>JAVIAB010000106.1:37378515-37966015 GCA_032433765.1 Megaustenia siamemsis
TAGCAAAATGTTGCATATTCTCAATATTCCTTTATGGTGCAGAAACATTGAAATTAGACAAGAAAACAGAACAGAAATGTGAAGCCTTTGAAATGTGAATCTATAGAAAAAGAGGTAGAATTGGATGGAAAGAAAAGAAAACAAACGATGAAGTTTTAAAACAGCTAAAAATGAAAAGAGACCTACTAAACACAATTCAAACAAGAGAAATGAGATTTTTTGGGGCATGTTAAAAGACACAACAGCCTACTAAAAGTAATATTGGAAGGGAAAATACAAGGTAAAAGAGGCAGAGACAAGACCAAGACTAACATGGACGAGTAACATCAAAAGATGGACAAGTCAACCTATGACAATCTGCACCATCAAAGCAAGAGACAGAGCGGAATGACGCTCCATGGTAGCCAACCTTCAGTGCGGAGACGGCACTCGATGATGGTGACCTGAGTACTTAGGAGAGCTAGCGTGGAAACATTGTAGCTTGTCTCGTCTATTTATAGACTTCCTGCTTCTATAAATATCATGTCTATTTTTTTTCCTAGCGTATGTGAATGCTGTTATCTCTACTACAAGTCTGCCCACGTTAGTCTACAGTTTCTGTCTAACAATGAAATCTTGACAAATATGGTACGTCTGAAAGCTCGTAGAAAGACAAGCAAATTAAGGGAAGATACAAACTCGGAAAAGTTGTTTTCTTGTATTATATATCATAGCCAGCCTTGCCGCGGCTCCACATGATTTTTGTGTACATATTTTTTTTTGGTTTTAAATCGTAGAAACACGCAATGACTTACTTGTATTTGAAAGAATACCTAACTGTCGATCTTGTCGGAAGGATAGTTTATTGAATTTTGGATTAAACATTGTAAGAGATTCGATACACGCAACCAGAGTTAAGTTTCATACTTAACAAACAGAGAAACGAGTCACACATTCACTCCGACATTATCAGATATAATTTGCACAGAGACCATGTGAATCGAGCGGTTACTGGTTTAGTGAACTGAATTGTGGTTACTGGTTTAGTGAACTGAATTGTGGTTACTGGTTTCGTGAACTGAGTTGTGGATACTAGTTTAGTGAACTGAGTTGGCGTTACTGGTATAGTGAACTGAGTTGTGGTTACTGGTTTAGTGAACTGAGTTGTCGTTACTGGTTTAGTGAACTGAGTTGTGGTTACTGGTTTAGTGAACTGAGTTGTGTTTACTAGTTTAGTGAACTGAGCTGCGGTTACTGGTTTAGTGAACTGAGTTGCCGTTACTGGTTTAGTGAACTGAGTTACCGTTACTGGTTTAGTGAACTGAGTTGCCGTTACTGGTATAGTGAACTGAGTTGTGGTTACTGGTTTAGTGAACTGAGTTGTGGTTACTGGCTTAATGACTGAGTTGAGGTTACTGGTTTAGTGAACTGAGTTATCTTTACTGGTTTAATCAACTGAGTACAGTCAATTTCAACAGATACGATGTGTCTATTTACTTGTGGCTCTAGGATTTCGCTGGAAATAGCCGCACAAGGAACTCGTCCTTGCTGATCATTCTATCTTCATCGACTTTGCTCTGTAAATTGTTGCAGCCTCAAGGCTACATCCCTAGTGATAACCGTGTTGAGTTATTGAGTTATTTGTGGACCATCATCATTGCACTCCGAACATGCCCATAGGTGCTGAGATCCCCTCATCAGCAAGTCCCTCAGCGTCCAGCGAGTGACGACTCCAGTTCTGTGTTGGTTGATTAGTCTTCTTACACGGCCACTAAGTTTCTTTTTACTGGCTTTGACCATCTCAACTCCCACATGTGCCCCTCTTAACTCCCATGTGTTGAGTAATGTCATGGAATGTTGTGCTATTGCATCCAGAACGTTAATAATTTCTATTTCATATGTGTCCACGCTTTATGGGCTACCCATCAATTAGTAGACCTATGTTATCAAAAGAACTCAGATATCGTCCTATTTTGTATTTTATACAAGTCTTGTCTTGTAGAAAAGAGAACGACTAAATACAATTCAAACAAGAAAAATGAGATTTTTGAGGCATGTTAAAAGACACAGCGGCCTACTAAAAGTAATCTTGGGAGGGGTAATACAAGGTAAAAGAGGCAGACCAAGACTAACATTGACGAATAGCATCAAAACATGGACAAGTCAGCTTATGACAATCTGTACTATCAAAGCAAGAGACAGAGTGGAATAACGCTCCATGGTAGCCAACCTTTGATGCGGAGACGGCACTCAGTAATGATGTTTTGCATTGTTCTATCCAAATCTGCTCTGTAACGTTAACTGTCTTTCTACCTGTACAGACTTTTATCCCATTTCTGAGGTCTGCCGAGGAGATTATCAAATTAGATAATAAAGGCCGCGTGCCCAGTGTCACCTCCATGAGGTGTTCGGATTACAGTTTTTATTTTAACTCCGATACAATAACTGTTAGATCCTACTGTTCTTCGAACGCGCGTTATTTCGAACAAATGATCCACTCAACCATCCGCTCTGTGAGATGTTCATATCCCTTATGTTAGTATAGATGTGTTACACTTGCTCTAATTAAGTATTGTTTTGTAGTCTTCTGCTCGTATGTTGTAGTTGTTTAGATTTCATTATAACATGAAATAATAGACAAGGGAACAACAGAATAGGCCCACCACAGAGCAAGACGGTACATTCTCTCTCTCAACTCCGAGTCTAACGAGGAAGGAAAGAAGCCGAAACAAACTAATGTATTTTTCCTCTGTCAGTGATACTGGGGGTAATTTTTTCCTACTGCGTTCACATCTTCATTTGTCACTTCACGTGACATTGTAGTTTTTCCCTCAAGAATCTCATCTCATAGGCCGTAATCTTCCCATTTTAGAACCTCAGATAAGAACAATACTGGACATTAATAACACAGGGACAGCATTGAATATGCTATTTATCATTTGTCGTTGTGTTGCTATTTTGGTGTTTGGGTTTTTGAGTAATGGCGACAATTGGTATGCTACCGCGTTGGCTATATTGCTTAATAATGGCGCCCAAATTGCAAAAGCAGTGATGCTGGCAAATCGGATGTGCCAACGAGAAGTTGGGCCGGATTAAAACCAGGAACCGTAAATGCCTGCTGGAAGAATTTATGGACTAAAGTCGTGAGTGATTGTAAAGGCTGCCCGAGGATCGATAGGGATAATAAGAGAGAAGGGTTTGTTTACTTGCCGGATGAAGGAATGAAGGAATCTAGTCAAGGATGTCGAGACGTTGTTAGAAATGGAAATAAAAAAAACACGCAGTAAAAAAATGATGGTGAGTATAATGCAAATAATATTTCTGGGATAGAAGAAAACGATGAGATATGGAGAAAAATCGTCAGCACACCCACGCAAATGTTCTTTTTTTTTACGTTTAGTTCTTTGCTCCAGCTTAGCTCTACCAAAGTCCCGAGTGATATCATTTTTTTTCGAATATCACTATTTCCTATTTTTCACACTGGCAGTTGTGTGCTCAGGTGTCCCCCGCCATACAGGCAGATTTTCTCCGACTTTAAAGGTAAACTCTCATTTTTTTTTTTTTATCATCATAAATTTTTGCGTTTTTGGGTAGATTTAAATTAACCTGTTTTTTTTTCTTTTGATTGGGAAGAGGAGGGGGAGGAGGGGGGGGGGGGGGAAGGGGTTACTCTTTTTTTATTTCCTACTGCCAAGAGTATTTAACGTGCGTAGAGTGCACACGTGACCTGTCGTCTGAATGGTTTCACGTCGACGCATCAGGGGCAACGAAAAAGGTGGTTTAAAGACACCAAAGAGACCATAAACAAGACAACGGAAGAAGTGGAAGATCTGGCTAGAGACAGACATTTATTATTTTTTTTTGTGGGGGGGGGGGGGGGGGGCTGTGGTAAATGCAACTTTTTGCAAGCGACATTTGAACTGATGATGAACAGCAGATTATTACAAGAACGATGGATGTAGGGAGGTGAGGACTTGAAGATATGTGGTGACATGTCCTATGTCATGGTGTCTTGCAGTTTAGTTATATCTGACAGATTCTAATACTTGTTAAACTTGGATGTCAACTCTGAAGTTGAAATTTGATTTTTAAATTCAAGTCTGTAAAAGTCTGTGCTGTCTGTGCTGGGATGGAAAAGTTTGTGTTGGCAGGAGTAAGGTCTGTGTTGGCAGAGTAAGGTCTGTGTTAGCACGAGTAAGGTCTGTGTTGGTGTTGAAGGGTCCGTATTGGCATGAGTAAGGTCTGTGTTAGCACGAGTAAGGTCTGTGTTGGTGTTGAAGGGTCCGTATTGGCATGAGTAAGGTCTGTCTTAGCACGAGTAAGGTCTGTGTTGGTGTTGAAAGGTCCGTATTGGCATGAGTAAGGTCTGTCTTGGCATGAGTAAGGTCTGTGTTGGTGTTGAAAGGTCCGTATTGGCATGAAAAGGTCCGTATTGGCATGTAAGAGTCTGTGTTGGCCTGTGAAAGTGTGTGACGGCGTTGGAAAGTGTGTGGCAGCGTGGGAACGCGTGTGACGGCGTGGAAAAGCGTGTGACGGCGTGGAAAAGTGTGTGACGGCGTGGAAAAGTATGTGACGGCGTGGTAGAGTGTGTGACAGCGTGGGAAAGTCTGTGCTGGAGTGCAAAAGTCTGTGTCGGAGTGAAAAAGTCTGTCTTGGCATAGAAAGTATTTTGTCGACGAGTGGAAAAATCTAATTAATTTACTTTCAGCATGTATTTAGATTCATGAAAGATCTTTTCTTGAAAATAATTGTAAAACTGGCGTAGTGCTGACCACGTGACTTGAGTCGATGGTTTAAAAATATGGAAATATTGTCATTTGTCTTAATGTAAGAAACAAGAGGGGAAAGAATAAGGTATTAATGTAGAACATGAGCGATCCGCATATATGGTTCTACAAGCAGTCAAGAAAGAGAGTGCCCTTCTGCAAGATAAAAGAGAGAGAAGGAGAGAGGCATCAATATACATATTGTTATGTGAAAGAGCAGCCAGAAGTATTTTTTTTTTAAGATTATAAAAAAGAATGTGAGATAAATATTTATAGAGAGTTAGTGAAACAGACAGACATGCAGACAGATAGATAAATAGACAGGCAAAGATAGGTAGGTAGGTAGGTAGGTTGGTTGATAGGTAGGTAGGTATGTAGGTAGGTTGGTTGGTTGGTTGGTTGGTTGATTGGTAGGTAGGTTGGTAGGTAGGTTAGTAGGTAGGTCCGTAGTAAATACTCTGTGTAATAGCAACTATGAATTTGTTTTACTATCAAATGCGGGAAGGAATAAATTAGAGTGCAAGAGAGAGCGATAGAGAGACGGGAATCGTCTTTACGGTTTTGTCTGTGGAAGAGCAGCTACAATACAATCTTCATCCCAACGCTGTGCTACCGACACAACGCCAGTCCTAGACCCTAGATGC
This sequence comes from Megaustenia siamemsis, assembly GCA_032433765.1. Lineage (NCBI taxonomy): Eukaryota > Metazoa > Mollusca > Gastropoda > Stylommatophora > Ariophantidae > Megaustenia > Megaustenia siamemsis. Next base: position 37,383,905 of record JAVIAB010000106.1, read on the forward strand.
AAGAACAATAAGAAAAATAACCTTTCTTGAGATTAAATGTATCAGACAAATGACAGGAAACAGTCTGAGAAGATCAGAAATGAAGAACTGAGAAAAAAGCTAGGAATAGCCCCCGCAATTGAATATATAAAGATACAACACGTAAAATGGTTTGGCCGCGTGACAAGGTAGAGTAATCAAAACACAACACAACGAGCCCTCATTAAATATTGCACCAGACCCAAGGTTCGACCACGAAAAAGATGGATCGATGACATATTAGAAGCACTAGGAAACATAACAGAAGCAGAAGCCAACAGAAGAGCAAAAGACCGTAAATTATATCTCCCCTCGACGCTGAAAAGAGAATGGGGAAGGAAAGACGAAGAACAAGAAGGGCAGCTATGAGTTTATCTTTCTGTAAAAATGAAAGAATGGGAAAGAAAATAAGCAAGAAAGCAATAATTATGAATGAAACTTGCATGTTTTAGCAGTTTCTGGCAGAGCAATGCTCTATCATCGTTTCATATTGTTTACTCAAGAGCCTCTTAATCTTCCTCGTGTTCGAAAACCAGAAGCTCCAGCGATTGGAAAAACCACGGTACTAGAGAGGGCTCACTTTTTACTCAGCAGAATGTTTGTGTGCACGTGGGGAATGTAAATGCTTCACTGAGACATGAACATCCGGGATAATAACGAAATCAATACACACAACTATTTGTGTCGGATATTTTAGTTTTCTATTTGCTGGGCTTTTTTTTTTTTAATAAACCTGAAAATTACTTATTTGTGATCTATTCAAGTCAATTGAAAGAAGTATTATCTTAAATATAATATCACTTTTCTCTTGAAATATTGGATTTTTTTATGTTACACCAAAAGGGATTAGTAAATAGTCATCATTAAAATATAGTTATAGTTATAGTTAGTCGAAAGCCCCGGTATCACTGCAAACGAATGAAAATACATAATTGCTCATCCGCTCGTGCCAGTGGAATCGTTCGAATTAACATATCATGAAGTATCCAAACAAAGAAAGGCAGCTGCAGTCCCCATCATAGCAAACACAGCACACGTCAAAAGACATAAGGCGTATCAGCATCGAAAGTGACGATGCTAAACTGTCATTCGTCATACGATATCATCATTCATCGTAGGCATTCTAAATATAGAAACACCATCCTGTTGAAAAGCACAGCTCACTGTGTGCGCAGAGCACTAAATTCAGTAGCTCCTGCAGCAAGCTGGACTTAAAATATGAGGAAACTGCAACAAGAAACACTTCCCAGACAGTGCCTCGACGGTTCCTGTCACCTATCCGCCATATTGACCGGAAACCTCATCATTGAAATGTTTATCTTCATTATCTACTAATTAAAAACAAATGTAAAAATAATTAACCTTTGACATATGACGTAGGAGAGAGAAGTAACGTTTTCCATACTAAGACACAGTATTTATGTGTGAAGGGTTCAGTGCCCTTGTCATTAATCTGTAACTAAAGTGTCACCAAACCTCTACTAGACGTACAATATATCTGGGTAGTAATATAGATAAAGAGGGAGGAACAGGAAATGATACCAAAATAAGGATATCAAAAGCAAGAGGAACATTTGTTGCACTGGGAAACATATGGAAGTCCAAAGAAATTAGGTTAAATACAAAAATAAAAATGTTCAACTCCAATGTTAAGTCAGTCCTTTAATATGGCTGTGAAACATGGAGAACAACAAAATTGACAATCATGAAGATACAGACTTTCATTAATGGATGCTTACGTATAATAAAAGGATGGAATTGGCAGGACAAAATCACTAACATAAAATTGTGGAAATGTACCAGTCAAATGCCAGTAGATAAAGAGATACAGCGAAGACGATGGCGCTGGATAGGACACACACTACGGAAACCAACCGAGAGTATTACACAACAGGCCCTTTTTGAAATCCCCAGGGGAAAAGACAAAGAGGGAAACCAAAAAAATTCTTGGATTAGACAAACAGAAGCAGAGATGAAGATGATGGGGAAGACATGGAATGATCTTAAAATAATGGCAAGAAACAGAACGACTTGGAAAGTGTTTGTTGAAGACATATGCTCCACAGGGAGCTGAAAGGTAGAAGAAGATGAAAGTATTACCAAGAGAAACATTAATGAAATAGAGAATGTAGACATTTGTGTAGTTCCACAAAGTGGAATAACTCCAATTAAAATAATCTGGAATTTTTTACTATAATAGTTATCCCACTTTACACTCAACGCTAGGAATTGTGAACTGTATAAAATAACTTGAAGTGTAAATCTCTGTGTAAGTTTAGTCTTTAATTACAACTTGTTTTACTATAGTAGATACGAAATCAACAAGAAAATAAAGTACCAGTAATGTTAATATCAGGAAAAGCTAGGAATAAGTTCCGATATAGAATACATAAAGAAACAACATATAAAATTGTTTAGCCACGTGATGAGACATGAAGACCAAAACGCGACACAACGAGCCTTTAACATTCGTTGCGAGAATAGCAGACTCAAGGGTCGACCACGAAAAAGATGGATTGACTGATTGATTAGAAACACTATGAAACAACAGCAGCAGTTGCCAACAGAAGAGCAAAACAACACAATTATATCGCCCCTCGACGCTAAAAGGTAATAAGCAAGGAGGGAAGAAGAAGAATGTTAATACTATTAATTGTTAACAGTATTTGGAAATAAAATAAGTTCAAAACATCAAATTAGTGACCTGAAATTTAAAGAGCTAAGAATTAAGAAAAGATATACATCTCATAAAAGAGATACATTTTCACCCGCAAACATTGAATGAACGATGACTTTAGCTAAAATGCCACTTGGATTTTAAAACAAACAGATGCTAATATGTATCGTTTACAAAATAAAATACATTTTAAACAACTTTTTAATAAAATATAATGTTAGTATTTATGTTTTATGTTAGGAAATGTATTTATTAAATTATCGACAAAAAGATCAATCATACACATCATAACGAGCCTTCAACTTAAACACTTTGAAAATACAAGATCAAAAGGGCCGACCACGATAAAGATAGATTGATGGAATTTAAGAAACAACGGGAAACATAACAGCAGCAGAGGTTAGCAAAAGAGAAAAGAAGGCAACCTCTATCTCCCCTTGACGCCGAAAGGCAAATTAAGAATGAGAGAAGAAGAACAATTATCGTATATGTAAGTCAAATGTAAAAAGAAAGAAGAATTCTATTCGGTTGATGAATTTTTGTTCATGAAACGAGGTTTGTGAGAAAAGTCATGGGGGAGTGCAGAGATTGTAACAACAAAAGTGTTGTGAGATGTTTCTGTAATAAAGAGTGGTGATGTATATTTGGAGGAATTCTTGAAGGAATATTGGGGTATTCTCTACCTACTATTCCCCTATTCCCTGTTCTCTACCCTCTATTCCTCTAGAAGGAATATTGTTGTTTTATGTAAGTTATAGAGTTTTTAAAATAAACAGAAATAACCTTCCGATACTGCCGTGATTCGAAACTGCGTTCTCCTGATTTGAAAGGGACACGATAGGTTATCCGTTCAGCCCCGTCGGCACTCCACCCATATCTATAGCATCATCATTGAGTGCCTTCTCCGCAACGAAGGTTGGCTACCATGGATCGCCATCCTACTCTGTTTCTTGCTTTGATGGTGCAGGCTGTCATAGATTGACTTGTCCATCTTTTGATGTTACTCGTCCATGTTAGTCTTGGTCTGCCTCTTTTACCTTGTATTTTCCCTTCCAATATTACTTTTAGTAGGCTGTTGTGTCTTTTAACATGCCCCAAAAATTTCATTTGTCTTGTTATAATTGTATTTAGTAGTTCTCTTTTTATTTTTAGTTGTTTTAAAACTTCATTGTTTGTTTTCTTTTCTTTCGATACAATTCTACTTATTCTTCTATAAATCCACATTTCAAAGGCTTCAATTTTCTGTTCTGTTTTCTTGTCTAATGTCCATGTTTCTACACTATACAGGAATATTGAGAAGATGTAACATTTTGCCATTCTTAGTTTCAGCCCTGCTGATATTTGTTGTGTTTATAGTATATTTTTCATGGCATTTAAATTACTTTTTGCCATACCTATTCTTTTGTTTATTTCAATGTTACATCATTAGTTATAGTATGACCCAGGTAGTTGTAGCTCTGGACTGTCACCAGATGTATCCCTGAACTGTGATATTGAATTGTAGGTCTTGAGAATTTTCTTTGTTTATGATCATAGTTTTAGTCTTTTTGATACTCATATCTAGTCCATATTTTTGCTTGTTATGTTTATCACATTAAGCAATTGTTGTAGGTCTTTAGGATTTTCTGCTAGTAGTACAGTATCGTCAGCATATCTTAGGTTATTGATTATCTTTCCATTAATGTTTAGGCCTGGTATCTCTGAGATGTTTTTAAAGATTTGCTCAGTGTATAGATTGAACAAGCTTAGTGATAGGATGCATCCTTGTCTTACTCATCTTTTTATGTCCATGGGTGTAGGTTTCTCCTTGTTATTTTTTATTATTGCTGTTTGCTCCCAGTACAAATTACATATTAGTCGTATGTCTGTGTCGTCTAGATTTATATCCTTTAGGCAGTCTATAAGTTGGTTATGGTGTATTCTATCGAAAGCTTTGGTGTAGTCTATGAAGCAGGCATATATTGGTTTGTTTACTTCTATGTACTTTTCAATCAATGTTCTCATGCTGAATATGGCCATATCTATAGAGTTAACATTAATTTAGCATTATTTTACTTGGTGAAGCTTGTGTATTGGTATACTAAGGGAGATTACAAAAAGAAAGTTAACGAAAGAAAATAACAAAGAGTTACCTACTGGTGAATATTTGGTTCATTGGTTGGGGCTTTCCTTGGTTGATTTGTTGGCTGATTGGCTATTTGGCCGCACGGGCGACAACTCCAAATGATTGTCATCTGATTGAAAGTGTACAGACTCTTCCTCACTCAAGTGTCCTGGGGAAAAATGCAAATTGAAAACAAACCAGGTAGTTGAAAAGGTTTAATCTACCTCGCTAGTCTCTGCAAAAACACGGTGAGAGGTACAACCATTCAATGTCCATTGACGCATATACCTTTAGCACGGTCGAACTCCGTGCAAGCCATATTCTGATGCAGAGACGATAATTTCAAATATCACTGAAAAAAGAGCGCGAACAGTTGCTTCCTTACTCCATTTTTTTTATCTTTGATCGGCAGCTTTGACCTCTGACGAAGTTCCTAGAGACTAGGATCTGAATTTTGCGTGTTAATCCGTTTTTTTTCCTGGCAGCCGTGTGCACAGGGGTCCCTCGCCGCACAGGCAGTAGATAACTCTGTCTTCGGAGGTACTCATATTTTTTTCCGTCGATGAGTAATTGTACGTTGCTTAATCCATTTGATTCGAATAAATCTTTAAAAAAAAAAAAAACATACAAAAGACTATCACAACAACTGAGGAAGGTACTAACTCCTTCACTAACAGTGTTTGTAAAAAAAAGTACTGCACAGTACTAAAGGGAGGATGAGGGTTATAACATGTACTTTTTTATAGAGGCATATCTCTAGACCTCATCATCATCAAGTACCAGGCCTACTGGTGTAGGTGATCATGTCTATCCACAACTTTCGATCTCGACAGTCGATTCATGATTGTACAAAGAAGTTACGACGGTGGTTTTCTATTGCCTTCCGTCGGTTTGTTTACGGTTGGCTCCGCTAGTCTTTGACTAAAAGGTCTCACGCACAAGGCAGTGGTTTTTTTTTACTTCGGGGTACTCTCCCTTAGCCGTTTACTCTCCCGAGCATACCTGCATGGCAGCAGGGCAGTCACAGGTTGTACTGTTTACTGCTTAGAGTAGCAGGTAAAATTACCTGACCTGACAGTCACCCTGTACCTACTACATGCTTTATTTATATTTGTTTGAAGCAAAATGGATGAGGAATCTGGATATATAAACATTATATATGTATGTGTGTGTGTGTGTGTGTGTGCGTGCGTGCGTGCGTGCGTGCGTGTGTGTGTGTGTAATAAGTAAATTTTTTTTTAAGTTGTAATTTTCTTTTCATGAGGTAAAATGGAAAAACTTTGGATGTTTTTTTTTTTCCTAATATCTGTTACTTATGACTAATATAGTTACAACAAAGACAAAATATATATAACAATATATGAACTTTGCCTTTAATGGGTACCGGATTTTTTTCTGGGAAAGTAAAGCCGACCACATTACCTCAAAAATCATGTGCCGAAAGTCTGTAATATCTATGGTCACTAACACTATATTCCCTTTACGCCATTTGGCGTGACGGGGGTAATTTACTTTTTTATATGAACTTTATTTACTGTTTTTTTGTTTTTTTTTTTACAAAAAATCCTTAATAAATGCACTTTGTAAAGATGCAGCGTACATTGGCGCCATATTTTCGGAAGTTTAAATATATTCACAAATAATGTTTTGTTTTTATATATAATCGTACCTCAAATGTTATCGGTAAAAATGAATCAGGACGCACATCGGTGAATTCTTGTGTATTTTCTGACGGATGATGATTTTTTGTTTGTTAAATATTATTTATTCTGCTAGACTTAAGCGCATCAGCACCTCTTGTGCGAATTAGCAGGACGCCCGAGATGAGAATTTGTCCTTTGAAAGATGACCTGCCATATCCAACATTAACAATTCATATCTACTTCATTACACATGATTACTGAAAGGTTCAAAAGACAAATAATTGTCACGTGATTTTATCGTCAAGGCATTAAGGTACGGCTCAATGTTGTTTCCCCATTGAGCTCAAAGAGAACTTTCAACTGTTAAAAAAAAAAAAAGTATTTATGACACATGACGTCATTCATTTCCAAGAAAAGATGAGAAATGGTTCAATATTTTTTTATTTTGTCTTTTTAATGATCATTCCTGGAAAGGTTATACAAACAAGAGCAAGGGGTATAAATAAGAGAATAAAAGTTAAAACTATCGAGTGAGAGTAAAAAATATCAGCACACTGTAAATAATATTAGCACATTCTTATGTTATAAGTAGTTGCTGAGGAAAATTGTTGATTTAATCAGGAATGAAATGTGTAACTGCTGGGAAACTTTCTTTTCTACTTTCTTTTTTTTTTTCTTCTTATTCTTCAATCTATTTAACATTTAAGTAGACCTACATTTCATGAATTCATCTTCATACTTACCTTCATTTATCAAAAGTTGTTTCCTCCGTTTTAATTAGCTTATAATGATATATAGCAGTAATGATATATAGCAGTAATGATATATAGCAGTAATGATATATAGCAGTAATGATATATAGCAGTAATGATATATAGCAGTAATGATATATAGCAGTAATGATATATAGCAGTAATGATATATAGCAGTAATGATATATAACAGTAATGATATATAGCAGTAATGATATATAGCAGTAATGATATATAGCAGTAATGATATATAGCAGTAATGATATATAGCAGTAATGATATATAGCAGTCCTTCCCAATAGCATTAGTTTTTGTTGTATACATTTACTTTTTTTGTTTTGTTTTGAAAGAGCTCAAGGTCGAAATACTTGCTCGGAAGGAGGGGAGGGGGCTGGCTGTTTATGATGATCCGATATCCTCCTGCTGCGAAGCTCTGTAAAAAAGAGCTTCCTATTACGAACGATAATAACAGAATATAGCAGATGTAGAGCAGATGTGAGAACAATATTTTTATAAAATTTATCAGCGAAAGAAACTAGAAAAAGCTGGCTTCAGATCGTAGCACACTGAGATCAAAAATAAAAAAATAATACAGCAACTTTCGAGGCAGTGCTGATATCACATCCAGACGACAGAATTCACAGGAGACAGAAGACAAGGTCAGGCACCACGAATACATCTTGCTCGTTTTGCGGATGGATTTGTCTATCCAAAATTGGCAGATTCAGCCACGAAAGAATTTGTTCAGCAAGGCAGCATCCAGAATATGACACTAATATTATTACCAAACTACTGTCTTATCATGATTGCTTGCTACTAACCGTCGTTTAAGACGCAAAAAAAGCTATATTTTTTTATCATCGTCATCATTGAGTGTCATCTCCACATCGAAAGTTGGCTACCATGGTGCGTCATTCGGCTCTGTCTCTTGCTTTGATGGTGCAGCTTGTCATAGGCTGACTTGTTCATCTTTTGATGTTACTCGTCCATGTTAGTCTTGGTCTGCCTCTTCCTCTTTTACCTTGTATTTTCCCTTCCAAGATTACTTTTAGTAGGCTGTTGTGATTTTTAACATGCCCCAAAATCTCAATTGTCTTTTTTGAATTGTGTTTAGTAGTTCTCTTTTCATTTATAGTTGTTTTAAGATTTCATCGTTTGTTTTCTTTTCTTTCCATCCACTTCTTTTCATAGAATTCTTCATATTCTTCTATATATCCACATTTCAAATGCTTCAAATTTCTGCTGTGTTTTCTTGTCTAATGTCCAAATTTCTGCACCATACAGGAATGCTGAGAAGATATAACATTTTGCTATTCTTAGTTTTAGCTCTGATGTTAATTGATTTGATGTTAATATATTTTTCATAGCATTAAAATTACTTTTTGTCAGTCCTATTCTTTAATTTATTTCAATTTTACATTTTCCATCCTTGGTTATAGTATGTCTCAGGTAATTGTAGCTCTGAACTTTCTCCAGGTCTATTCCTTCATCTTTGATATTCACTTGTAGGTTTTGAATATTTTCTTTGTCTACGATCATGTTCATGTTATCTTATATCGTCTTACATTCATCTGGTTAGAGTCATAAGACTACACCCACACCTGCATATTGAGTGATTCAAAAAGCATGATAAAATAGTGGAGACACGCTCTATATGCATACAATGGGTAGAGTCAATGCAGAAGTCAAAAATACGTAAGGTCACCTATGTCTACGTCCCAGGACATGCAGAATATTGAGAAATGAAAGAGCGGACATGTTGACTAACTGCGCTATCGTTGAGGACATCAACCAATGAAACGGGCGGACATGATCAATGCCCTCCAAGATGTGGGAGGACACAGGGCTTCCACAACCATGAGTCCACGTCACTCCCTCGGATGAAAGAGACGGGAGTTAAGATGAACACAGCCAGAAACGAGAAACATAGTTGGCGTATTAGAAGACTTATCAACCAACACAGAACTTGTGTCGTCAGTCGCTGGACGCTGCGAGACTTGCTGAAGAGTGGATCTGAGCACCTATGGGCATGTTCGGAGTGCAATGATGATGACCCGCAAATAACTAAATAATAACAACAATAAGATAATTATAATGAAAATGATATTTGATTGGATAGAGAGTGGATTGTTTTCTAATCAATCGGGCATCGGTTTGATTACCGGAAGTGTCACGTATTTCTTTATTTCTGATAAAACCACGTCTGTCGATCTGTTTGTTGTCTCCTTCAGTTTGAGACTTTCGCATTCTGTCGTTCACTGCTGCACACTCCTGCCAATTCTGACCGATCTCCAAAGTGGGTTCCACTGCCTGGACTGCTTCGTCTGATAAGCTTAAAAAGAATATAGTCGTTAACATTTTCTTTATTAATGCTTTTTTCTTAATAATTTTTTTAAAAATCTGGTTTCTTAGCTTTTCTTGAATGTGCATCATTTTGTTTTTCAAAATAATCTCTAGTAAATACTATCAAAAGATCGACAAGAGCTTTTTTGCAATCATATATAAAGGCTAAAAATTGTCTTATACAAAATGGTCAAAAATGCAATTTCAATTTTGCAGCGAGCTTTATGTCTTATTGAGTCTTTATGTCTTATCATTTCTCATCAATTATCAATGATCAGTGAAACATTATTACTGCCAAAATACAGCGCTGAAAGTAATTTATTGATGTAGAAACGGAGGAGAGCGTCATAGCTTCAAAGCTACAGATTTCACCAAAATCTATTTGTTTAAAAACATCCATAGTTAAGGCCACCACCATGGATAATAGAGGTTCCATGACCGTTATTCGTTCGTTGTCTGAATAATGACATGACATCTAATTACACTGCAATCTGCAGAAGTTGACATTTCAACTAAAGCGTGATACTAGTAGTAGAGGATGAGATGAGTGATTAACACTGATTTCATGAAACCATGACCACGATTCCATGACATGATTCCATGACCACGATTCCATGACACGACTCGTTGAAGAAAACCAGCACATCGGCAGTTGCACCGAGTGCAGTGAGGTCAGGTTTGCTATTTGTTTTTCCTGAAGAATCCCTGTTCGTATTTACAATCTGGCAAAATGTGAAAACATAATAGCTGTGTAATCTATTTTCTCCGACATAATTCCGACGATCATATTCCGCCCTGCTGAGGCCTAATCATGTTTATATAATCTAATTAATCGGCTTTGTTTATGTTCCCTGCGTTTCACCCAAATTCCTATTGTCTGGCCCAACAGCATGATATGATTTGTCTCTGAGCTTAATTCTGGCTAACAGTCGAATGTTTGAAATCAGGTTTATTAACAAACGACCTGGGCCATTTCCTTAACTTAATAATGTCCATTTCCTTTCCTAAAGTGTTCTAAACATGAATCATTTTAAAGATTTGTTACTGTTATTGTATTATTATTATCGTTGTGTAATATTTTTAAAAGTATTGTTTTTGTTTCATTTGAACATTTCTCACATTGTTGTACACTCTGCAATGAAGACAACTGGTTCATTTGAAACAAAATGCTACAAAAATATTCTTAGGATACCTTTAATAATGAAAAAGAGCAAGGAAGACGTATTAAAAGACCTAAACATTGAAAAAGAACTGGTTTATAATATAAACAATATCTTACAAGGAAAGTAAAGTTGTACAGCCATGTCAAGGAGTTGCAGTGTACTGGAGAGAATAACAATGGAAGGCGTAGTTCCAGGAAGACGAGACAGGGGTAATCCAAGAAGATGGTTACAGGACGTCAAAGAAACCTTGACTAAGTGAAGAAGTAGGAGATCTGGTTAGAGACAAAGGTTCTTTCAGACGGGCTGTGGTAAGTGCAACATTTTGTAAAGGACACACAACCAAATATGATGATTGTACTCCTTACAGACCACACTCGTCGAGGCAGACAACACATACAAATACACAGTCTATTCCCGAGTTGTGATCGTAACCATATGCTATAGTCATGAGTATACCTGCGTGAAAGATATCGCCAATGATATCTATTTTTTTTACAATAGCCGAGTTGGCCGTGTGCTCTAGCGTTTGGTTTCTCGTGGCAAGGCGTTATGCCAAGGAGTACGGGTTCGATCCTGCTTCGAACCATATATTGTTCTTTGTTTGTTTTTTCTGTTGTTGATTATTTGTGATTTTTTCCGAGTTCTGTAAACATACCTCTTCCTCTGAAATGATTCGCTGATCTATCGCCTCGGACGTTTCCCTCTAAAATAAAATTCATTTATTATTATTTATCTCCACGGCTAAACGGACATAGAGGCTAGCAGTGGAAAGAGCAACGACGTTCTCTATGGAAAACTGCTTTATGAATATTTCAAGAAAAAGTGTTTTCATGAAAGTTGCATTGAACATTATATCATCAAACAACACATTTTAAAACTGCATTTAACTGATTGATCTGTGCTCCGATATGTTTCATTGATTGGTGTTCTATTTTTTTAGAAAAAAAAGCAAAAGAGAGTTAATTCAAAAAATATCTCCACTTTAGCTCTCTCCCCTCTCTTTTCTACTCTCACCTCACCACACTTCGTTTTCCCCTCACTCTATCCGTCATTGTTTCTCTCAATTTTCTCTCCGCTCAAATATCTGGTTTCCTCTCCTTCTCTTACCTTCTACCTCTCTTTCTTTGCCTCTTTCTTTATCTTCCACTATTAACTTTATCATCTGTTATTGTCCCTTTCTGAATTTTGTCATAGTCGAAAGTAGTACCTCGGATGGGTTCTCAGTGTTAATTAAATGCTTTCAAAGGCGTGCGTCTTAAAGAGCTGCAGACAGTAAGGTCCGACTCCTGACCTACACGTGGCAGAGATTGTTTTTAGATGACGGAAGAGAGAGCGGAACGGCAAGATTCTGGCCTTTGACAACCAGTCAGGTAGGTGAGACTCAACAGTCTTTAACTGACAGTTCATCTAGGAGAAGATAAACATTGAAGTCACGTCCCTGCTGCTTTGTTGGACTGATCCTTCTTACAATTATAAGATAGTCAAGTAAACCATGTGCTGGCGGACAAGGGGGAATTACCATTATATTTCCAAGAAAAAAAGATTATGAAAAAATATAGTAGAGGGCAGGACATAAAGGAGTGGACAAAAAGAAAAGATGATGGATGGTTTGACGGTGTGACACAGGATAAGATGATGGATGGTTTGACGGTGTGACACAGGATAAGATGATGGATGGTTTGACGTTGTGGGACAAGAAAAAATGATGGAGGGTTGGATAGTGACACAGAAATGGATGATAGATGGTTTGACGGTGTAGTACATAAAAAGATGATGGATGGTTTGACGGTGTGGTACAGAAAAAGATGATGGATGGTTTGACGGTGTGGTACAGAAAAAGATGATGGATGGTTTGACGGTGTAGTACATAAAAAGATGATGGATGGTTTGACGGTGCGGTACAGGGAAAGATGATGGATGGTTTGACGGTGCGGTACAGGGAAAGATGATGGATGGTTTGACGGTGTAGTACAGTAAAAGATGATGGATGGTTTGACGGTGCGGTACAGGGAAAGATGATGGATGGTTTGACGGTGCGGTACAGGGAAAGATGATGGATGGTTTGACGGTGCGGTACAGGGAAAGATGATGGATAGTTCGACGGTGTAGCACAGGAAATGATGATTGATGGTTTGATGGTGTGACACAGAAATAAATGTTGGAGGGTTTGACTGTGTGGCATAGGAAAAGATCTTACACAGCGCGAAACTTATGAAGAGACATGATATCCAAGGCTTCGGTGTGTACCGGTATTGAAAGAATTCTCTCTCTTTCTTGCAGTTGCATTCGCTGCCTCTTCATTCCTTCTTCATTTCTCTCAATTTTCTCTCTGCCTTCCCCCCCCCCCCCCCCCTCTCTCTCTCTCTCTACCGCTAAGACGACAATTGCTCATAAAGCAGGTTTGTTTAAACATTTCTACTATTCCCTAATTTCAATTATTTATTTTAAAGGCAGGACGATACGTGAAATCAGGTCGGTTCTAAAGAAATAGAAATCGTCATATTTGTGATTTGAACCTGTACCCCTTGCGAGCAGTAGAGGATCACACTAAACATAGCACCACCGAGGATTATTAATATCGTAGGAAAGAACATAATTAAAAATGATGATATCATCAATATTAGTAGAGCATTAAACGAGTAGAAAGGTGAAAATTAAAGAAGTTCGCTCACCTCGTAATAATTTATTTGAACCAGCTATAACAATGTTCCTACAACAGTGAACCAGCTATAACAATGTTCCTACAACAGTGAACCAGCTATAACAATGTTCCTGAAACAGTGGACCAGCTAAAATAATGTTCCTGAATCAATGGACCAACTAAAACAATGTTCCTGCAACAGTGAAGCAGCTGTAACAATGTTCCTGCAACAGTGAAGCAGCTATAACAATGTTCCTGCAACAGTGAAGCTGCTATATTAATGTTCCTGCAACAGAGAAGCAGCTATAACAATGTTCCTGCAACAGTGAACCAGCTATAACAATGTTCCTACAACAGTGAACCAGCTATAACAATGTTCCTACAACATTGAACCAGCTATAACAATATTCCTATAACAGTGAACCAGCTATAACAATGTTCCTACAAAATCAACCAGCTATAACAATGTTCCTACAACAGTGAACCAGCTATAACAATATTCCTGCAACAATGAACCAGCTATAACAATATTCCTACAACACTGAACCAGCTATAACATTGTTCCTGCAACAGTGAACCACCTATAACAATGTTCCTGCAATAGTGAACAGGGTACAAAGATGTTCCGGCGACAGTGAACCGGGTACAACAATGTTCCTGCAACAGTGAACCAAGTACATCAACGTTCCTGAATAGTGAATCAGGTACAACAATGTTCTTGCTACAGTAAACCGAGTACAACAATGTTCTTGCAATAGTGAACCGGGTAGAAAAATGTTCTTGCAACAGTGAACCAGCGACAACAATGTTCCTGCGACAGGGAACCAGCTACAACAATGTCCCTGCAACAGTGAATCAGCTGCAACAATGTTCTTGTAACAGTGAATCAGCCACAACAATGTTATTGCAACAGTGAACCAGCTACAATAATGTTCCCACAACAGTGAACCAGCTAAAACATTGTTCCCACAACAGTGAACCAGCTACAACAATGTCCCTGCAACAGTGAATCAGCTGCAACAATGTTCTTGTAACAGTGAATCAGCCACAACAATGTTCCTGCGACAGTGAACCAGCTTAATAATGTTCCCAAAACAGTGAACCAGCTACAATAATTTTCCTGAAACGGTAACCAGCTACAACAATGTTCCTACAAAAGTGAACCAGCTACAACAATATTCCTACAACAGTGAACCAGCTACAATAATGTTCCCACAGCAGTGAACCAGCTACAATAATGTTCCCAAAACAGTGAACCAGCTACAATAATTTTCCTGAAACAGTAAACCAGCTACAACAATGTTCCTACAAAAGTGAACCAGCTACAACAATATTCCTACAACAGTGAACCAGCTACAACAATGTTCCGGTAACAGTGAACCAGCTATAATAATGTTCATGCAACAGTGAGTCGGCTATAACAATGCTCCTGCAACAGTGAACCAGCTATAACAATGTTTCTGCAACAGTGAACCACCTATAACAATGTTACTGCAACAGTGAACCAGCTATAACAATGTTCCTGCAAGTGAGAACCAGCTATAACAATGTTCCTGCAACAGTGAACCATCTATAACAATGCTCCTGCAAGTGTGAACCAGCTATAACAATGTTCCTGCATCAGTGATCCAGCTATAATAATGTTCCTGCAACTGTGAAACAGCTACAACAATGTTCCTGCAATAGTGAACCAGCTATAACAATGTTCCTGCAACAGTGAACCAGCTACAACAATGTTCCTGCAACAGTGAACCACCTATAACAATGTTCCTGCAAAAGTGAACCACCTATAACAATGTTCCTGCAACAGTGAACCAGCTATAACAATGTTCCTGCAATAGTGAACCATCTGTAACAATGTTCCTGCAACAGTGAACCACCTATATCAATGTTCCTGCAATAGTGAACCAGCTATAACAACGTTCCTGCAACAGTGAACCAGCTATAACAATGTTCCTGCAACAGTGAACCAGCTATAATAATGTTCCTGCAACAGTGAACCAGCTATAACAATGCTCCTGCAAGTGTAAACCAGCTATAACAATGCTCCTGCAAGTGTAAACCAGCTATAACTATGTTCCTGCAACAGTGAACCGGCTATAACAATGTTCCTGCAAGTGTGAACCAGCTATAACAATGCTCCTGCAACAGTGGACAAACTATATACATATGCCAACGATGCCACATGACCTATATTGGTGAGTCTGAGAGAAGATTAGCGAAAAGATTTTGTGAACATCTACGTGATGTCAAACAAAATACTGGTACTCCGGTGTCTTCCCACTTCAACTCCCCTGATCACAAGGGCAAAGACGACATCCGTGTCACTGGTATTGTCCTTTGTCACTCTGGCGACCGCAGCCGCTATACTTTGGAAAATCGCCTTATAGTCCAGTATGGTTTGCTGACCCCACGAGGTATGAATGTATCACACTCATACGCATAGTTTCCTTTTGGTTGCTCCTTCCCTTTTGCATAGCCTTCTCTACTACACATATTTGGGTTCTTTGGTCTACTTACTAGGCCATGCTTTTTATAGTTCTTCTCTTCTAGTCCCTTATGAGACACTTCGGTGTTCTCCTCTATAATTTTTTTTCTGTGCTCCTTACCCCTCATTTATTTTTATTGTACCCCACTCTCAAACATCTCACTCTTAGCGTCTTTTTACACCTGTCAGACTACTATTCGATTCTTTCTCCTTTGCGTTTGCACACTGACCCCTGTGTTAACTCATCTGGTTCTGTATACATTAACGCACTTTTTGGCACGATTTTCGACGTTCAGGACAGCCGCACTTGGTTGCGATTTCATTTTGGATATGATAGGATAGTTTTATTTATTTTTGTCGTTTTCTTTAACACATTTCGATTGTTTTTGTTTTGGTTGTTTCGTTATCAGTTTTGTGTGTGTGTGTTTTTTTTTTCTTGATTGTTCCTGATGAAGGCCTATTGAGCCGAAACGTTGTTTAGTCTGTGTCGTCCACTTGTCACGTAAAGCTTCTTACATACCATTTTTTTTTTCCTGACAAACTATAGCAATGTTCTTCCAAGAGTGAACCAGCTATAACAATGCTCCTGCAACAGTGGACCAACTATAACAATGTTCCTGCAACAGTGAACCAGCTATAACAATGTTCCTACAAGTTAGAACCAGCTATAACAATGTTCCTGCAACAGTGAACCAGCTATAACAATGTTCCTGCAATAGTGAACCAGCTGTAACAATGTTCCTACAACAGTGAACCAGCTATAACAATGTTCCTGCAACAGTGAACCAGCTACAACAATGTTCCTGCAACAGTGAACCAGCTACAACAATGTTCGTACAAAAGTGAACCAGGCACAACAATGTTCCTACAAAAGTGAACCAGCTACAACAATGTTCTTACAATAGTGAACCAGCTACAACAATGTTCCTACAAAAGTGAACCAGCTACAAAAATGTTCCTACAATAATGAACTAGCTACAACAATGTTCCTACAATAGTGAACCAGCTACAACAATGTTCCTACAATAGTGAACCAGCTACAACAATGTTCCTACAAAAGTGAACCAGCTACAACAATGTTCCTGCAACAGACTGTTATCAGACTCCAGTATATCATCAAGAATAGGGTTCTCATACAATATCAGTTACATCGTTCAGAGGAGTTGAGACGATTAATCAACAATAGTCAGCGCAACAGCAGGGGCCCACAAGAGCAAATAATCTGGTTTCAATGAGCGTTAAAGGCGAGTGGCAGATGCGCAGAGAACATCACAGATACCCTGCAGCGATACAAGAAGATAATAAAAGCTCATTGAGCTCACATTGGCAATCTGCAGCCATACACCCACCCACGCTGTGCTTCATGTCGTAACACAGAGAGCCCAAAATAAGGTCATCTTGAGGCGTGGCTAGTTTGAATTATTTCACGCTAATTATTTTATTCCCGGGCCTTTATATCCCAACTCGATATAATCATATAAGCAGATCCTAAACATATTGTTACGAGCACACACATATATAAATATATATATAGATGTAATATAATTATATGTTTAAAAGCAAACAAAGGAACAAGCAAGCAAAATATATATAGAACAAGCGCAATAGGGAATAAAACTTTGGACAAGATTAAGGATGGGGTCAAATTAAGGGAACAGATTGAGAATATAGTAGGTAAAGGTAAAGTACGAGACTTGAATCGGTGTCCTAGCACACGAGTTTTCACCCATATGTGTTAGGCCGCCTATCCAGAAGTGTTCGGAGACTTCTGGATAGTGTCGCTTCAAGCATCAAAACTCACAATGCGAGGTGGCATTCCTCACCTTCACAGAGTAATACCCTGGTACCCATTTCTGCCAGCGGCTGGGTCGACCGCGGAGGTATTTTTTTGAAACCGTTAGGTGAAGTTGTAGAACTGTTGAGTTGTTCAAAGTACATACCTAAGTAAAGCCGCACTGACGTAATACCGACCACATTGCCCCAAAAATCATGTGCCAAAGGTCTGTAAAAATTATGGTCACTAATACCATATTCCCTATACGCCACTTAGCGCGACGGGGCTCTTTACTTTACTATTACTGTATGGCCCTTTTCGTCTTGTCAGACGGTCTAGTGGAGGCTAATATTTCTTTCTTATGTTTTCGTCTTTCGTCCATTAGTGTCCCCTAGTGGACTAATCATTTGAACAGTGTCCACTGGTGGACTAATCTATTGATGAATGTCCCCTTCTGGACTAATCTATTGAACAATGTCCCCCATCGTAGACTAATCTATTGAACAATGTCCCCCATCGTAGACTAATATATTGAACAATGACCCCCCCCCCCTTTTTTTCTGGACTAATCTATTGAATAATGTCCCCCTCCCAGACTATTCTATTGAAAAATGTCCCCTACTGGGCTAATCTATTGAACAATGTCCTCAGCGCGCACCAGTCGAGATTTTCCTCTTTTAAGCCTTCTGCTCCTTTTTCTCACTGTCTCACGGTGCAATGTATGTTGTACATCAGCACTGACTTGGAGGTAGGTACGTGCACGGCACTTCATTGTTATGTCTGTCATGGTGGGGTAATCGACGAGATGCCGCATCACCATTTATTGTGTGGCTTTCGTGCATTCAACAAAAAATAATGACCATGGCCTCATTTTGTATTTGATCCAGTCTTTCAATCTGGGTGCGGCTAAGAGTTATAGTCACCATTACATACACAATAACCGAAACCTCCCAGTCCTTGATATAGGAGAATAAGATAGCACTGTTCACAGTCTGATGCCGCTATTACCCTCAGTGATTAAGGGACCTTCATTAACACTTTGACTTCCGGTTCCAAGATGGTGGAAGATAGTTTGTGTTAAATCGATCGATGCGTGATTTACATTTAGATAATGATTGATTTCAACGCTCCATTGTAGATCGCTGCGTTAGAGTCAATCGGTTGTTTCACTTAACGGACTCGCGTTGGTGCTACAGAGTCATGCGTCTGTCAGTGGTTCTTTTTGCCAAATCAAGTGTTGTAAATGCGGACTTTCCCCGCCGTTGAATCGATATGCCAATTACGTCATGACATTAAGAGCTGTTCAATAACCGTCGTTGGATTTGTTCGGCGCCAATTACTTACAGCTCCTTAATATGGATTGT
Source organism: Megaustenia siamemsis (assembly GCA_032433765.1). NCBI lineage: Eukaryota > Metazoa > Mollusca > Gastropoda > Stylommatophora > Ariophantidae > Megaustenia > Megaustenia siamemsis. The sequence goes on from JAVIAB010000106.1 coordinate 37,402,872, forward strand.
TCTACAAAGTCAACCGCAAGTAACACTTTAGGGATTCTGGGCCATCGCTATAGAGCTTCATGCGCTTTGGCAGCATTCCCTGGAGTAAATCGGCGTTGTGGGAGCATCCTTTGTTATGTGTTCTACGTCATCATGACAGACGATCGCATATTCCTAACCTGGCCGTACGCTCAAAATGAAGGCCGAGATGATAATTGTCGATACCGTTCTTGAATTTGCAGCTCCGGTGTGACTCCCGGATCTTCATGTTAGTCAAGGGGGATGTTGTTTAGATTCAGGAAAGTTACGGGGAGATCGGGGATTGACTTGTACAGTATGCTACAGAAGATTGTAAGACAGTGTCTGCGGCAGGGGTGGTTGCATTCTTGAATGACTCCAAAGTAAACGTGTTAACATGGGTATATTATTCAGGGCACGTTGGTGTACATGGCAATGAAATAGCCGATAAGTTCGCTGGCAGCTCTGGTACTTAGTGTGACCTTAATCTCGACAAAGAGGACATCACCAAGTTTGTTCTTGATTTCTTAAGAGAAGAGGATGAGAATGGGTGAGACAATGATGTATGCATTGAGAGACTGAGAAGTCTAAATGTTGAAAAGGGGATCTGATCGATCCGGATTGCTTAGTGGGAAAAGCAGATGTATCTATAATCATCTTACAGAAACAGTCAGTCTGCTTACGCTTTGAGAAATGCTGGGACGATCGATTTAGATGCCTTGACTGCGTCGTCGGTTACTGGACACTGCGGGACTTGCTGAGGACGGGATCTAGCACCTAAGGACATGTTCGAAGTGCAATGATGAAGATTCGCAAATAACTCAATAACTGAGGACGGGATCTAGCACCTAAGGACATGTTCGAAGTGCAATGATGAAGATTCGCAAATAACTCAATAACTGAGGACGGGATCTAGCACCTAAGGACATGTTCGAAGTGCAATGATGAAGACTCGCAAATAACTCAATAACTGAGGACGGGATCTAGCACCTAAGGACATGTTCGAAGTGCAATGATGAAGACTCGCAAATAACTCAATAACTGAGGACGGGATCAAGCACCTAAGGACATGTTCAAGTGCAATGATGAAGACTTGCAAATAACTCAATAACTGAGGACGGGATCTAGCACCTAAGGACATGTTCGAAGTGCAATGACGAAGACTCGCAAATAACTCAATAACTGAGGACGGGATCTAGCACCTAAGGACATGTTCGAAGTGCAATGATGAAGACTCGCAAATAACTCAATAACTGAGGACGGGATCAAGCACCTAAGGACATGTTCAAGTGCAATGATGAAGACTTGCAAATAACTCAATAACTGAGGACGGGATCTAGCACCTAAGGACATGTTCGAAGTGCAATGATGAAGACTCGCAAATAACTCAATAACTGAGGACGGGATCTAGCACCTAAGGACATGTTCGAAGTGCAATGATGAAGACTCGCAAATAACTCAATAACTGAGGACGAGATCTAGCACCTAAGGACATGTTCGAAGTGCAATGATGAAGATTCGCAAATAACTCAATAACTGAGGACGGGATCTAGCACCTAAGGACATGTTCGAAGTGCAATGATGAAGACTCGCAAATAACTCAATAACTCAACAACCCGTTGATCTCTTAAAGTCTTAGTTGCCCACGCCCGGGATCAGTCCAGTTCTCCTTAATTGGATCACAGTGGCCCCTATTCGGCAGAAGCATGGACTTTCAAACCTACATTTAGTTGATAACCATGTTGACCAATCACAGGACATACCTGTCTCCAGATCTACAATGGCGAATGTTGCCGATCGTGCAGGTGTTGTAAGAGATGAACAAACCGGTGAACTAATACTCCCAGCAACACAACGGACTGATGGCTCTAAATAGAAAACCTGGACGAGTTAAAGATGGCTAAACTCCTCAAGAGGAAGTTCCAGCGTATGAAACAAAAGGTACCCAGTGGGTGAAGAGCAAGCCAAATTATCCTATTGGCCTCAATCCTGAAGATGTTCAGAAATTAAGACCGGCTAAAAGTGTGCCTCAGGGGGAAACACCAAGTGCTGCCATATCGAAGTCTGCCAAAAAGAATGCAAAACGCTAAGAGAAAAGAAAACAGCAAATTGAAGTGGACAGTATTTCCAATATAGACCATGCAACAAAAGCTGTATCAAATGTCAGGATTTCATCAGAAAAGTCTAATATATCAACAGAATCCAATTGCACACAGGAAGAAATTATGAAAAAAAATTAAGTCTTAATAAAAAATTGCGTCAAATTGAGGATTTAGAAGCTAAAATTAAATCTGAAGAATTAAAAAATCATGAGAAAGAACAATTAGAAAAAATTAAAAAGAAACAAGTCATAATTGATGAAATTGATGAAATTGATGAAATTGAAGATTTATAACTTGATCTTGATGATTGAAACAAATTATGAAATGTAGTGCAGATAAAGGAGAAAACTGTAATTCTTGTGAGAGCTAGGGAGAACAGATATAACTGCTTTCTTTGTGTTTGCTCCTTCATTAAATTGTGTATGAGCTTCATTAAATGAAGTTTTTTCCGCTAATTTTGGACAGTTACGAACAACTGAGTCAACATTTTTTCACTTACATAATTTTAAGCTTTCGCTCATGAATTCTAAAACCACTGTTCCGCCTGGCTGAAAAGCTGACGTACGGTGTACGATGCCCGCGGTAGACAGAAAAGATTTTTTCTATCGGGGTGAAATAAAAATCCGGAGTCACACACGTCGTGGCGACTGCTTGACCAAGCGGCCTTTATCCCTCTGGTTCTATCGTTCCCCCCTCCCCCCCCCCCCGATTTTATCTGTCACTTCCCCACATGCTGGAGTATCTATTTGGAACGTTGTATTTTATCTGTCACATCTCCCCCCACCTCCCCCACATGCTAGAGTATCTATTCGCAACGTTGTATTTTATCTGTCACATCTCCCCCACTTCCCCCACATGCTGGAGTATCTATTTGGAACGTTGTATTTTATCTGTCACATCTCCCCCCACCTCCCCCACATGCTAGAGTATCTATTCGCAACGTTGTATTTTATCTGTCACATCTCCCCCACTTCCCCCACATGCTGGAGTATCTATTTGGAACGTTGTATTTTATCTGTCACATCTCCCCCCACCTCCCCCACATGCTAGAGTATCTATTCGCAACGTTGTATTTTATCTGTCACATCTCCCCCCACTTCCCCCACATGCTGGAGTATCTATTCGCAACGTTGTATTTTATCTGTCACTTCCCCCACATGCTGGAGTATCTATTCGCAACGTTGTATTTTATCTGTCACATCTCCCCCCACTTCCCCCATATGCTAGAGTATCTATTTGTAACGTTGTATTTTCTATGAATAATTTGGTCATCTGTCACATCTCCCCCCACTTTCCCCATATGCTAGAGTATCTATTTGCAACGTTGCATTTTATCTGTCACATCCCCCCCCCCACTTCCTCCAAGAGATAACGTTGTACGTAGTTCCATTAGGCCAGTGTGTGCATCTCTCAGAGGCCTGTACTGGCTTCAGTCTTGTGGAATGCAATTTATGGTGCTCTCATGTACATGTTTATATTTCCATGCTTATATATGTGAGTTTGATATAGACTGTGCCCTGTTTAAAGTCTCCATGCTTATATATGTGAGTTTGATATAGACTGTGCCCTGTTTAAAGTCTCCATGCTTATATATGTGAGTTTGATATAGACTGTGCCCTGTTTAAAGTCTCCATGCTTATATATGTCAGTTTGATATAGACTGTGCCCTGTTTAAAGTCGCCATGCTTATATATGTCAGTTTGATATAGACTGTGCCCTGTTTAAAGTCTCCATGCTTATATATGTGAGTTTGATATAGACTGTGCCCTGTTTAAAGTCTCCATGCTTATATATGTGAGTTTGATATAGACTGTGCCCTGTTTAAAGTCTCCATGCTTATATATGTCAGTTTGATATAGACTGTGCCCTGTTTAAAGTCGCCATGCTTATATATGTCAGTTTGATATAGACTGTGCCCTGTTTAAAGTCTCCATGCTTATATATGTGAGTTTGATATAGACTGTGCCCTGTTTAAAGTCTCCATGCTTATATATGTGAGTTTGATATAGATGTGCCCTGTTTAAAGTCTCCATGCTTATATATGTGAGTTTGATATAGATGTGCCCTGTTTAAAGTCTCCATGCTTATATATGTCAGTTTGATATAGATGTGCCCTGTTTAAAGTCTCCATGCTTATATATGTCAGTTTGATATAGATGTGCCCTGTTTAAAGTCTCCATGCTTATATATGTCAGTTTGATATAGACTGTTCCCTGTTTAAAGTCTCCATGCTTATATATGTCAGTTTGATATAGACTGTGCCCTGTTTAAAGTCTCCATGCTTATATATGTCAGTTTGATATAGACTGTGCCCTGTTTAAAGTCTCCATGCTTATATATGTCAGTTTGATATAGACTGTTCCCTGTTTAAAGTCTCCATGCTTATATATGTCAGTTTGATATAGACTGTGCCCTGTTTAAAGTCTCCATGCTTATATATGTCAGTTTGATATAGACTGTTCCCTGTTTAAAGTCTCCATGCTTATATATGTCAGTTTGATATAGACTGTTCCCTGTTTAAAGTCTCCATGCTTATATATGTCAGTTTGATATAGACTGTTCCCTGTTTAAAGTCTCCATGCTTATATATGTCAGTTTGATATAGACTGTTCCCTGTTTAAAGTCTCCATGCTTATATATGTCAGTTTGATATAGACTGTTCCCTGTTTAAAGTCTCCATGCTTATATATGTCAGTTTGATATAGACTGTTCCCTGTTTAAAGTCTCCATGCTTATATATGTCAGTTTGATATAGATGTGCCCTGTTTAAAGTCTCCATGCTTATATATGTCAGTTTGATATAGACTGTGCCCTGTTTAAAGTCTCCATGCTTATATATGTCAGTTTGATATAGACTGTTCCCTGTTTAAAGTCTCCATGCTTATATATGTCAGTTTGATATAGACTGTGCCCTGTTTAAAGTCTCCATGCTTATATATGTCAGTTTGATATAGATGTGCCCTGTTTAAAGTCTCCATGCTTATATATGTCAGTTTGATATAGATGTGCCCTGTTTAAAGTCTCCATGCTTATATATGTCAGTTTGATATAGACTGTGCCCTGTTTAAAGTCTCCATGCTTATATATGTCAGTTTGATATAGACTGTGCCCTGTTTAAAGTCTCCATGCTTATATATGTCAGTTTGATATAGATGTGCCCTGTTTAAAGTCTCCATGCTTATATATGTCAGTTTGATATAGACTGTTCCCTGTTTAAAGTCAGAAGGTGATGTCTCTTCCAATCAAGTAAACCATGCTCCTCTAAATAGCATTTTGTTCTACTGCGTTTGCGTCAATTAGATATCAATTTTAATCATTTCAAAGAAGATATTAGCACAAGGCAGATAACATCTCCAAACAGCTTCTCATGGGATGGTATAAGTGATAACCACAATAGCTTTCTTTGTTCATCAACTATTATACATTTCTGTAACAGGTCTTACCTGTGTCACATTCATTAGAAAGTCCGGCTTGTTGCAGGAGCTACTGAGTTAAGTGCTCTGTGCACACCGTGAGCTGTGTGTCTCATCCGTTTTGATCATGTTTCGATATTCCAATTGTTTACGATGAATGATGATATCGTATGAGAGGGAACAGTTGGCTGTGTTCACTTTCTGCGTGGTTTCGCCTTATGTCTTTTGGCGTGTGCTGAGGCTGCTACGATGGGGACTACATTTACATTTCTTTGTTTGGGAGATGAGATATTAATTCGGATGATTACGCTGGCACGGGCGGTTGAGCAATTATGGATTTTAATTTGTTTGCAGTGATACCGGGGCCTTCCATAACCAAATAACCAAATAAATAATAACATGTCTCAGTGTCTGAGTGTCTCCAGTGATTGTTAACGCCAACATAAATTTAAACTTATGGGTTTTAGCGCTAAAATTACTGTAGTCGGTGAATAATGTTGCTTGTGCTTTTTAGCATGGTAGTAAATGTTATCGTAATACTCTTTTCTTAATTTCTTATACTTTGTAAGATCGAGTTGAGATGTGTCCATGTTGTGGCCTTATTTTCTTCCACCCTGTGACAACTTTTTAAATCTTTTGTTTCCAAGACAACGGTTAATGCTGACCGAAATGGAGAGTGTGACAATAACGGATGACGATGTTCATTACTTTAACAACCACAGTGACGAAGACATTCATCGTATATTGTTAGAAGCACTGTAAGTAGTATATTAAAGACTTTCATCGTATATTGTTACAAACACTGTAAGTGTAAGTAGTATATTGAAGGCATCATCGTATATTGTTACAAACACTGTAAGTAGTATATTCAATATATTATTGCTCTAAAAATTAGACGCATCATCATCATGGGCCATACCGTTTGGCGTACACGGTACGCGATCATGTCCTTCCACAATTTTCTATCCACAAAGTACATCGTATCGTTACCATAACCGATAACCATCGTATCTTTCAATTCTGTTGTTGACTGTTTCCCATGCCATGGCACCAAGCCCAAGCTATCTAGTATCTTCTCTCTTTGATGTCCGCGATTTCTCTTTCCCTGCATTTGGCCAGTTGTAACCAAGTACTTTCTAACTTTCCTCTACTCATGATGTGTGAAAAATGTGGATTGTTACTTTCTGATGATTGTTTTTATTGGAAGCTTCCTTTTTGTGTTGGCCTCTTTGAGAATGCCCTCATTTGTCTTTTTAGCTGTCCATGAAAGTTTCAACATTCTTCTGATAAATCCCATCTTTGTGGCTTCTAATCGTTTTTTTAATTAATTAATTTTTTTTTATATTGCCCATCCACTACCGTAGGTTAGAATTGGTTCTATATAGCACCGATGAACTCTCTTTCTCACTTCTATTGACATAGGTTTGTTGCATAAGACGTTTTTCATTTTCTGAAATACTATTTTGGCCTGAGCTATTCTGCTTTTTGTTTCTGTGGTGCATCTTCCATCTTTTATTATTGTGCCCAAGCATTTGAGATGGTGCACATTTTTTTCCTAAGCATAGCAAACATTTTAGAATTGCCATTGATTTATAGATAGCGACTTCACAATAAATATTTATAATTACCATTGATCATTATATCTTACTTATTTTCATATTTATAATTTATTTTCCTTTTGAGCCGAAGACAGCACATGATCATAACAGATAATAAGGCAAAAATTCTACTCTTGTGTTTGATGATCTTTGTTACCAAGTGTCCGACTTTGCACAGGGCCTGCATTGTATTTCATCACATGGTTCTGTTCTAGGCGATTCACTAATCTCTATGCGGGAGCTGATGCCTGCTGTTCTTTTGTCTCGCCTCAGTGATCCTTTTAGTGTTTTCTATGATGTAGGTGGTCTTTTTTTCATTTACCATCTTCTCTAGTTCCTTTTTGAGGGCTTGTTTTGAAATTCTCTTGTTGTTTCATCTCATCACATGGTCAACATGACTACCTTCTTCTCTTGTTATCTCTTATCATCACATGGTCAACATGACTACCTTCTTCTCTTGTTATTTCTTATCATCACATGGTCAACATGACTACCTTCTTCTCTTGTTATCTCTTATCTTGTTATCTCTTATCATCACATGATCATCATGACTACCTTCTTCTCTTGCTGTTTCATCTCATCACATGGCCAACATGACCATCTTCTTCTCTTGTTGTTTCATCTCATCACATGGCCAACATCACCAGCTTCTTCTCTTGTTGTCTCTTCTCATCACATGGCCAACATGACCATCTTCTTCTCTTGTTGTCTCTTCTCATCACATGGCCAACATGACCATCTTCTTCTCTTATTGTCTCTTCTCATCACATGGCCAACATCACCAGCTTCTTCTCTTGTTGTCTCTTCTCATCACATGGCCAACATGACCATCTTCTTCTCTTGTTATCTCTTATCATCACATGGCTAACATGACCACTTTCTTCTCTTGTTGTCTCTTCTCATCACATGGCCAACATGACCATCTTCTTCTCCTGTTATCTCTTCTCATCACATGGCCAACATGACCATCTTCTTCTCTTGTTATCTCTTATCATCACATGGCTAACATGACCACTTTCTTCTCTTGTTGTCTCTTCTCATCACATGGCCAACATGACCATCTTCTTCTCCTGTTATCTCTTCTCATCACATGGCCAACATGACCATCTTCTTCTCTTATTGTCTCTTCTCATCACATGGCCAACATGACCACCTTCTTCTCTTGTTATCTCTTATCATCACATGGCCAACATGACCACCTTCTTCTCTTGTTATCTCTTATCATCACATGGCCAACATGACCACCTTCTTCTCTTGTTGTTTCATCTCATCACATGGCCAACATGACTACCTTCTTCTCTTGTTATCTCTTATCATCACATGGCCAACATGACTACCTTCTTCTCTTGTTATCTCTTCTCATCACATGGCTAACATGACTACCTTCTTCTCTTGTTATCTCTTATCATCACATGGCCAACATGACCACCTTCTTCTCTTGTTATCTCTTATCATCACATGGCCAACATGACCACCTTCTTCTCTTGTTGTCTCTTCTCATCACATGGCTAACATGACCATCTTCTTCTCTTGTTATCTCTTATCATCACATGGCTAACATGACTACCTTCTTCTCTTGTTATCTCTTCTCATCACATGGCTAACATGACTACCTTCTTCTCTTGTTGTCTCTTCTCATCACATGGCTAACATGACCACCTTCTTCTCTTATTGTCTCTTCTCATCACATGGCTAACATGACCACCTTCTTCTCTTATTGTCTCTTCTCATCACATGGCTAACATGACCACCTTCTTCACTTGTCTCTTCTCATCACATGGCTAACATGACCACCTTCTTCTCTTATTGTCTCTTCTCATCACATGGCTAACATGACCACCTTCTTCTCTTGTCTCTTCTCATCACATGGTCAACATGACCATCTTCTTCTCTTGTCTCTTCTCATCACATGGCTAACATGACCACCTTCTTCTCTTGTCTCTTCTCATCACATGGCTAACATGACCACCTTCTTCTCTTGTCTCTTCTCATCACATGGCCAACATGACCATCTTCTTCTCTTGTCTCTTCTCATCACATGGCCAACATGACCATCTTCTTCTCTTGTCTCTTCTCATCACATGGCTAACATGACCACCTTCTTCTCTTGTCTCTTCTCATCACATGGCTAACATGACCACCTTCTTCTCTTGTCTCTTCTCATCACATGGCTAACATGACCACCTTCTTCTCTTGTCTCTTCTCATCACATGGCTAACATGACCATCTTCTTCTCTTATTGTCTCTTCTCATCACATGGCTAACATGACCATCTTCTTCTCTTGTTGTCTCTTCTCATCACATGGCCAACATTATCACCTTCTTCTCTTGATTATAGATGAAATTGTTGGATGCTTTGGGATTTCTCTTAATTCGTTCCAAATAAATCTTATACAAATATGATATTAGTATGATATTATATAATATTTAATATAGAGATATCTGTAAATCATCTCTGAATGACTACTCCATCTGTGAAAATAACTGGGAACATCTGGCAAGTGATCGCACATAATGGAGAGCATATATAAGGAATGGTATAACATCATTTGAGAATGTGCTACGACAAAACTTAGAAGAGAAAAGACTCATGAAAAAGGATGGAAAACCCTGTGGATCAGTGGGCCTGACTTGTTCCTTCTGTGGCCGTGCGCTTTTGTCAAACATTGATAGAATTAGCCGCGAGTGAAGCTATTCAACAAAAACAAAACCTAAAAAAAATACTCAATAGTCTCCACTAAACCGTCTGACAAGACGAAAAGGACCATATATATATATATATATATGAATCAAAACAAGAATACATGTGGAACTTTATAAAAAGGCATTGGAAATACATAGGTCATATGCTGAGATTGAATGGAGAAAAACTCCATCAGGTATTCTTTTGGAAACCATATAAAAAAAAAAAGTAAAGTACCCCCGTCACGCCAAGTGGCATATAGGGAAATATGGTGTTAGTGACCCTATATTTTACAGACCTTCGTTACAGACCCGTGCTGCTTTACTTTCCCAGAAAAAAATCCGGTACCCATTTAAGGCTGGGTGAACCCGGAAGCCGTCGGTTGGGATCGAACCCTACACCTTGTCCTTTGTAGTCCAGTTCACTAACCACTGAGCTATCACGGCTCCCTTGGAAACCATATAGTAATAGAAAATAAGGCAAACAAAGAGAATCGCTATGCAGAACAGTTACTAGAGAAGGCTCAAGCTTGGGACGAAAAAGATAACCAAGAACTACAAGAACTAGCAGAAAATCATCAATCGTGGGGAACCATAACTTCATTTCTATGTTCCGTCTTCGGCCTGAGAGGGAAATGAAAATATGGTACTCAGTACCTACAGTATTGTATGTACAACACAGTTGTTTGTCACCGCTGCTTTAATTGATTTATTCATTTGTGTCATTTCAGGATGACAAAATACATATTTCTTCTGTTAAACACTCAAATTTATTAAAACAAGATGTATATTAAAATTTAAAAACTTTTATGGTTAACAATTACATATCACATCCCCCAAAACTCTCATATTTGTCAATATTTAAAAATTAGATGCAATTATTATTGTATTAAAATATCCTTCATAAAATATTGAATTTAGCTAAAAAATTGTACATTTTATGAGTGGTATTACATATTCAAACCATTTTCACAAAATATCAGTTTTAAAAATGAATGAAATGTCCTAGGATAATGGCATCTTCATCCATAAATGCTGCAAATTTTCCAAGTTTATAACTAAAATTTAAAAAAATAAATAAAAAATTCCCATTCATCAATAGTTAGAAAATAGGATTTTAGATCAATCAAGAAATGACTAAAGTAATGAAAAATCTTCTTTTCTTTCCTACCTCATTTGCCTTTCAGCATCAAGGGAAGATATAATTTGCGGATCTTTTTGCTCTTCTGTTCGCCTCTTCAGCTGTTATGTTTCCTAGTGCTTCCAACATTCTGTTAATCAATCTATTTTGTGGTTGACCCTTGGGTTGGTGTTCTTGCATCGTTTATTAAAGCTCGTTTTGTGTTTTAATCATTCTACCTTGTCATGTGGCCAAACCATTTTATCTGTTGTTTCTTTATATATTCTATGGCTGGGGTTATTCCTAGCTGTTTTCTCAGTTCGTCATTTATGATCTTGTCTCTCAGGCTGTTTTCTGTCATTCGTTTTCTTGATAGTAAGTCTAATTCACCTTCAGATGAAAAATCAAATTCATCCAAAAGAAAAAATACACCTGGAAGCAGTGGAAGGAAAGCAGTAGAAGTAGTAGGTCAATTTGCATACCTTGGAAGTTGCATAAATCAAGAAGACACAAAGAAATAAATTAGAAACAGAATAATGAAGGCAGAAGTGACTTTCATAAACCTTGATAAAATATGGAAATCAGCATTACTAAGCACAGAAACAAAGCTCATGAATTTCAAATCAAAAAGTATTATTCTCCAATACTATGCTTGCGAGAGTTGGAAAACAACTAAAGAGACTTAGAAGAAAGTGGATATATTTGAAAATAAATGCCTCAGGAAAATATTTGGTATATCATGACATGAATTTAAGACCAGCGCAGAAATAAAAGAAATGACAAAGCATCCAAAAATATCTATAATCAAGAAAAGAAGGTGGTCATATGTTGGCCATGTGATTAGAGGAGACAACAAGAGAATCTCAAAGCAGGCTCTCAGCGGAAACCCGAGGGTAAAAGATAAAGAAACTGACCTAAAGAAACACTAAAGGGACACAGCAGGTAAAATTAAAGTAGACAAAATAAATTGGACATATACTTTGGAGGTAAGAGGAAAAGCTGAATGAATGAGAAAATGGAGAAATAAATAAATTAGATGTAAAATGGGAAAGTAGTTTGGAAAATAAAAGTCAAGTTAAATGCTGAAATATTCAAAGGAGAGATGGTTATGCATGAGCAGAATTAACTACTGATATCAGAAGTCATGAGTAATTGAGCATCAGTATCGTAAGTCATTAAAAATGTATCATTAGTATCATAAGTGATTAGGAATTTATCATTCATATAATACAAGTCAGAAGGAATTGATCATCCAAATCAGATAAACACTGATATCAGAAGTCATGGGTAATTGAGTATCAGTATCATAAAGTAAACAAGTAAAGTACCCCCGTTATGCCAAGTTGGCGTATAGGGAAATATGGTGTTAATGACCATAAATTTTACAGACCTTTGGCACATGATTTTTGAGATAATGTGGTCGGTATTACGCCCGTGCCGCTTTACTTTCCAAGAAAAAAATCCGGTACCCATTAAAGGCTGGGTGAACCAGAAGTTGTCGGTTGGGATCGAACCCTACCTCTTGTCCTTTATAGTCCAGTTCACTAACCACTGAACTATCACAGCTCCCGGTATCATAAGTCATTAAAAATTTATCATTAGTATCATAAGTGATGCATAGTTTATCATCCATATCACATAAGCCTTAAGGAATTGATCATCCAAATCATATATGTCAGAAGGAATTGATCATCTTTGACATAAGTTATGAGGAGTTGATCACAAATGTTATAATTAATGAAGAATTTATCATCAAAGTCATGAGTCATAAGATATAATAGGTACTTGTGGCAGGGGTTAATTGCATCAGGATTGAACTTCAATCATTTATCACACATCAGGCTTATTCAACAATACTACAGCTCAGCAGCTTTTGACATATAACTTATGACAACATATGATTATTGCGTAATTCATTTAAAAAAATAAATGTGGACCATGGTCATTTATAATTAACACTCATCCCTAAGAAGAATAAACACCATATAAAGTCTACAGTTTAAAAAGTAACATGGTAAAAATGGCTTGTTTGTCTATGATGTGCTTATATTAATTTGATAAACATTTTATTTGTTTCTCTGATAGCAAAGTTGAAATTTTGGTTATATTTTAAATAATTTGCTCTGTTTGGAATAATGCAAAAGCTGAGAACTAGCTACCCACATGGCAACTGCACTGGAGCATCCTGCTTTTCTTCCAGTCCCAACAGAATCTTCTTGACAGACCCCAACAAAAAGTTTGAGAAATGCCAAATAATTAAAGATAATTTTTCTTTCTCACTTTTTTAAAAAATAATGCGTAGAAAAGTCATTCATATATTAACAACTTGACAATCTGGGACATGCTGATAACAGGCTACAATAATTGAATGTGTTCTGAAGGAACATAATTAATAAGGAAAGTATAAATAAGGCCTCAGCCCATTTAAGAAATAATTAAAAGCAAAAGTCTTGTCTCACATTAACAGGTTTCTCTGTTTGCAACATCAGAGTAAATTGAATAACATTACAGCAAATATTTCAACTAAGATTTTATAGAAATGTATAGGACATAGCTCAGAAATTAATAGCAGAATATTCTTCTTCTTTGTTCATCAACCATGTGGGTCATTGGGACACTACTAAGAGGCTAAAAAGTAAAAAATGCAGGCAAAATAGTTTGGATCACCACAACCTCTCTTTAGGAATATTCCCTTATTTTCATTTCCAAGTTTATTTTAGGGGGCAGAACATGCAGGAGCTGATGCTGGGACAACTCCGAGACTCCAATAAGAAGATGGAGGTAGTGCATGCAAAACTAGTCAGCTATCAAAGCTGATAGCATTTGTTTATTGTGTTGCTGAGAAAAACTGTGGGTTAATCTGATATGCAAGTTGAATCTTTCAATAAGTGAACAAAAAATAAATCAATGAAGGGTTCAATTTATGATGCCATTCATGATCATCATCATCAAGTACCGGTCCTGCTGGCATAGGTGATCATGTCTCTCCACAAATTTCGATCACGATAGTTATTTATCATTTCTGTTGTTGACATTCTGCCAAGCCATTCTCTTAAGCTGTCTGGTATTTTTTCTCTTTGCTTCCCTCTATCTCTTCATCCCTCAATATTCCCAGTTGTTACAATATATTCCAGCTGTTCTCTTCACATTACTTGGCCAAAAGATGATGATTGTTTCTTCCTAATATTGGAAATTAGCTCTCTTTTTGCTTTGACCTCTTTCAGAACTTTTTCATTACTCTTCTTAGCTGTCCATGGTATTCTCAACATTCTTCTGTAAAATCACATTTCTACAGACTCCAGTGATTTTCTTGTCTGTTGTCCTATTGTCCATGATTCACATCCATATGTTAAGACTGGCTCTATATAATATTTAAAACTCTTTTTCTTGTTTCTATTGTCAAAAATGGATTGCATAGTATCTTCCTCATTTTTTGGAAAGCTGCTTTTGCCTGAGCCATTCTGCATCTCAGCTCTGTTGTACATCTTCCATCTGAGGTTAACATTGTTCCCAGATATTTAAATTCATTTACCTTTTTTAATATTGTTCCACTTGTCTTTATTTTGCACTGAGGTGATGTTTTTTTCTTTGTTGTTACCATTATTTCTGTCTTTCTGCTATTAAGGCTGAGTCCTTTATTTTTGCTTTCTTTCACTATAATGTCTAACATTTCTTGTAATAACTCATTTTCACTCTTAGCGATTAAGACTGTATCATCAGCATACCTTAGATTATATATATTATGACCTCCGATTGTTATTCCAGGCATGCCCCTTATGGATCTTAAAATATGTGAAAAAAAAAAAAAAGTAAAGTGCCCCAAAGTGGTGTATAGTGAATATGGTGTTAGTGGCCATAAATTTTGCAGACCTTCGGCACATTATGTTTGGGGTAATGTGGTTGGTATTACACCAGTGCCGCTTTACCTGTTTTATTTGTTGAAACATTCCCAATTAATTTCAAGTTCTTATGGCCGCTGTTTGTTGCCAGTACATGTTATTTATTATTCTTAGATCTTTGCTGTCTATGTTTATGCTTTCTAAAATTTTTATTATTTCTTGGTGCTTTACTTTGTCAAATGCCTTGGTGTAATCTATGAAACATAGGTATAGATCTGTTTTCACCTCTATGGCTCTTTCTACTAAAGATCTTATGATGTATATGGCATTGCTTGTTCCTTTATCTCTAACAAAACCACACTGTTCATCACTAATTTCTGGACTGATTTTTGTTTCACACTCTTCGCATGATGATTCTTAGTAATATCTTAGTCTTGTGACTCATAAGGTTTATTGTACAATGATGATTCATTCAATCATACCAGATTTCTTTGTTAAGGCTATGAATATTAATTTGAGCAGGTCGTCTGGTATATATCCGGTGTTGTAGATATCATTTAATATTTTTGTTATTATTTCTTTTCCAAAATCACCCATGACTTCAATCTCTTCTTTAGTTATATTATCTGGTCCAGAAGCTTTTCCTGCTTTCATATTGCGCAAGGCATCTTCTACTTCTTCTTTGAGTATTTCTGGTCCTTCTCCATTATCCTTAATATTTACTTCTGTTTGTTCATCATTATAAAGATCTTTAATGTATTCTGTCATCGTTCCCTTATGCTTTCTTGTTCAATCAACAGTTCTCCTTCCTTTGATTTTAAACATTCAGTTTTTGATTGCATTTTTGTTATGATGCCATTCATCATCATCATCATCGAGTGCCATCTCCGCAACGAAAGTTGGCTACCATGGATCGCCATTCCACTCTGTTTCTTGCTATGATGCCATTAGGTGTATAGTAATACAGTCTTGTCTCATTTCCATATGCCAAGACATATGAAATTATTTATCTAATGTTAAGTATGACATTAAATAAATAATGATAAAATGGAAATAATAGTCACAGTTAAACTGAAATCCAACCAAAATCTATTTTTATGGCGAGATTGTAAATCAAGGGAGAGAGTATAAATAGTCAGTATTTTTACTGATGATGGAAAATTGGATAAAGAGATAGAAACCAGGATCCAGAAAGTAGTAATTTTATCTACCAAATAGCGTGATAATAACTCATCTGTGTTTTTATGCAAAAAAAATTAATTAATAGAAGCATTGTTTATATAAACATTGTACTACCAGGGTCAGACATAACCACGTGCAAAATGGATAAGTAAAAAAAGATGTAAACAAAACTAATCATGTGCAATATAGGTTGATCTAGGTGATGAAGTGCTTCCACAATTATCTGTCCACGGTGCTGCATATCAATTCTGTTGTTTACTGTCTATCTTACCATGACAAAAACATCTAGTATTTTCTCTATTTGTTATTCATGCTCTCTTTCCCTGTATTCTGCCAGTTATATCCAAGTATTCCAAATTTTCTCTTCTCATGATGTGTTCGAAAAATATAAATTGTTTCTTTTAAATGCTTTTAAGAGCAAAACTAGGGGAGATAAATTACAAATGCAACCTTGAGAAAAATGATGAGTATGACACCAGTTATTGAATATATTAAACAATAAGGAATCAAATGGCTTGGACATCTGACTACAATGTAACCTATTCAGCCTGAAGTTCAAGTGTTTTACATGAAAAAAATCAGGCTATAGAGCAAAAGTAGATAAAGTAGTAAGTAGTGTGTCAGGCCACCCTGCTTGCCCAGAAAAATTCAGTAACTATATAAGGCTGGGTAAACCTAGAAACTATAGATTTAAGGATTGAGCCCAACCTCTTGCCCATAGTAGTCCAGTCTAAAAATTAAAGGTAAAGATGTCCCATAGCAATATTTTTATTACCATAGGGGAGTGGAGTGTAGAGACGCCACTATACGTCGCCACATCTTTTCAGGGAGTGAGGCCCAGTACTTTCTCATCGAAAGCCTAAGTTGCACAGATGTCACTACTGCTGTCCAACAAGGAGATAACACTTGAGAGAAAATAAACACTCTGCAGCACAATCTCTTTATTCCAACAATTGTGTGATCAATGCTAGATCTGGATGCTAGACTCAAGAACAACTACCAGAATTAAATTAATTATATGCATGACACGCATTAGAAAATAAATGTCTAAGGAAAATACTTGGTATAGCGTGGAACGAATTCAGAACAGAGGAAACTAGGAGAAATTGCCAATCAACCACTAATATCTTCAGTAATAAAGAAAAGACGATGGTCACATGTGATGAAAAGAGATAATAACCGAATAACAAAGCAAACCCTCATGTGGGAAACAACAGGTAAGAGGAAAAGAGGAAGACACAGAGAGACACTGAGAAGAACATTGACGAGAGAGGCAAGAACAGCAGGAATCGGCTCTCTCAATGAGATAGAGCTGCTTGCACAGAACAGAGACCAAAGGCAAGATTGATAAAAGATCTTTACAAGGATTGAAAACTGCTAGAATAAAAAATTTAGATAAGAAAAGGAGTATCTGGGTCTATGCACTATGGGCCGGCTATGGCTCGAAAGGTCAATAGATAGATAGATAGATGCATGACAGCAAAAATCCTGAGAGATAAGATCAGAAGTGAAGAATTTGGAAAAAAAGCTAGGAATAATTCTCACCATAGAATACACAAAGAAACAACAGATAAAATGGTTTGGTCCAAATGTGATAAGACCAAAACACAAAACAACAAACCCTAATAACGTTGCAGAACACAGGACCTAAATGTCTTCCACAAAAAAATATGGATTGTTGGAATGTGATAAACACTAGGAAACATAAAAGTAGGAGAGGCTAACAGAAAAGCAAAAGACTGCAAACTATATTTCCTCTCAATGCTGAAAGGCAAATGAGTAAGGAAATAAAAAGAAGAAGACAGGCAAGATAGAAGAAATAATAGGAACAGGAAAACAAATATATAAAGTATTAGATGTCTAGCAGTCTGGCATGGAAAGTTATCAACAAAAGAAATTGTTAAAAACACTGAGGACAGGCATATGTGGAAGTTATAATGATCATCTACATCCATGGGTGTGGCACATGATGATAATGTGTCACCTGTTTTCATCCTATTACTGCTTACTTCATGCTGTACCCTTGAGAAGATACTACTATGTTACAGCAAGCTGTAATATATTTGTGCCTTACAGCCAAGTATGACTTCAATAAGACATTTTTAGGACTTTTACCTTCCCTCTTCAATCCATATTTGCTTGGTCAGACTGGTAAGTCTGTCATGTATTCATAGTGAGAATTATGTTGCACTCATATGTTTGGTAAGTAGTGTAGACATGACAGAAGAGTTGACTTGTTCATATGAATTACTTGTCAGTTTTAAAGACATAAAATCTCATTTCATAGTAGAACTTTATAATCTACAGGATTATAATGAATGTTGCATGGTATCGGATCTGATTAGTCATGATATTGGCCTTCTGGCTCATATCAGATGATAATATTTAATAATAAAATATCATAATTTGTAAACATACAAGTAGGCAGTTAAAGATTTTATTGTTTTTTTTTCTTTTAAATCAGAGACAAAAATACTAAACTTGCTGCAGAAACAGAGATGTTTGAAAAATATCTCTCTAGAGTCGCTGAGCATTATGGGCCGCCAACCGATTCAGAATCTCTTCTTTTGTCAAAGAGGCATGACCAAACAGTAATTCGTCAAAGGAAATCAAAATCCATTGGAAGTAGCTTGGATAGGTTTGCTATTCTCACAATTGATCAGAAGTATGAAATTGCTCTCAAGGAAATTAATGAAATGAGTGAAGAGATTAAAAAATATGGCAGAATGTGAGAGAGTTATTTCCACATATGAGGTTTGTTAATGGTTGTATGAGATGTAATTAATTAAAAGTACCCATCTTGTCTTGCATGTTATGGGTAATATGGTGGATTTTTCCATTATCATTTGCTCAATTAAAAGTGATTTGATTAGTATAACACCAGACTACTATATTTCTTCTTTAAAAACTGGGTGAACCTTGAAGTTGTGTTTCTGAATACAACTTGCCATATTTGGTAACTAAACCTATACCTACCTGAACACTAACTGACCACACTAACCACTTTACTATCACAAGCTCAGCTGGTAAGTTATTAAAATAAAACAATTCTCACAATTATTTAGTATTTCTAAAGCTAATTGGTACATGGGTAATGTTACAGGGTTCTATGTTTCTTTCTATTCTGATTGTATTATGCATTATCACATTGAAATTAACTTGAGCACATACAACCCAGTATTGTGTCAATATGTGAATACACAGTCTTTATTCTTCCAAATTCTACATTAATTGTGGCATGTTACAAATACTAGCCTATCAGCGATTTTGACGTGTATTAGTAACTCGTGATCAAACAGTAGTCTTTCTTGGCAATCTACTTAAGCAACTAGTAATTCTGTAATTATACTAATAGTTCTTATCTACTTCTCTCAAATCTGTTTCTCAGTTATAATTGCATAACCATCTGAAACTCTATGGCTCAATCAACACAGTCTCTTGTATATGTAGAAGGTTCTAGAATCTCTATGTGAATCTCTCGTGTGATGATAAATATAATGTAATGTAGTATAATATCTCCAGTGGTTCAGAATATTTCTAGGGACTTTTAATTCTATTTCTGATGTTCTCACAGTTCTGTTAGCTGCTTCTAAAAACTTCTTCAATCTCTAAATCATAATTTGTCCAAAATCTTCCAGAACAGCCCATAAAGGTGTTGTGCTTCTGGTTTTTGTTGCCACTCACATTTGGCTGAGGCTTCTGGGAATCATGACTATGGTAAAGTACAATTCACCAGTAATTAACCACTACCTCCGTAACTCTGCCTTACAATTCTGTCACTAATCCTCATTTCCTGAGGAGTCTTGGCGACATCTGTCAATCACTCCTATTACTTAGGCTTCAAGCAAAACAAAGCTATCATTTGGTCTCTTGACCAATATAGGTGCTCTCTCTCAGATCTCTTTTTGATCTCCATTGCCTTTGTACGTCATAGAGATTCTGTGTCCCCTATCATTGGACATCAAGGAATGTTTATGATACTAGGAATTCCCCCAGAATTTGCTTGTCCCTGGTTATCAAATGATAATTACGGCTCTCTGACGTTTCTGTCCATCCTACATTGAATGTTTGTTCCTCAGACCTACGCTCTCTTTCTCGTGCTGTCCCTCTCTGCTTAATCTCCACTAGATTTTATAGCCTGTTATGTCTCGCTATTCTGAGTCCGGTCAATGAATCTACAATCACTAAATCTTGGTCTCCTTTGTTTTTCTTCCAGATTGTTCACATACACCTTATTCTTCTTTTATTTTTCCATCATACTCTTATTTTATTCTTCTTCTAGATTGCTCCCACTATAACAGTAATATTGACCACATTACTCCAAAATCCAAAAATAATGTGCCGAAGGTTCCTAGAAATATGGGCACTAACACTATATTCCCTATATCCCCACTTGGCTTAATGGGGCTTTTTTTCTGAAGCAAAATATTTGCAAGCAGTTTGAACAAAGGAATAATATATGTATAATAGAGAGAGACCAAGAAAATAATAAATTAGATTGAACAAATATATTATGAAGGAAATACAAAGATGCATAATTTATTGTGAGGAAGAATTGAAAAAAAATTATTGCACATGTGTGTGCTGGTCTAGGGGTCAAAACCGTATAAAGGGTTCTAAAAATATGTGAGTGGGGGGAACAAGGTCTAGGTTACTTGGACTACAAAGACACTGACAATGTCTATAAGTATCTAAAGGACCACACATACATGTATAGACACACATGTGTGTTCCATGTGATTTACACATGTGTGTGTGTATACATGTATGTGTGGGTCCTTAGATACTTATAGACATTGCCAGTGCCTTTGTAGTCGTGGTAACCTAGAGAGTGCACTGGTAATAAAGGCATCGAATGGCTTCAAGGAGACCATTTGGAGGACCTCGACTTTGTTTCTCATCAACAGTCAGATAAAAATGATGCAGGAAAACACTAAAGTAACTATCATCAATAGCCAGCAAAATTGGGCTTGAGATCAATCATGAAAAGACTAAAGTCACGAAAAGCTTAATTCCAACAGACGACAACATATACATGGAAAGCAAACCAGTAGAAGAGATCGATTACTTTACCTATCTTGGAAGTCACATTGATCGAGAAGGGGATACAAGCAAAGAAATTAGAATCAGAATAGCTAAAGCAGCAATGTCTTTCAGAAGCCTTGAAAAGTTGTGGAAATCAAAACTCATCAGCACAAACACAAAACTTAGACTATTCAAATCAAATGTACTATCAACCCTTACGTATATGTGTGAAAGCTGGAAAACAACAAGAGATATAGAAACAAAGTTGAACGCATTTGAAAATAAATGTCTAAGGAAAATACTTGGTATAGCGTGGAACGAATTCAAAACAAATGAGGAAATTAAAGAAATCGCCAATCAACCACTAATATCTTCAGTAATAAAGAAAAGACGATGGTCATATGTTGGACATGTGATGAGAAGAGATAATAACTGAAGAGCAAAGCAAGCCCTTAGGGAGCCGCGATAGCTCAGTGGTTAGTGAACTGGACTACAAAGGACATGAGGTAGGGTTTGATCCCAACCGACGGCTCTGGGTTCACCCAGCCTTTAAAGGGTACTGGATTTTTTTCTGGGAGAGTAAAGCAGCACGGGCGTAATACCGACCACATCACCCCCAAAATTGTGTGCCGAAGGTCTGTAAAATTTATGGTCACTAACACCATATTCCCTATACGCCACTTGGCATGACGGGGGCTCTACTTTTACACAGTTTTATGAAACAGACATCACTGCAGTGAACCAAGCAGCAAAACATTATTGATTAAAGAGTTCAAACATGTCACAAGCGCTCAAACAAAAACTTGTCAACACTAAAAAGACCCAGTGTTTGAGTAATGAGAAGGCTCAGAGTTCAATACCCCATTGAGGTGAGTTCCTTTTAGACAAACAAGGGTACACCAACCTCTAAAAATTGGTTCAAGGACTTTTGAAAGAAGTGAAGACACCTGGCATGATATCAACAAAATTACCCAAAAAGTGTGCCATTGATCATGGGAGAAAATTATAATTAACATGATATTTGCAGTTTCAGTGGCTAAATGGTTGGTGTGCTCACTACTGAAAAGAAGGGTCTTGGCTTCATTCCCAGATGTGGCCAATTTTTGTTTTTTGTAAACATTTGAAGCTGCAGTAAAGCTGATTGTAAAGGAGAAATGAACAAAAATAGAAAAAAACGGTTTGGTTAAAGCTTTACGTAATTAATGGACGACACAAATTTGAACGACATTTCAGCTCAATAGGCCTTCAGCAGGAACAAAAAACAACATACAAACAAGTGAATAAAATTAAAATTTTTGTTCTTTGACAAGGCTTCAGGGTTCACCTAGCCCCTAAAATGAATACTAGAGATTTTTATTGAGAGTAATGGTGATTTGGTGTGATACTGATCTCCTAACCCAAAAACACCACTCGACTGGGCTACTGACATTCAGACAACCCGTGTTCGATTCCTGCTGGAAGCAGTGTGAATTATACTCGTGGTTAGAAAAAAAAAATATACCCCTGCGGTCGACCCCGCCGGTGATGGAAATGGGTGCCAGGGTTTTACTCAGGGAAGATGAGGAATGCCACCTCGCATCGTGAGTTTCGATGCTTGAAGTGACACTATCCAGAAGTCTCTGAACACCTCTGGATAGGTAGCCAAGCACATTTGGTTGAAAACTCCCGTGCTAAGCTGCCGATTCAAGCCTTGTACTGTACCTCGTACTTTACTTTCACCCAAAAGTATGCCTTTGATCATGGAAAAATATGATCATCAACACCATATGCCCCATAGTCTATCAAAGCATGTAGTTAATGTTTTTTTTTTTGTTTTTATTTTACATGATACTCCATATGCCAGTCAAAGTGTGAAGGGAATCTTAACCTTTACTTACTCAAAAGATTACAATAAATTGAAAGAGTGCTGCTCAAACACTTGTGTTTTTCATGTATTATTTTTAGTTTATCTCTCCTCAAAGTATCCCACAATAATATCTATTATTTTCTGCAAAAGACACTCACGTGCTCAGAGAAATCTATTGAGGAGTCTTGTTCTTTTTTCTTGCTTTCAGATAAGACCCAGTTCATTGAATTGTTTAAATCGGCATCTCATAATGCAGCCTTTTTTCATTGGCTGCAACGGCTGCAATATCAACATGCTTCTTTACAGCAGTAAGATGGAATCCATATACTTTACAAACAAGAAAATATATACTACTTTTCAGAATCTACACTATTCCTTCTAAAAGGAATACATTAACTCCTTTCAAGATAAAAATAATAAAGCTAATGACAGACTTCAAATACATACAAAATACCACTTCACCCAAAGGGAAAATTCAGGCAGAGATTGACAGAAGATGCTTGCAAAGCAGATCGAGTGATTGAACAATAGTAAAAAAAAAAGTAAAGAGCCCCCATTACGCCAAGTGGTGATTAGGGAATATGGTGTTAGTAACCATACATTTTACAGACCTTCAGCACATGATTTTTTGGGGTAATGTGGTCGGTATTACACCAAGCCACTTTACTTTCCCAGACAAAATTCCAATACCCATTTAAGGCTGGGTGAACCCGGAAGCTGTCGGTTGGGATCGAACCCTACACCTTGTCCTTTGTAGTCTAGTTCACTAACCACTGAGCTTTCACGGCTCCCTACGTTGAACAATAGGCTCCTATATTACATAATGAAAATGTAACATTTAATACAAAGAGAGCACTAAATATTCCTCCCAAACTTTGCTATCAAAACCAGACTTGGACATTAACAGCCAAGAAAGAAAGAAAAATTAAAACAAAGGGAATGAATTGTTTAAGAAAAATACTGAATGTGACTAGAAGAGACATAAATAAAGAAAAAAGTTGGATTATCACCAGTTTTTGGTCCATATTAACACATTCTATACCAAGAGGCATAAAATGTGACTCTAGGAGCTGATGCAAGATATCAGGAGTCATGTTTTACAGCTTTTAATTTATTGATGCTTCCACAATTATTTCCACTAAAACCATGTAATTCACTTATTTAATCTTTTTTTTTTCTGATTTTTCTCAGCAAATTATCTGAACAAATTGTGTGTTTTAGATCAATTTTTATTAATTTTTTTCACTGGTATTTCAAAATTTTTAAAAATTCATAAAAACAGCGCAACCACAGCAAGTTAAATCCATAGGTGCCGATTGTGTCAAGAAACAACAAATCAAATGGATAATATGATCACCACCAGAGAGCTTCCTTCACAGAACTTTAACTCATATAAACAATAGGAAGAGAGGTAAAGGGAGACACAGAAGATGGTGGATTAAGGAAATAACAGACACCATGAAGAGCACCATACAGGTGACATACAGCTGAGCATTGACCCAAGTGCTTCATTTTTCTTTTATGTAGAAGGAAAAGAGAGAGGGAGTGGAGTAAAGTAAAATTATTTTCGTTATTGAGATTTAACTTGATTTCAACAGTAGCTCAGCTCTTTGTACTATTTATTTAGTCTTCTGTATATTTATGTTTTCTTTATTGTTTTAATGCTAATTTTATTATTTCTATTACATGAATGGTATATAAAAATTAATTTGAGTAGTTACCTATTATTTATTCTATCATTTCTGTTTTTTTTAAATTCACAATTATAATGTATTATTTAGGAGAAATAAATTTATTAAATGTTTCAAATTTGTTGCAGGCAAGAGTTGAGGAAACCACTCTCTCACAAAATGACATTATAAAAGAGACTGCTGAATTTAACTCAATAATTGTGAAAGGAGATATCAGTCTTTTGACAAAATCAATAAGTGCTGAGAGATGTGTTCAGTATTTTGAAGAAAGACTAAAAACCAGAGTAAGAATGGCACTTGTTTTAGTTTGAACTGTCTTTAGGTTATTTATATCAAAGTGTGACTGGAAGAGCTAGAAAGAGATCAAGATTTTAGAATGATAATAATGACAAAATAAGGATCCCAAAAAAACATTAATGCTCTTTATACACCCTGGCATGTAGTAAAAGAGCTGTGAATCTAAAATATTAATAAAATGTCAAAGAAACAGCTCACAAAATTGAGTGTGCTGGATAAATAGCAGAGAATATTTTAACATTGTAAACTGCAACACAACATACAATACAAATTTAAAAAGTGGAGATGGGCTATATATGCAGGCAATGGGTAGAGTCATTGCAGTAGTCAAAAATACATAGGGTCACCTTTATCTATGTCCCTGGAAATGTGGGAATATGGGGGGATGAAAGAGTAGACAGGTTGGCTAGCTGCACTTTTGTTGAAGACAGTCAACCAATTGATCGAGCAGATATCATCAATGACCTCCAAGATGTGGAAAGGGCACAGGACTTTGACAACCATGAGTCCACGTCACTCCTTGGGATGAAAGAGATGGGAGTTAAGATGGGCATAGCCAGAAACGAGAAACTTAGTGGGCGTGTAAGAAGACTTATCAGCCAACACAGAACTGGAGTCGTCAGTCGCTGGACACTGCGGGACTTGCTGAGCAGAGAATCTGAGCACCTGTGGTCATGTTCGGAGTGCAATGTTGATGACCCGCAAATAACTCAATCACTCAATACAATATATTTCCTTATTTTTCCTTGATAAGGTAATGGTTAAAAATAAGCCATAGAAACATGTACTGAAGTAATAATTTAATTACGCAAAAAGATTAATCACAGTAAATTAAGTCCCTATTTTTCCCCAATTACTAACTCAACACAATGTTACTTTTTTATTTTAATGAGCACTTTTTTTTTACAACAAACATGTAAACATAAATCAGACAACGAAAGGACTTAATATAAACCTCTGTGTGGTTATAGTATACACACACAAACACACTTGTACATATAGTGGTGCCTCATACTTTGAACTGAATTAATTCCAAAAGACCATTCAAATTTGAAATCGAGGTCCAAATGTGTTTTCCCCAATAGAAAGGTATTAGATGAGGTGGAAAGTGAAGCAAAAACCCCAAAAAATCTGCATTGTATTAGGAAACTGCAGAAGGTAAACAAAAGTATGATTCATCACCAATGGCTTCATCCCTATTATTCACATACAAATGCTGAGGTATAGTACTGTCAAACTCTCACAATTCAAAGTACAGAATGTCTAGGGAACATAACTCTGGTTAAACAGCAGCTGATGACAAAACAGCAGCCAAAAATTCATACTGAAGGAGCATGGTAATTCTGGTAAACAATCCACTTAAATGAATCAGTAGTGGAGTGTAAAATGCACTCTTATAAGGTATGGTGGTGACAGCTTTACAAAATAGGAACACAACAGAATACTGACGTTTTGGCCGAATGTAGGCCAAAACATCAGTATACTGTTGTGTTCCTTTTTTTGTAAAGCTGTTGCCATACCGTATAGAAGTGTACGTTATGCGCTTTTAACTGCGTGTAGGCCGAAACGTCTGTATTCTGTTGTGTTCCTATTTTGTAGAGCTGTCACCGTACCTTATAGGAGTAAATGTTATACCCCACTACTGGCTCCTCGTTACCAGCTGTACCAAAGCACTGCATTTATTTGTCCATTCCCCACTTAAATGAATAACAACTGAATACCAATTTTGATTTTAAATCTTGATAATCTGGTGAGACCTTTCTTCTGAAGGATACTAACTACACTACTGCATGTGCTATTGAATGAAGGTAAAAGCACAGCAAGGACTAAGAAAACTGCTGCTAAATAAATTTGTTTAATTACTAAACAAAAGAAGACTGATTAAAGAGAAGGAACTAGGTGTGATAAACATTATTATATATACCTTAAATTTATAATGAATATCAACTTTGTTAGTAATAATTTACATATTTTTTTTTCCCAAAGGATGCACTTAAGGAAAAACTTAAGCTAAAATATGTTGTTCTGAAAAGTAAGGAGAGGAAGCTTATGCACCAGTTAAAACAGGTTTGTATCAGAGATGTATTAGCACCATTCAAGATTTATTGATATTGTTCTGTTTGATCCTTTTAGTCTTTGCAATTGAATGGAAGCGGATTGTCATTTGTTTTTAACCGATGGTAGGGAGCATTTTATCATGAGATTTTATAAATCTGTGGAGATCAAGTGGCCAAACTTGTTGAGCTTCAAACCTGGAGAATATGGCTTCAAGTCCTGGTAGGGTCAAAAAGGTTGTTTTCTTTCGGGGGTGAAATAAAACTCAGACCCGAACACCTGGCATCTGCACTGGACAAGGGGGCTTTTATTCTCCAGTCCTACAAGACCCAACACCCGGCACACACTAGTAATGGGAAAAGACTGTAAAGATTTTTTTTTTCTGATAGTGACTAATTTGTCAAATGGTTTCTCCCATTGCTGATTCTGTTTTTACTCTGCCAATATTTCAGTGGCAGTTACAGTTGCAGAATAAACAAGACACATTTATGCTGTTTCGCTTCTCATCTCTTGCATCAGTTATTTTATAACCTTCACTCTATTTTATTTTGAAGTGTTGGTGTGCCATCTCTTAGGACCCCCCAATACTACAATCTTCAGCAAAATTTTATAAGAATGTTTCCCTAGGGGAAGATCAAATCGCATGCCTCTTCCCTTCTGAGAATTACCCATACAATATTTATTCAAAGATCTTTCTTCTGACATGATTCAATCACTGCAGTCTTTGGCTATTGAATTTTTTGTGCCACCATGGGACACCTGGGTTTTACTAATTCCCTAAAAATTAGTAGGAGCCGCGATAGCTCAGTGGTTAGTGAACTGGACTACTACGGACAAGGGGTAGGGTTCGATCCCAACCGACGGCTCCGGGTTCACCCAGCCTTAAATGGGTACCGGATTTTTTCTGGGAAAGTAAAAGCAGCACGGGCGTAATACCGACCACATTACCCCAAAAATCATGTGCTGAAGGTCTGTAAAATATAGGGTCACTAACACCATATTTCCCTATACGCCACTTGGCGTGACGGGGGGTACTTTACTTTTTACCATGTTCTGGTGCATTTGTTCTTAAAATTTTCAGGGATTTTTTTTGCTATGCCTTTTATACATTTTTTAAATCAGTGTAACTGTTATTAACTGTCCGGCATGGGCATCCATTGAGCATGAAAGAAAAAAGGAAAAAGTGTGAAAAGTGGAGGTATTCTTTCTTCTCTCTTTCTTATGTTCACCTGATTATTAAAGAAATTAAAAGTCCTTTTCATCCTTGACCCTTAAAAGGATGTTAAGTAAATGTATTGTGTTGTCATTTGCAGTGAAAGTATGTTAATTTGTGCCTTTCAGCCAAACAGATCTGACTTCAAGATTACATTTTTTAGTACTGAGTTGTCTTTTGTCTTAATCCCTGCTCACTTGAACAGACTAGTTACTTACTTCTACTTTTACTTCTACTTCTACTTCTACTTCTACTTCACTGTAAAGAAATGTGTAGGATCCAAAGTGGTGTTGTTCTGGTTCACCAAACCTGAGGCAAGCATTCGGCTATGAGATGCTGGCCACTTTCAGTTTAGGTGCATATGTCTTCATTCCCAGAGACATTGATATCCATAGAAATATACCTCGCTTCATTTTCTGAATTGTGTATTTCAGTTTGCAACACTATGTTGAATGAACACAATGAATTAGTTTGAGAGTGTTTACACTTTAACTTCAACAAAAAATTAAAACACAGAAAACAAACAAAAACATTTCTAAGTCTGTGTTTTTATAAGCTTGGAGGTTTACAATTACATTATTTTAGAGTTTGTAAGTTTGTCCCCAAATAGTAACAGAAAAACTTGACAAAATCCCTTGATATCCCTTTATATTGTGTACTGGGAGCATACAGCAATAATAAAATATAACAAGGAGAACTCTACACCCAATGATATAAAAAGAGGAGTAAGACAAGGATGCATCCATATCACCAATCTTGTTCAATCTATACACTGAGCAAATCTTTAAAAACATCACAGAGATGCCAGGCCTAAACATTAATGGAAAGATAATCAATAACTACTCTACGTATAATAGTTGAACAAAGTTTAGAACTAAAATCTCCACTTTATATTGGATTCATAGATTATGAAAAGGCATTTGATAGTTTAGACAGAAGAATGCTTTGGAAGTTGCTAAGTCATTACGGAATCCCCATAAAGTTTATTAACCTGATAAAAACAATGTATGAAGGAACAAAATTTAGTGTGGTGCATGAAGGACAGCTTACAGAAGCATTTGAAATAAGAACAGGAGTAAGGCACGGATGCCTTCTGTCTCCATTTCTCTTTCTACTGGCCATAGATTGGATTATGAAAATAACTCAAAACAACAGAAATGGAATCCAGTGGTCACTGACCAAACAACTTGATGATTTAGACTATGCTGATGACATAGCTCTCCTATCACACAGCCATCAACAGATGCAGGATAAAATGAGCATACTTGATGAGAGATCACAACAGCTAGGACTGAAGATTAATAGAGATAAGACCAACAATATGAGAATTAATACAGTTGGCAATAACCAAATAAAACTAGGAGAAATACCTCTATTAGATGTACAGTCTTACATATATCTGGGCAGTAATATAGATAAAGAGGGAGGAACAGAAAATGATACCAAAATAAGGATATCAAAAGTAAGAGGAGCTTTCATTGCACTGGGCAACATATGGAAATCCAAAGAAATTAGGTTAAATATAAAAATAAAAATGTTCAACTCAAATGTTAAGGCGGTCCTATTATATGGCTGTGAAACATGGAGAACAACAAAATTGACAATCATGAAGATACAGACTTTCATTAATGGAAGCTTACACAGAATAAAAGAATGGAAATGGCAGGACAAAATCACTAACATAGAATTATGGAAATGTACCAGTCAAACACCAATGGACAAAGAGATACAGCGAAGATGATGGCGCTGGATAGGACACACACTATGGAAGCCAACTGAGAGTATTACACAATAGGCCCTTTTTTGGAATCCCCAGGGGAAAAGACAAAGAGGAAGACCGAGGAATTCTTGGAGAAGACAGATAGAAGCAGAGATGAAGATGATGGGGAAGACATGGAATGATCTTTAAAGAATGGCAAAAAACAGAATGACTTGGAAAGTGTTTGTTGAAGACCTATGCTCCACTGGGAGGTAAAAAAGGTAGAATCAATAACCGGTACTACCTGATAATACTGTACTACTAACAGAAAATCCTAAAGATCTACAACAATTACTTAATGTAATAAACATGACAAGCAAAAAATATAGACTAGATATGAATATCAAAAAAGACCAAAATCTATGATCAAAAACAAAGAAAATTCTCAAGACCTACAATTAAATATCAAAATTGAAGGAATACATCTGGAGACAGTTCAGAGCTACAACTACCTGGGACATACTATAACCAGTGATGGAAAATGTACATCTGAAATAAACAATATAATAGATATGGCAAAAAGTAATTTTAATGTCATGAAAAATATACTAACATCAAAACAAATAACACCGGGGCTAAAACTAAGAATAGCAAAATGTTACATCTTCTCAATATTCCTGTATGGTGCAGAAACATGGACATTAGACCTGAAAATTGAACAGAGAATTGAAGCCTTAGAAATGTGAATCTATAGAAGAATAGGTAGAATTGAATGGAAAGAAAAGAAAACAAATGATGAAGTTTTAAAACAACTAAAAATGAAAAGAGAACTACAACTAAACACATTTAGAAAAAGACAAATGTAATTTTTTGGGCATGTTAAAAGACACAACAGCCTAATAAAAGTAATTTTGGAAGGGAGAATAAAAGATAAAAGAGGCAGAGGCAGACCAAGACAAACATGGATGAGTAAAATCAAAAGATGGCTAAGTCAACCTATGATAATCTGCACCATCAAAGCAAGAGACAGAGTGGAATGGCGCTCTATGGTAGCCAACCTTCAGTGCGGAGACGTCACTCAATGATGATGATGATGATTGTGTACAATCCTATTTGTTGAATATTTTCCTTCAAAATGGAAGCAATAACATGATTATATCCTGAGTCTAATTCTGTTGTATCTATGTTATCATATGTCTCCAGACTTTTTAGGTATTCAAATTCTTCACCTGCTTTAATTGTCTGTCACCTGTCATGATATTGATATTCTGTTTAATGTGTGGGTTTATTCTGATTACCACCTACTTGATCATAGGCAACAGGTCACCATTTTCTGACTAAGAACAGGGCACAATCTACATTGAAACCACTTGTTCACAAAGTACAAAAAACAGAAATACAAATGTGTGCATGTGGACAAACACCGTAGTCCGCAATCATCATCATCGAGCACCGGGCCTGCTGGTGTAGGTGATCATGTCTCTCCACAACTTTCGATCTCGACAGTTATTTATCAATTCTGTTGTTGACCTTCTGCAAAGCCATTCTTTTAAGCTGTCCGGTATTTTTTTCTCTTTGCTTCATTCTATCTCTTCGTCCCTCAATTTTCCCAGTTATTACAATATATTCCAGTTGTTCTGTTCTCATTACATGGCCAAAAATAATGATTGTTTCTTCCTAATATTGGAAATTAGCTCTCGTTTTGATTTGACCTCTTTCAGAACATTTTCATTACTCTTCTTAGCTGTCCATGATATTCTCAACATTCTTCTGCAAAACCACATTTCTACAGCCTCCAATGATTTTCTTGTCTGTTGTCCTATTGACCGCAATAACATATACTAAAATAGCCTGTTCAATACATTGAGAAATGTACACTGGCCAAACTGAACGACATTATACACAAAATTGTATAGCTCTTTACAGAAATTGTTAAAGACAACCAAATTCATCAAAAAGACAAGTTTGCAGCTGTAGACCTCACTGAACAAAAGAAGAAAAATGTGTAGGCAAATCTGATGAAAATAGGGGCACTAGTACAATTTTGCTAATATGCTGCAAGGCATGATGGGTGTTTTAAAAAATAACATTGTCAAGTCTTTTTTAAATAAATAAATATTTTTTTTGGCGTGTTTCCTTTTTAGAGAACAACCCTTCAGAAACAGAGGAGATCAGCAAGCTTTTATTTGCAGACAATCAGGCACTCATACATGGAAAAATAGAAGACCTACATGAACACTTAAATAAACTCTACAGCTCAGGTACAAAATACAACATGAAAGTCAACATCAACAAAACAGAAATCATGAATGTCGCAAAAGAGAAACAGAACATTAGCATAACTATAGAAGGCAGGCAACTAAAACAAGTAGAGGAATTCAAATACCTAGGAAGTTTAGTGACAAACGACAATTCACAAACAGCAGAGATAGACTCAAGATGCATCAAAGCTTGTCAAATCATTGGACAGCTATCACCACTATTGTCCAACAAGGAAATAACATTAGAGGTAAAACGGGCACTGTACAATACAATCTTCATCCCAACATTATGCTACCAATGCCAGACCTGGACCCTAGATGTAACATAAAGAAAAATAACCTCTATTGAGATGAAATGTGTTATATGAATGACAGGAAACAGCCTGAGAGACAAGATCAGAAATGAAGAACTGAGAAAAAAACTAAAAATAGCCCCCACCATAAAATATATAAAGAAACAACAGATAAGATGATTTGGCCACGTGACAAGAAAGAGTGATCAAAACACAACACAACGAGCCTTTAATAAGTGTTGCAAGAACACCAGACCCAAGGGTTGACACGAAAAAGATGGATCGATGGAATATTAGAAGCACTAGGAAACATAACAGCAGCAGAACGAACAGAAGAGTAAAAGGCCACAAATTATATCTCCCCTCGACGCTGAAAGGGAAATGAAAAAGGAAAGAAGAAGAAAAATTTCTTTTTAATGAGCACTGTAGTTCAATTAATTAGTTGATCTAATACAGCTTTGTATTCTTGGTTATGTGTTTAGAAAGAAAAGATAGGAGAAGTGCTGGATGAGGTAGACTACAATCAACTACAGATCTTACATGAGCAGTACTTTAAGACACTCTCTGAGAAGAATACAGATTTGCTAAGATTGAAACTAACTGCTGGAAATACAGTTCAGGTGCTAAATTTTTACAAGGTAATTCTAATCATAAATGAAATGATGATGATGAATTTCATTTTATTCCATTAAGCTGAAGGTTTTTTGCTCCTTCTATCACTCTTATTGGGAGCCGCGATAGCTCATTGGTTACTGAACTGGACTACAATGTACAAGATGTAGGGGTCGATCCCTACTGACGGCTTCCGGGTTCACCCAGCCTTAAATGGGTACCAGATTTTTTCTGGGAAAGTAAAGCGACATAGGCGTAATACTGACCACATTACCCCAAAAATCATGTGCTGAAGGTCTGTAAAATTTATGGGCACTAGCACCATATTCCCTATATGCCACTTGGCGTGACGAGAGCTCTTTACTTTTTACTTTATCACTCTTATTGTTAATTTAAGTGTTTTAGTCAGTCCATGATTTATTATTACCACACTTTAGCACATTTAGTACAGTGCTTTGATACAGCAATTGTTTCTGTATAAAAAATCTTGCAAGATGCTGCTGTAAGTGAAAGTAAGGATTACTTTCACACCTTGAGGTGTATGGGAAATATGGTTTCCATATTTTTCAGTCACTAATGGAACATCTTATGGGTAATGTGCTTGATATTGCACAATGTCATATGGTCCAAAGTTTGATTCTGATGTTTTCTGTCAAAGCTGTTTCCTGATCATTAAATAGTATGTTCAGTTGTCTGTTATACTCAATAGATTGTTTCAATTTTTGCAACCAATTAATTACTAATCATTTTTATGAAATATTAACATATTTTGTACATTTATAAAAGTACATCTATAAATTATTAGTTAGTTAATTCCTGTTGGGCTAACAGCAAATAGGGTAGAAATCATAACTCTTCTTATCTAGTGACTCACTTATAGGTCTTGTTTTGTTCTTAAGCTCCACAGTTGAGCCTTCTTCATTAATTGTTCATTATAGTTTCTTTTGATCTTCCATCTTTTGATTAAATTCTTGGTATCCGCATGAAAGCTTGGGATGGAAGTCTTCATTTGTCCATTCTGAGCACATGACCAATGTACTTTCAGCATCTTCTCCAAATATAGCTTGATAAGTACTTTTGTTTGAATTCTTCACTTATAGTTTCATTTGCTGCAAAATCTGTTCAATTTATATTTCAGAATTTTCTAAGGCATTTATTTTAAAAAGTCTGAGTTTTGTGTGTTTGCTAAGTACTTTTGATCTTCAAATACTTGTAAGCGTTTTAAAGGCACTTGATGCTAGTGCCATTTGAGTCATATTTCAGTTGTTGTATTTCCATCCCATGACAATTTTCTCCCTTGGTAGGTGAAGTAGATAACTTTTTCTAAGAGTTTGTTATTTAATTTTATATCAAACATTAAAATCCATGAGTTTTGCTTTTTCCATGTTGATCTAGAGGCCTATTTGCCTGCAAATCTATATATATATATGTGTGTGTGTGTGTTACCAGGGCCTCATTATGAGGAAAGTAAAGAATAGTGACACTGTGACCTTCCAAGCATGTCGTAAGAGGTGGCTAAGGAGGTTGATCAATGGCTTGACAAGCTGTCATTGTAAAAAGTATTGTTATGGAAACAGAGCCATAGATTTTAGAAGCAGTGATCTCTGCAATATGTGCCATTTTGGCACGCAAGGTTTCTGTTTTTGAGATTGTGGTTCTGCCCTATGAGCTGTCTTCAGCTCGAAAGGACAATAGATAGATAAGATAGATAGATAAATATACACCAATACTTGTATTCGATATCTTGAAGAAGCTTCATAATTACTTCCTTTGGTTAGCACATGGCATTTTATTTATGTAGATATAGGATATAGTGGTTGAATTTTCTATGTAAATGTGTACTTTTTCTGACAAATAGTGGCCACACCATTTCTTGTACCTAATTTCATTATTTGTGAACATAAATGCATCAAGTGAAGTGTATTTTGAAGAACTTTGGATTAGTTTATGTATAATTCTGAAAAGAATGGATAGCAACACATTTCTAGTCAGGGAAAAATGGAGATACGTGAAATATGATATTTTGAATTGAAAGTTATCTGCCTTGAATATTTGTATACTATTTATAATAAATTATATATTTTTTTCTTTCAGATATCATCAATAGTTGCTATTTTAATTTTCTTCAACTATTTTCCTTTCTGGTGATGTATTATATGTACCATTTTTAATTATATTATTGTATGAAATTTTAAAAAGAAAAAGACATGTAATGGAATTTTTCTAAATTGAAAATTGACCTGATCTGAACCTAAAGAAAACTTCAAGAAAGAAGTTTGCCAAAGTCCTGAAAGATTTAAGAGATTAAAAGTTTTAGCTATTTTTTGAGTAAACTGTCACTGATTTTTTACACATTAAAAGAAGTTCTGACCATCATCACCCTAGCTTCAAGTTCATTTCATTTCTTTGTCATTAAACACCCATTAAGTGGGTGTGTATGTGTTGTGCTGCTAGTTTACGACTAAGCCATAATATCTGCACCTTTCAGCCCTACATATCCGTCTCTGGCATGGGTCGATTTTTGTTTCTTTAAAAATTATCCCTGTCTCTCTGCTGTTTATGATCACTATGTTAATTATCATCTGTCTCCTATTTCTTTGTCTTCATGCAAAACTTACTTGATTTTACTGTTTACTTGTATTTGTTAGAAAAAAGTTCATGCAATGGCTAAAGAATCTAGCAACCTACAGGCTGAATTAGCTTCACGCATTGACTTACGGAGAAGGATAGAAGCTGAGTCACATAACTTTGAAATGGTAAGAAATTCATCTTAATGGTTTTGTACTATGGTCATATGTCGTTAGACAAGGATATCTAATTTTGTGAGCCTTGAACAAGATTATTATATTTAAAAAACTACCACAGATGCTCTAGAAGATCACAAAGAATCAGCAGTGTTGAAGATAGAATGATAACCAACTTATAATCAATAGACAATCACATTGTAACCAACTTATAATCAATAAGACAATCATATTGTACCTGCAAGTTGCACACTCTTTGATTGTCCTTCACAAGATACCCTAAGTATGAGCCACACTGTCCATCTACTTTAACTGAACTGTATCAGCTTATTCTTTGTCTACATGCTTTTCCCTTGCTATGTGGTAGTTCTTGTGATTGTCTCTGAATCATTTTTGAGAACTTAGCCTATTCAACATCAGCAACTCCCTGTTATTACTGTATGTATTTTCTCTAAAAGAAAACAAACGAAGAAGTTTTAAAACAACTAAAAGTGAAAAAAAGAACTACTAAACACAATTAGAGCAAGACAAATGAAATTTTTTGGTCATGTAAAAAGAGACAACAGTCTAATAAAAGTAATATTGGAAGGGAAAATACAAGGTAAAAGAGGCAGAGGAAGACCAAGACTAACATGGACGAGTAACATCAAAAGATGGACAAGTCAGCCTATGGCAGTCTGCACCATCAAGGCAAGAGACAGAGTGGTATGGCGCTCCATGGTAGCCAACCTTCGATGCGGAGAGGGCACTCAATGATGATGATGATGATTTTCTCTCTTTTGCACCTGGTTAGTAGATATTGATTGATTTTATTTGTTCTGCCAACATATTAGATTCTCATGAAAGATTGCACTTTTAATATTTCTGTTTCAGTCAACCATGTGTTAGATTCAAATAAAAGAAGCACAAGTAACAACAGATTGAAGTACAACCATTTCAACATCCTAAGGATAGGAACCTCTCATGATTGTGACAATGGCACAGATAAAATGATTGCTGAACATTAGCTACAATCATGCCCAACATATGGTGAACAACGAAGGCTCTTGTGGCCATCACCTGTACCTTACCAAAGCAAGCTGTATGGATATGTCACCAGCCTTGAGCTAACAAACACTTTCTTCAAACTAATTAATTTTGATGTCTAGATGTGTATAAGGAAGAAGAGGAAAAAGAAGAAATAAAAAGAAACTTTTAATAAATTTTAAATTTTGACCATTAACTACAGACCATCGATAATTTATCACCGTCAACTTTATGTACCTAAAATCATGATTAAATTTGTTTTGAGATCTTTTCAAATGAAAATTTCCAGTAAACTGAAGAGAATGGGGTAGAATGGACCTATTACTATCAAGTCAAATGACAAAAAGTTTGATCAGTATTATTTGTGTGTGTTTAATTGGTAAACATCTATGAAACAGCTGAAAATAAAGAAGGAACTATTGAACAAAATTTGAACAAGATAAATGAAATAATTTTATGGATACATAAAGAGACACAATAATTTTATGGATACATAAAGAGACACAATAATTTTATGGATACATAAAGAGACACAATAATTTATGGATACATAAAGAGACACAATAATTTTATGGATACATAAAGAGACACAATAATTTGATGGATACATAAAGAGACACAATAATTTACTCAAAGTCATCTTGGAAGGAAGAGTATACTGTAAATGAGGTACAAACAACCATTAAACTAAAATGATAACAGAGATGGGTAGAAGAACCAATGATACAGCGCACCTTCAAAGCAAGAGACAGAGTGATATGTTGCTCCATGGTAGCCAACCTTCAGAGCAGAGGCAGCACAAGATAGACCACACATTTACTGTAAAATATAACACCAAAGTCAGTAAAAAGAATCAGAAAATGGTTAAAAAAAAAAACAATTTTATGCTGATTATTAAAGTTAGATTACACTTAAAACAATGCTATAATTATTTAAATGTGTTATTATTCTAACAACTGCAGCAGTGGGATATCAAGATTGCCTTGAAAAAGGCTAAACAACTCCTACACCAGATGTACAACCAATGTCTGGTGGTTGGGTAGGGCAGGGTGGACTGGGCCAAACTGGACAGGTAGGGAAGTGTTTCAATCTGCATTCTCATATTAGAGGTGTACTCTGCTCTGCAATATTTCTGCTTCTAACTGAGAAACTTCATCCTGACTCCTTTTCTTGGTGCCTGACTTGTCAGTGTAAAATAACAAAGTTAATTTCTTCATAATTGAAGCTATAAACTTCTATTTTTAGTCTGAATGTCCATTGAAACAATCTTTGCAGTCTTAGCGTAGAACAATTATTAAATTTTCATACGAGTCCATCCTTTCAAAGAAGGCCCTGTGTTGTTCTGTTCATGGAATCAGTTTCAAAGCAGTTGGGAAGTCCCCATATTTGCTCCATTCAAAATGTGTTGGCATTGCCAAATTCTGTTGACAGGTCAGCAGCCATGCAACCCTAATCAGCAGCTCAGGCGACGATTCCAAATGATTTCTATCAAATAGAGAGCACACAATCACTTCCTCCACTCCAGTTTCCTCGAAACACATCTAAAATAAAACACCTGAAATGGTTTAATCAACTACATTAGTCTCTGCAAAAAATGGATGACATGCTACCATTGTGCATTGTCAGGTGTGGCATTAACAAGTCAAACTCCTGTGCGAGCCAAGGCTGCATGGGTGACAATCTCAGAGAGTGCCTACAGTCACTTACACCTCCAATTCCTTCAAATAAATCAGAGAAAAAACATCAATACCTGTGAAAACTCAGAAACACTGTTCTGTTGATGAAACTCTCTATCTAAAAGGGCCTGCAAGCATGGTTACCATCTTCCCAGAAGTCCAAAGATGACTCACTCTTTCCTTTAAAGTACTAACAAAGAAATAAACAAACTGCCCACCACTAGTATAACACCTTGACTCAGAAGATCTCAAAGTAAGTGATAAATTTTATTTTCCCACCATTCTCTGCAATTCAATATAATTCCAATAAAAACCACAGGAGAGACAGCAAGCAGAAAAAGTGAACAAGGTTTTGCACCGCAATATTACAAAATATGAAGCTCCAACAGTCATGGAGTATGTTTTGAAGAAATCTGAAGTGCATAACATTCAGCAGCTGATTAAAATCTGGGAAAGAAAATTGTTCATGGCAGAGGTAAAAGTTGTAATAAAATTCCAATTTCTCTCGTTTGCTTGAATCATTTAAAATATATTATACAAAATGAACTGACTTTTTTAAAATCATCATCATCATCATGTACCCTGCCGGTTGGCGTAGGCAATCATGTCCCTCCACAATCTTCTATATACAGTGCATCGTATCAGTTCTGTTGTTGACTGTTTTCCATGCCATGACACTAAGCTATCCAGTATTTTCTCTCTTTGTCGTCCGCGATCTCTCTTTCCTTTTATTTTGCCAGTTGTAACCAAGTATTCCAACTTTCCTCTTCTCATGATGTGCTCGAAAAATGTTGATTGCTTCTTTCTGATGTTTTTTAAGAGCTCCCTTTTTGTGTTGGCCTCTTTGAGAACTTCCTCACTGGTCTTTTTATCTGTCCAGGGAACTTTCAACATTCTTCTGAGAAATCCCAAGTCTGTGGCCTCTAACCGTCTTTTCATTTGTTTGTCTACTGTCCATGATTCGCTTCCATAGGTTAGAATTGGTTCTATATAGCACCGATGAACTCTCTTTCTCATTTTTATTGACATAGATTTGTTGCATAAGATATTTTTCATTTTCTTAAATGCTATTTTTTAACAATAACATTGCAAATTTCCAACAGGTCTCCATCTTTCTCCATCCAGCTTCCAGACTTTATTCCCTTTCCCCTTTCATATCTATATCCCAGATTTACACCTCATCTCTCATTTCTCTATCATATCTATATCTCAGATCAATCTCTCATCTCTCATTTCTCTATCATATCTATATCCTAGATATACACCTCTTTTCTCTGTCATATCTATATCTCTAATATCTCTTATATGTTTATATCATGTCTATAATAGTAAAAGAAAGCAACAAAAAAGGTCTAAGTCTGAATAGTAAGAAAACAGAAGTAATGGTCATATCAAAGAAACAATCATCACCATCATGCAGCATAAAAATAAATAGGACAAATCTGAAACAAATGCAATGCATCAAATACTTGGGCACAATAATAACATCATATGGGGTTTATCCACAGAAATAAAAAGCAGAATAGATCAGGCCAAAATAGCATTTCAGAAAAGGAAAAATATCTTATGCAACAAATCTATGTTAATAAAAGTGAGAAAGAGAGTTCATCGGTGCTAAATAGCAACCAATTCTGACCTATGGAAGCGATTCATGAGAAATGAAAAAATGATTAGAGGCCACAGAGATGGGATTTCTAAGAAGAATGTTGAAAGTTCTCTGGACAGCTAAAAAGACCAATGAAGAAATTCTCAAAGAGGCCAAAACTCAAAAGGAACTCCTAAAAAACATCAGAAAGAAACAATCAACATTTTTTGGGTACATCATGAGAAGAGGAAAGTTGGAATACTTGGTTACAACTGGCAAAATAAAAGGAAAGAGAGATCGCAGACAACAAAGAGAGAAAATACTAGATAGCTTGGTGTCATGACATGGAAAACAGTCAACAACAGAACTGATACAATGGACTGTAGATAGAAAATTGTGTAAGGACATGATCACCTACGCCAACCGATATGGCACATGATGATGATCTATATCCCAGATCTACACCTCATCTTACCTTTCTCCGTCATATCTATATTCTTGACCTACACCTCCTCCCTCCTTTCTATGACATATCTATATCCCAGATCAACACCTCATCTCTCATTTCTCTATCACATCTATATCCCAGATCAACACCTCATCTCTCATTTCTCTATCACATCTATATCCCAGATCAACACCTCATCTCTCATTTCTCTATCACATCTATATCCAAGATCTACACTTCATCTCTCATTTCTCTATCACATCTATATCCCAGATCTACACCTCATCTCTCATTTCTCTATCACATCTATATCCCAGATCAACATCTCATCTCTCATTTCTCTATCACATCTATATCCCAGATCTACACTTCATCTCTCATTTCTCTATCACATCTATATCCAAGATCTACACTTCATCTCTCATTTCTCTATCACATCTATATCCCAGATCTACACTTCATCTCTCATTTCTCTATCATATTTATATCCCAGATCTACACTTCATCTCTCAGAAGCAGCCATTATGGCCTACTCTATTCTACTTTTAACTGCCAAGAGTTCTTTAACTTGTACAGAGTCCCATTGGGCCTCCTGTTTTTTGCTGTTATCTGAGAGTGCTGAAGGTTGGATCTCACTGCACACAGACTGTAAGAGTAAAGTAAAGAGCCCCCATCACGCCAAGTGGCATATAGGAAATATGGTGTTAGTGACCAAAAATTTTACAGACCTTCAGCACATGATTTTTTGGAGTAATGTGGTCGATATTACGCCCGTGTTGCTTTACTTTCCCAGAAAAAAAAATCCGGTACCCATTTAAGGCTGGGTGAACTCGGAAGCTGTCGGTTGGGATCAAACCCTACGTCTTGTCCTTTGTAGTCCAGCTCACTAACCACTGAACTCTGCACAGAGACTGAGGAGGGGTAACACCAAGAAGAAAATGTAGATTTCAATGAAGAGAAGAATTCTCACTGCCCATGGTGGGATTGGAACTTGGAACTTTCTTGTACAAAAGTCAATGTCTTACCTCTAGGCAACCCAGCCCTCTTCATCCCCCCTTTTTTTCTATATCTTAACCCTTTCTTTCATCATCTTATTTGTCTTTTGATATACTCTGTTCCTCATTTTATCTTAGGACTTGATATACTTGTAAATAGACAGGAATATAAAAGAAGATTAATTATCAAATTAACATTAATCATAGTTAATTACAATAGTTAAACATTAAGATCAAAGATAAAGAAATAAAACAAGTAGAGGAATTCAAGTATTTAGGCACAATGTTCACAGAAGATGGAAAACTAGACAGAGAAATTGACATGACAATACAAAAAGCAAATGCTGTCACATACCAGCTTTCACCATTGCTAAGAAATTCAAACATTTCTATGCCAGCTAAACAATAAATGATAAATAGCATTTTCATACCAACCTTGTGCTATGAAAGTCAAACATGGACCCTTTCTAAATCACAATTAAGAAAGATAAATACATGTGAGATGCTTGAGAAAAGTAACAAACAACACAAAAAGAGATAGAATACCAAATGAAACCATAAGAAAAATGGTAGGAACAAAACCCTGCCAAGAATATATAGAACAACAACAACTTAAATGTTTTGGCCACCTGGTCAGAATGAATCCTCACCAATCACCATCAAGGGCGTTCTTCTCGAGAATGCATGGAAAAAGACCAAGAGGAAGACCCAGAAGAAGATGGATAGATGCAGTGACAGAGACATGTAACAACAAAGGAAAATCACTAATTCAGACAATTCGAGCAGCTCAAGAACGACAAATGATATAAACCACGGCACCTTTTAGGTATCAGTGAAAAGAGAAAAGAAAGAAGAGGAAGAATTACAATAGTAGTTATTATTGACTTACGCTATCTTTAACCTTCATTTTGCTACAGAATGCTCTGGGAAATGGCACTAGGGTCTTCAATAAAATAAAGAGATCATTGAGTCTCGAGCAGCAGATTATACAAGGAAAACTACACCATTCTGAATGAACAAAACAAACCTTTTCACTTTGGACGGACATTTAATAGCACCAGTCAAGGTGATTATATAAAGTTGAACTATATTATAATTCAGAAAGTATAAATAGATTTCTATGGACAAATGTTGTTATATCATATATAAATGTTTTTATGTTTGTTTTTGTGCAAATCATGGTATATATGTTGGTACATTATGTTGTACTTATATATGGTGACAGCGATATCAGTTTGACATTATTCTTAACTTACTGAGTATGCATGTAGGCTTTGACTGTCATTTTGGGTGCGATTGTAAGAAATCATGACCTGAACTTCGACAAAAATACATCATTTATATATTACTTTGGGATTTAGTTTAACCAATTTAGTGTATATTTTACACAATAACTTTTTTTAGGGAGGGGTGGGCATTAAAAGCTCAGGTTCATAATTTAGTCTTCTTAACGTTTTTTTCTTTAAATTTGATTGGGAAAACTATGTACCGATTGGAATTGTTGCAGTTTTAAGAGCTTTAGTCTGCTTGCAACACCCTCACACAAGAAAGTCACAGAAATAAATGTATTCATACAAAAGTGACACATGTTTTAATTAAGATTTTTAATGCATAGTACTAAAAGGGCTTACTTTTAAAAAGTATTGTATATTATTTACAGTCCCATCACATTACATCACATTAAAGTAAATGTTGTGGTGTTGTTCATTATTTAATACTATTAAACTTATAATTACTGCTTTGGTTTATTTTCTATAAATCATTGACAGTGTAAATAAAAAATCATATTTGTAGAATTTTTTACTTGTCGCTTTTGTGATATAACTTGACAAAGACAATAAAATAACAATATTCAAAGTTAACCAAATTTGTTTTGTTTATTCATCATCAAAATAATTTTGTGTCACCTCTGCATCAAAAGTTGGCTACCATGAAGCGTCACTACACTCCACCGCTTTGCTTTGATTATACATGCAGTCATAGGCACTCCTATCCATCACTTGATGTTGTAAGTCCACTTTAATCTTTGTCTACCTCTGCTTCATTTATCTTGTGTTTATCCCTCCAAGATGACTTTCTGTGGGTTTTTGTGCTTTTTAACATGTCCTGTAAATATAATGTTTTGTTCAAATTATATTAAATAGTTCTTTTTGGAGACTGGTTGGTCTCGAGGCAAGACGCCGGCCTTGAGACAGAGAGGTTGTGGGTTCAAATCCCGGTTGCACCAGTTGGGATTTTTATTTATGATTCCTTTCTGTGGCAACCACCCCTGGTCTCAGCAGCAAGGCCTGGCTTGAAACGTCAATTACTCATTGACGGCATAAATATGAGTGCCTCTGGAGTCAGAGTCATCTGTCTGTATGGCGAGGGACCCCTGTGCACATGGCTGCCAGGGAAAAATGGATTAACACGCAAAATTCAGTTCCTAGTATCTAGGGACTTCGTCAGAGGTAAAAGCTGGCGAACGAAAAAAAAAGTTCTTTTCTTATTTGCTGTCATTTCATCAAAACTTCTTAATTTGTTTTCTTCTCTGACCACCCAATTCTTCCCACTTTTCTGTCAATTGACACTTCAAGGGCTTCAATTTTCTTCTCTGTATTTTCTATTTAATGTTCATGTTTCTGTCTTCTTCTTCTTCTTTCCTTCATCATCTGCCTTTCAGCATCGAGGGGAGATATAATTTGCGGTCTTTTGCTCTTCTGTTCGCCTCTGCTGCTGTTATGTTTCCTAGTGCTTCTAATATTCCATCGACCCATCTTTTACGTGGTCGACCCTTGGGTCTGGTGTTCTCACAATGTTTGTTGAAGGCTCGTTGTGTTGTGTTTTGTTCTTTCTGCATTGTCACGTGGCCAAACCATTTTATCTGTTGTTTCCTTATATATTCTATGGCGGGGGCTATTCCTAGCTTTTTTCTCAGTTCTTCATTTCTGATCTTATCTCTCAGACTGTTTCCTGTCATTCGTCTAACACATTTCATCTCTGTAGAGGTTATTTTTCTTATTGTTCTTGCATCTAGGGTCCAGGTCTGGCATTGGTAGCACAATGTTGGGATGAAGATTGTATTGTATAGTGCTCGTTTTGCCTCCAGAGTTATTTCCTTGTTGGACAATAGTGGTGATAACTGTCATGTTTCTGTACCATACAGAAATGCTGAGTAGATAGTATCCTTTTTCTTATTCTTAGTTTAAGATCTGGTGTTATTTGAATCGCTTTTTGCTTACATTAAAAATTATAATATCTTTGGCTCTACAACACTGTCTTCATCCTCAGTTTGTGCTACAGTGTCAGACCTGGGTGCTACACTCAGGAATAATCATAAATATTACCACTACTGAAATTAAATGTGTCAGAACTAAAAACAGATTGAGAGATATGAATGAGAAGTATAGAGTTAAGAAAAACCCTAGGAATAA
This sequence comes from Megaustenia siamemsis, assembly GCA_032433765.1. Taxonomy (NCBI): domain Eukaryota; kingdom Metazoa; phylum Mollusca; class Gastropoda; order Stylommatophora; family Ariophantidae; genus Megaustenia; species Megaustenia siamemsis. Next base: position 37,447,684 of record JAVIAB010000106.1, read on the forward strand.
TGCATACATGAAGAAGCAACAGATAAAATAGTCTAGTAATGTGATAAGACAGAAAGAAGTGAATTTAACACAATGATTCACCATTAAAAGCTATGAGAACACTAGGTTGCTGGATCGACCATGAAAAAGTTAGGTAAATAGAATATCAGTGACAGTATGAAACAAAACATCAGGAGGAACCTATAGTATAGCAAGAAGCCACAAACTATTTCTCTGGAGAAATGAAAAAAAAATAGATATAGAAAAAAAATATATATATATAAAAATAAATATAGAAACAAAATTAGATATAGGAAAAAAATAGAAATAAAAAATGTTCTGGTTGAAGCTTCATTTAACAAAAGGACAACATAAACCAGAACAACATTTGTGGTCTCCTCTTGTTACCTAAAGCTTTAACTAGACCGTGGTTTTTTTTTTCTATCTCTAGTTTTTATTTCATTTCTCCTCACAATTAGCTTCACTGTAGCTTCACAATTTTGTGCATTTCTTTACCTTGACCAAACTTTATCTCTCCTTGAAAAGAAAGTGAGAAAGATAAGAAAAAGAATAGTTTCTGTAAAAATTCATTAATGAAAAATCGCTTGATATGGGCAACGGTTGCTGTTCTAGCATTTAATGTAAATTGTGTGTGTATTTTGGGTGGGAGAGAGACATCTTCAAATCTGAAACTATGAACTAACTTTACCAACTTTTGAAAATTTTCATCATCATCATTAAGTGCCGTCTCCACATCGAAAGTTGGCTACCATGGAGCACCATTCCGCTCTGTCTCTTGCTTTGATAGTGCAGGTTGTCATAGGTTGACTTGCCCATCTTTTGATGTTGCTCATCCGTTTTAGTCTTGGTCTGCCTCTGCCTCTTTTAGCAAGAGTAATGTGGGGGTGGGGGGAGGGGGGAGCAGAAGCATCTGCGACCTGCGGTCGCAATAGCAGGGTCGGCGCACCATCAGCTGACCAAGACCTAGCAGTTCTACCTCCTCGTGGTCTCCCCTGGTAACAGTCTGTGTCAAAACAGACAGGCCAACAGAGGCTAGGATCGCCATGGTCCCTGTTGTGGTGGCTATTACTAATATAGAGGATCCAGTATTGCAGTATCTTTGGGCTGGACTAGTAGTTTCCCAGCATAGCCTTGGACAGACGAACTCCAACCTCTCCAGTAAGAGCCAGGAATGTCAAGAAAGCCATTACGACCCGCCACATCTTATGAGTCAAAGGGCAACCTGCCCGCATCAACTCGTGACAATCCGTCAACAATAACAACCAAGAGTAAAGAGTTTGAAAGTTTTACTTGTATATTTATTATTTATGATTTATTTTTCTTAATATTATTTTCATGTTCTGCAACATCATCAAGAATGGTGATCGCTGGTAGGCCTACAGGTAATCATGTCTCTCCACAACTGCTGATGCTTATCAATTTGGTGGCATCGGAGCACCATTTGGGGCGTTCTGTAAACACTTAAAATGTTACAGCGGTAAACCTAAGCCCCTTCACAGTTCAGGGTGGACAAAAGAATTTCATCGATCATTATTCTCATTTGTAATCAATTAGGTCCTATAAAATAATTTTCATTTCTACTTTAACTATTGATAGCATCTTCTAGGTGGTATCATCTTACTAGGCGGTCAACACTCTCTTCTCACGTCTCTGATGACAGGTACTAATTGAACTAACCCTGTCGCGATTTCCCAAGATGACTTTTCTCTCCTTGCTTAGCATGCGGATTTAATTCAAACTCTTTGTCTCCCCCACCCCCCCCCACCCCACCCCCACACCCTCCGTAAAGTAATGAATTTTAATGATTTACGCTTGCCCTAAACTTAGACTTTTATATTCATTACTTCCATTAACATGGCAACGAGTTTATTTACTTGGAAACGCCATGGTCATTGTGTACAAACCCAAGGAAATACAGTCACATGTAATCACTAGCTCCATAATGTTATGGTTCTTATCCAAATTAACACATCCTCATTAGTTTCTGAAATTATTAGCTATAACATACTAAGGTCTTAAGACCTGGTCCTTGGTATAACTAAGTCTATTCTACCACACTTCTTGTTTCTCATTCTCTATCTATGTCATTGGTACATTATCTTTATCAATCTGGTCGCCAGTCTTCTCTTCCTCAAATCTAGCCTTCTTCTCTTAGGCATGTGACTGACAATGTTAATGTCACCGCGTTCAGGTCTCAAATTAACTCATTATCTCAAAATCACTTGGCTCATCAACTTTCAGCACAACCTTTGCATGCCTCCGTTCCATAAAAAATAATCTCACCTTCACGTCTGTCCTATTTGTGTGAAGTATAATCCACTTTCGTGTTGTCCCAACTCCAGCTCCTCACCACGAATTTTCCCGCGGCTCTCCGTCTTATCCGTCATACTATCTACCACTTCAACCGATTACTCTATGACTTTTTGTCTTCTCATCACAAGCGTCAAATCTCGAACCTCCGCCCTCAACCCCGACTGCCTCAGACTCAACTTCCTCGTCGTATGTGTTCCCCTTGATTTGCCTCTTTCCGACCACGAGCGCTCTCTTCTCAGCAAGTGTCTTAAATTTGTCCCTCTTCACTCCTCGAGTGACTCATTATCTCTCTTACGGGACATAATATGAATACTACAGACGACTACTGTGGAAGGTTCATTTCTATTTTCATCCTAACGCTTCCTTTCAACCTTCTCCTGATGGCGAATTCGCCCGTTTCTCCTCTCGCAAATCTGACTGGACTCACGCCAAAAGACGTATGGCGTTGCGGTGAAACAAAAGTGAACACAGCTGAACTGCCCTTCGTCATACGATATCATCATTAATCGTAAGCAATCGGAATATCGAAATACGATACTGATGAAAAACACAGCTCACGGTGTTCACAGAGCACTAAAGTTAGTATCTCCAACAGCAGCCGGACTCGGAATATGAGGAAACTGCAACAAGAAACACTTTTCAGATAGAGCCTCAACGGTTCTTGCCGCCTATCCGCCATATTGATCGGAAGTCTATTAATGGAAGTAAGTTTTTAGCCTGATTTTTTTATTCATTTGTTCATTAATGAGTGGGCTGTAATGATGTAATTGAAAGTAATCTTACCTCAAAATTGACATCCCACTAGTAACATGAAAACTTTCAGGATTATTTATACTTTTACTGTTTTTACTATATATTTTTACTAGCATCAGGATCAGTGTACCAAAGCTGAACAAAACTTTACACTATCTCCCTGCAAAGATTCTGGAAACAAGCTTACCTGTCTAATCAAATGAATAGGGATCAAAATAGGAAGGCAAACTTGGAACCAAAAATATACCATGAAATATTTGGATGCCCTGGGATGAAATATATAAACTTTCTCAGCTTTGCTGTAAATTGTGACACAACCTAGTTACACCTTTTTGTGCACACCGTGAGCTGTGTCTCATCCGTTTATGATCATGTTTCAATATTCCATTTGTTTATGATGAATGATGATATCGTATGACAGGGAACAGTTGGCTGTGTTCACTTTCTGCACGGTTTCGCCTTATGTCTTTTGGCGTGTGCTGAGACTGCTATGATGGGGACTACAGCTGTCTTTCTTTGTTTGGGAGATGAGATATTAATTCGGATGATTACGCTGGCACGGGCGGTTGAGCAATTACGGATTTTAATTCATTTGCAGTGATACGGGGGCCTTCCATAACCAAATAACCAACAAATAACTAACCTTGTGGAGAGTAGATGAAGTAGAGCAGTAATAATTAACGATGAAGATTGATTCTGTTCAACATAAATCATAACAATGTGCTATTTTTAAAGATGACGATTTTTTGTACTTTGCTCAATGGACGTTCTTTAAATAGTCTCAAGCTCTATCAGAATGTACTTTCATGCTATATCAGTACAAAACCCCTTAATAAACATTTGATTGAATTCACTTACCCTTTATCAGAATGTACTTTCATAATATATCAATATATAAACCCTTGATGAAAATTTTGACTGAATTCACATACCCTTTATTAGAATGAACTTTCATGATATACCAGTACATAAAACCTTGTAACATTTAATTGAACTCACATACCTTTTATTTAAAGTTCTTATAAATGGCTTTTTTGTAACTTATATTAAAGTTTCAGAACACAAAAAAGACACTTTCATAGCTAAAAATAACAACAACAAAAACAAATACAACAGGGCAAAATTTCTTAATTTTATTAAATAAAAATATGTTGAATGTTTATATGAATACAAGAACTATTTGAACTAAGGATTAACTTGTTCTCTGTGTCAATGAAGTTTTCCAACAAAAATAAATGTGTAATAAATAAAACAAACATCACAGATTGGATTCTTTTCTCCACTGAAAACACAGAATAAACTTTTGGCATTTTCAACAAAAAAAAAAAAAAACTTTGTTACTAAGTGTAACAAATTGTGCAAAATAAAAACTAAACAATAAATACCAATCGCTTTTCAGAGCACAAATTACATTCGGTAAGATAAAAAAAAATCATATGCAGACTGTTTTTTTTAATTCAGCATCTTATTAATGTAATGTATGTAACTAATAAAATAACAGTGATTCATAATTATAAAGGCACTCAAATATCACCCTTATTCACATAGGGCTTTCAGTGAGAAACTAGATGAGTTGTATTAAAAATCACAAGTACGACTGATGTCATTATGTGCCTGGTGTGTGGAGGTTGGTGACCTTTAACTACCAATAGGTGGCTGAGATATCATAGTTTATTTATTTTTTTTTTGCTTTGTTCTCTCTCATGTTGAGCTGTCGTGATACACTGTGTACATCTCGTTCCCAGTCAAATAAACAACCTAGTAAGTTAAACATACCACTTCTAATATTAATGAGTTGAACGTGCAATACATATGTGTTTTTTTCAATCAATTTTGTAAAAGCTTTCATCAAACATCAGAAAACAGCAGGAATCAGAAGGTTTATTTATGTAACATAGGAATAGTTTTGGGTTTTCACTTCATGTTAGGGTTACCATATGATAAAGAAAAAAAGCAAGACATTTTATCTAAAAAAGAAATGTTTTTTCACAAAAAGCAGGATATGGTAATGGGAGCTCATTTCCAATACTTCATGTAGTAAGTTAAATAGTACATTAGCTGATAGTTTGGTCACAAGGAGTGTGCAGAGCGGATGGGGTTTTATTGTGAATTTTAATGGAAAGTTGATAGAGAAAGGTGCAGGAGTCTACAAGACTATTACCTCCAGCCCACGCATGGAGATTGAGGCTATGACAGAAACTAAGATGTGGCTGGTTACAAGACCAACAACACATGCGGTCATCTTGACTGACTCATAAAGCATGCTTCGCTGGATTGACAAGAACACACTCCGCAGCGAGTGGATGCACCTACTGGACATGTCTCATGTTAGCAGTCTAACTTGGATATATTGTCATTGGCAATGAGAACGCCAACAGATTGGCGGAGTCTGCCCTTGTGAGGAAACCTTAAAAATGAACATGGCTGACATTGCGAAGGATTTAAAAGAACATCTCTCACAGAATGGCGCCAAGGAAGCTGAGGATAATACACAAGTCAATAGAATGGTGGAACACGGCGCCACTAGGAGCGACATCAGGAAAAGCATCCTCAGTGGTAAAGAATGCAACACTGCCAATAAAAAAAAAGTAAAGTACCCCCGTCACACCAAGTGGCGTATAGGGAATATGGTGTTAGTGACCATACATTTTACTGATCTTCAGCGCATGATTTTTGGGGTAATGTGGTCGGTATTACGCCCGTGCCGCTTTACTTTCCCAGAAAAAAAATCCGGTACCCATTAAAGTTAGGCTGGGTGAACCGGAAGCCTTCGGGTGGGATCGAACCCTACCTCTTGTTCTTTGTAGTCCAATTCACTAACCACTGAACTATCGCGGCTCCCACTGTCAATAAATGCAGGACAGAAACAAGATTCTTGATAGCAAAGATCGTCGGACACAAAAAGTCTACAATTTGTGCCCTATGTGCCGTATTCAGCTCCAAAGGACAATATATATTATTGTAAAAATATAGCACTTAAATCACAGGAAGCAATAATTTAAACCAGTTTAATTAGACGTGAGCACATTCACAGAGTTTAGATATAATTATTTTATGAATATAAATACAAATATGATCATGAGATACTTACAGCTGAAAATGATATCAATATAAATGATACTCAAGGAAAGCAGATGGTCGAATTGATAACTGTTTACTCCGAAGCAGGAGAATCGGGGTTTAAATCACGTCACGGAAAGGTGAAGGGTTTTTATTTTCTCTGTTGGGGGTGAAATAAAAACTCTGACGCATACAAACTGAGCACCTCGTGCGACTACACTGGACAAGCAGCCTTCAGTCTTGTAAGTTCTTTCGGCAGACGCCTAAAACGCAAAAATGCCCATACAGTTGCGTTTTTATTAATGATACACAGATGTTTATTTTGCCTATTTAACAGTTTCATTGACAAAATAACATCTCTGACACGTTTTGAACTGCTAAGACTAAAGATCAACGCAAACCCATATGTGTGTTGCTAAAACAGTGAAAGTATTAGTAAAAAAGTAAAGTACCCCCCGTCACGCTAAGTGGCGTATAGGGAATATGATGTTACTGACCATAAATTTTACAGACCTTCAGCACATGATTTTTGGGGTAATATGGTCGGTATTACGCTCGTGCCGCTTTACTTTCCCAGAAAAAAATTCGGTACCCATTAAAGGCTGGGTGAACCCGGAGCTGTCGGTTGTTGGGATCGAACCCTACCTCTTGTCCTTTGTAGTCCAGTTCACTAACCACTAAACTATCGCGGCTCCCTAGTGAAAGTATTGCTGACTGGAAATAAGCTACAATTTCACAAAATTGTTGTTAATGTCAAATGCAGTAAAACGCAGTCAAATGCAGTCAAGATGAAAAAAAAAAACAATTATTTACAGAAAACAAATATGCTTATAATTAGCAAGAAGCTAAAAGTAAATATATTATTACATAGTAAATCAACAGCCATGTTTTAAAAAATGTTAATTATATCTGTGGCATACATTGGATGGCATGTGAAACAATTGATCAAGGAAAGAACTGGAATGAATTTTTTTAATGTGATCAGCAACATTATATGAACGATTCTTGCAATGAAATAAGAAATTACACATAATAAAAGTGAGTAAGTAAAGAGCCCCGTCATGCCATGTGGCGTATAGGGAATATGGTGTTAGTGACCATACATCTTACAGACCTTAAGCACATGATTTTTGGGGTAATGTGGTCGGTATTACGCCCACACCGTTTTACTTTCCCAGAAAAAAATCCAGTACCCATTTAAGGCTGGGTGAACCCGGATGTCGTCGGTTGGGATCGAACTCTACCACTTGTCCTTTGTGGTAATAAAAGTGAGTGTTTGTATTTTATTATATTTCATATAGGTTCATTATCATTACTCCATGAACACAGTTAACAAAAAAAAAGTGTACTGACTCAGTTGCATCACTGAGGATCCCATGTGCAATCTTAGACAGCTGTCAACATTTTAAAATGGTGGCACTAGGAACTACACAGTGTAAACGTTGTCCACGTATCAATATTTCCTCCCCTTGCTTTGCTAGGCATTTGGGGAATATGGCGTTATTTACCAAATTCTTCGATGACCACGGCACATTTTTGGGTCATGTTGTCATTTTCACGCCAGGCCGCCTTAACTTCCTAGAAAAAATATATGGAACCCATTTTTAGAGGCTGGGTGAACCCTGGAGCCTTGTCACTCTGAAAAAATATTTCGCCGCTTCCGGAATTGGAACCCAGACCTTTCTGAGCAGGAAGCCAGCACACTAACCACTCAGCCACCAAGACTCTAAATCAATTAAGCCTTGCTGAAAAAATATATTTCTCAATATATAAATTATACGTTACACCATATCATTACTGATATATACAAATAATTTTTAATGAAAGATTTTTTTTACACAGACTGTTTTCACCGGTATTTTTGTTGTTGTCTGCTAGCATTATCTACAGCTTATGCATGTATAATGTTAGGACTTTAACTGTCCTGCATTAAGATAACACATTTTAATCATTTATCTCGTCTACTGAAAAGATAAAGCCGGGCATATATTTAGATGAAATGACCAGAGAATTGCTAAGCAGCTCTCAAATGGGAAACAGGCCAGAGAAGGGAAGACAACCTCGACTAGTGAAACACTGAAAAGAACTCACATAAAAAAAGGCAAACATGGCAGACATAGACTCATTCTCTATAATCATAATCAAACAGCTGGCCCAGAATATAAACAATTGACGCTACAAGCCCTATGAATCGTCTAGCGGTACTGGAAGGATCAAGAACACACATTTTATAAATACTCGAAAATGTGACTTGCTTCCAGTTTACCTTGACACATTGTTGTTATTGACAACAATTATACCGCTGTAAGTGCACTCACATTTCAGAGACCTGGTACATAACTACCTTCTTGTTCTATGAGATGGGATGATAAAGTTCCAGTAAATTTATATTTAGAAACAAAAACCCAGACTTTCACAATTTATTAATCTCAAATGTGGTATAATTTAAGGTAGAATACACCGTATGTGGGTATATGTGGTTGAATAAAATGAGTAAACAACAGAATGAGAGTACTTTATATATGAGAGTAACATCATGAAACTAACTAATAGCAGAATATATAAACAATGAAAGAAATAGGTGACTATGGAGATATCATTTCAAAATCACTGATTGTAAAAGTAAAGTACCCCCGTCAAGCTAAATGGTGTTTAGGGAATATGGTGGTATTAGTGACCATAAATTGTACAGACCTTCAGCACATGAATTTTGGGGTAATGTGGTCGGTATTACGCCCGTGAGTAGTATAGCAGGGTCCATTTGCCCGTATTCAGGCGCTAAATTAACAAAGATATATAGTAGGTGCGCGGCGCACCTAATGTACCGTAGGTGCAGGGGGAGTTAACCATGACAGCTCGTGTCGAGGTGTTGACCACTAGTCCAGGTGACCCCGGAAGTGACCTGTTTATGTCTGGTATAGGCTGACTTTGGAGTTCTTGATGTACTTGAGCGATAGTGATAGGTTAGTGGATTATACAACATCAATGAAAAACGATCAATATAAAACAAAAGACAAAAGATATATTTTTATTCTTTTATTATCTCAATAGGTGTATAACATACAGTGGGTATTATATAACATTACAAAAATACTTAATACACTGAGTAAACATATAGTACAAGGATAACAATTATTTATAGCTATGTAGTTGGATGTCTGCTTAGCTATGTGTCGTCGATGGATCATAAGGGGTGAAACTGTTAGAGATTCCGGGTTAGTCTAAGCTGGTAGTGTAAAGAGTTAAATATCTAGAGGCGTAGTCGAGACGTTATCATCAGCTACCTTTCTTTTTATATAGAAATAGGAAAGAGCATTTCTTGTTTGACTGTAGGAAAATATGGAATTATTTAAGACTTTGAAACCTACATTTTTCCCACCGTTGGCCTTTTGCGTGGCGAGAACCTCTAAAAACATATCTTTATCTAATTTGTTGTGTTGCTTGCTTAGACTTTTACAACTGATTTTATCATAATCCCCACTACAATGGTACGTCTTACTACATAAGCTAACAAGAGCTGTCCCTTCGTACTCTAGTTTAAAAAGCCCGGGCGTTCGTTTGGTGTACGCTTTAACACCCTTACAACTTATACAATCTGTCTTGCTAATATGTTCATCGCAAAACTCAGCAGGAAACCAGTCTTTATATACGCTATTAAACTCATCCCGCAGACCTGACTTAACTATGTCCTCTAGCTTAGGTGCGCTTAAGGCTAAGTATAAACTATCAGTATCTGTTTCACATAACTGAAAGTTGGACCTATCTACAAACTTATCTAAGAACTCGAAATAAAAATCTAACATGCGAAGCTTTGCATATTGATAGACGAAGAAACCGATTTGTAGGGGCAAGTCCCAAACAGTTTTCTTTTTCTCCATCTCAATTTCAAAAAGATCCTCCCCTATTTCAGTCATCTTTTTAAATCGGGAATTATTTATCATTGTCGATATCTCATCCCCTGAACGTACGAGACAGCGCTATGATTGACCTTATTGGTTAGAGTCTTCCCGTAGGCTGAGTTTCCTAAGAGCTTCATCGTATCGCTTACTATAGATTGATTTTCGTCTAGATCACCAGCCCTCCTAGCGTCAGAAACCATTTCGCCAAACTTTTTAAAACAACTAGACGGTTGATATTCTATCACTTGATAAATTTTTGTTACCACCAATCCGTGGTCTAAATACCATTTTAACAGTGGTGTTGCCAACAAAATTTTTTTCCCGACATAACTACCTATTAGGGTGCGACGAGGGGTTGACAACAAGTTATGTTTGAGGGCATATTCACCCACAAATGACCCAATATCGTCACGCGTGACGTCAATATTTTTGAAAATTGGAGTCATCTCACTGAAATGGTCCTTCAGGTGATCGGGAACGTGTAGATCACATTCCACTAAACCAAAACACGTCCCATCTGAAACAGAAGTCAGAATCTGTTTATCACTGAGAGGGAGCCCTTCTTTAGAGTAAGAGGGTCTAGCTCGAGGGATGGCTTTAGAAAGGAAAGCCCTAATTGTTGGGTCAGACTTTTTCAGAGCCTGCCACTCACATTCCCACATAACTTCTACTGGGACTTTTACCTCCTCGGTTAGGTAGGTGTGTATCTCACATGTTTTTTCAAACAGCTCGAACAAGGGTTTATTATTAACAGGGTTTCTATCTTTATCTTTGGTGCGGGGACAGTCTTTGTGACCATGGTACAGACAACCATGAAAATTGTAGCCTCTTCTATTGGATTTATCCCACCCATCCACAGGGATATTTCTAGCACCTAATCGAAACTCCCTCCCGTTAAACTGAGTTTTCAACTCCACCCCTTTTTGGTGAGCGACCCACGTTAGCCACTCTCTACTTTGTTGGACATAATAGTTATCTTTTTCTACCCTAAACCCGGTCTCCATTCTTCTAATAATTGGATAATCTGTTGGCATTGGGTTCATCAGAGCCCAAAGATACAAAGCGTTGGCATCGTAACCTTGGATGGATCGGACTACCTTTCCGCCCTAATAAGCGTTTTGCCTACCTCGTGATACCTATGGAAAATTATAGAGGGACCCCCGACGATATTATCTCTAATCATTGTGTGTAGACTCGCCTGTTTGCTCGAACATAAACAAAACATTACACCCATATCAACGGTCTTAAAAAGATACTTTAAACAAACACCCGGAACCGAAATGGCGTCTTTAAAACAGTCCACATCCCGCTCCCCATAAAAGCGAACCTGCTGCTCCAAGGCTTCTAAGAATGGGACTACATCTTTGTTATTATACCACACCAAAAAGTCCCTAAGGGTGGTCATGTTATTGTCCTTCCAGACCTTTTTACACAGAGCGTACTCCTCCTTGGAAATGTTGGAATTTTTTAACGACGAATAAAACGTTTCGTGTGGGGGTAGTTCTGTCTCGTCCAACTTTTGGGGGTCGTCTATATATTCATAACAAAAGTAACCCTTTGTCTCACTAATCTTATAAGCTGCCAGATATTTACTATAGCTAAACCCGGGGGCTAGATAGTTTACTATATCTAAGAATTTTAGATTCTGTGTTGCAATACACATAAAGTTATTGTTTCTTTTAACTATAAACTTGAACGGTTTTGGTACTTTGTAGTCTACGTCCATTTTATCTTCCTCTTCTTCGATAACATCAGCGTCTTCTTCTTCTTCCATACTATCACCTTCTTCACCCACTTGGGCAGTGACATCCATGAAGTGCTTTATTAAATAAGTTTTAATGACGTTGACGTCATATTTCCCCGAGTTAAACCCTATCACTGGAAGCTCTTTTAAATACGCATCAAACCTAACTACTATCTTGTCTTTATTCAGAGCATGGAGTTGAGTAAAAATACTTTCAAACCGATCTCGCAACAACGAGTATGCCTTAGCAGCTATATCAGTGAGATAATCAAGCATCTGACTAACTAAAACCTGCGGGTCACCCTTGGTTATGAAACATTTTGGTGCCTCCCACCCAGGGACATTTGACGCTATAGAACAGGAGAGGGGCACGTGTTTAGCTACAAAGGTAGTCGACTGAGTCTCTTGTGGAACATTCCTACTATCAAAATAACATTCGTAGTCGAAGGTCGCCCTGAACGGGTAAATAAAAGACTCTGGAGTACTGATCCCTTCAGCGCTGATCGCGTCCCATACACTTTCAGGTGAAGAGTAAACCCCACCCTTATATGTCTCTACAGCCATATCCCCATTACAAGTTTTTTTCGTGCCTATCCATACGCCCAAACTTTTTCCACAATTTCCCACATTTTCCACAAGAAAAGCTTTTACTAGCCCTGGAAAGATCGTTTATATAAAAGAAGTGGTTTTTGTAAAGTAAAAGACGGAGAGTTTCACTATAACTACTACCGCTTCTCAGGACAATACGCAAGGCTTGGTCAGAATCAAACTCAAAAATATCTATGTTTATTGAAAAACAATTTTCTAAGAGAGACATTTCAGCAAGAGTTACACCCGGAAAGTTACCTAACATTTGAGACGGGTTAAACTGTTTGAAAAGTAGTCTCGAAACCTTCCTAACATCCTCAACAGAGCCACCTCGATGGACAGCTAGACAACGGAAGAAGCAAAGATTATCATTGTAAACTTTAGAATTGGAGTCGGTTTGAATGGTGTTAATGCCGTGGTTCGATGCAATGTAGGGTGGGATATCTAGCAGACACCCTATAGGATAATCTTGAAGTTTATAAACATAAACACTCGTACTGACTAATGCTTCTAAGGTATATTTGGTTGTCTCCCTGTTTTTATTTGCATACCCTAATATATCACTTTCATTTAATCTATTGACAAATATTTCAAAATCATTTCTGTTGTTAACTAACAGGGGTTTGTCTAACCCTGTCGCGTTATTCGAGCTGGCGTGAAAGTAACGCAGCCCCTGTGTCTCACTATGTCTTAAAACTAGATGATGACTATAATTCACCTTGAAACGCTTTTTCTGGGCTAGAAAAATTGGGTTTACAAGGGTCTTCCAATCTATAGGAGTATCAGGCTGATGGAATATATTGTACGTATCCATGTATTTGTTCCTACGCTCATGTGTTCTAATAGCTAACCAGTTGTTCTTATATATCTTCTTAATATCTTGAGGTAGCTGATTTAGAGAGTCAACTTCATTAATAAGTCTTGGTCTCTTTGACGGCACTTGAGTCGAACTCTTTACTCTCCGCTTGCGTGAGGTTGTCGATACTTGTGGGCGTGCTGGTGATGTAGGAACTACTGATACAAGAGATGCATAATGCTCTGTCTTGATATGTTTGGCAAGATTGTCAGCTCTATTATAAACTCGTTCACAAACATCACATTTGTATTCCTGACACCCATGTACACTAGCAACATGTCGTTTTACGATCCGGCTCCGGGTGAAAGTTTTGGAGCAGAGATGACAAGTGTTAGACATCTGTAGAAAAGAAATTGAAACATTACAACTAAAGAATAAAGAACAGTAAACATTACAAGGAAAGAAAACCAGTAAATGTAATCAACGAGACTCACAAATTGTCGAAATTAGGTTACTAAAGTATCATACAATAATATTAAAGAACTAAGATAACACTTACTTTTACGTGTCTGAAGGCGCGAGCCACAACCGCCCGCAACAACTGTAATCGTATATCTGATTACAAGCTTCTCAGATATATACACTTGAAACACCGGAAGTGTTACTAAAAATAGAACTGACCTCTGAGGCAATACCGGATGTGTTACTAAAAATAGTTTTTGACCGCTGATGCAATGCCCGTGGAGTTTTTAAAAATAGATTTTGACGTATGATGGCAATTTTATGAGTTTACCTCCTGACCTTTTTTGGTGACTACGCCCCAGAATTCGACGAAAAGCGTAAATTTTCACTCTAGGCTTACCTAAAACTTTATTTTAGACATCCCCACACCAAAAATTAACTTAAAAATCACTTTTGAAATTGTTACCCCCTTACCATTTGTTAGGGTTATGCCCATGGAATTGATAAAAATCGTAATTTTAGCACGTAGGCTTACCCAAAACTTTATTTTAGACATCCCCACACCAAAAATTTACTTAAAAATCAATTTTGAAATTGTTACCCCCCTTACCATTTTTTAGGGTTACGCCCCTGAAATCGATAAAAATCGTAAATTTAGCACGTAGGTTTACCTAAAACTTTATTTTAGATGTGAACACTACCCGAATATACTACTTCTCGTGCGGTTTTGGTGCCAAAGCTATTGTCTTTCGGTGCATGTGCGTGCACTTTTAGAGTGATTTCACAGCCACTAGCACTACTAGCTTTTTGTTGTTTTTTTGTTGGAATTTGATATGTAGGGGTGTCAAATATTATGTTTGGGGTATGCCTTGAGGTTATATTTCAATTTTTTATCATTTTCAGGGGCGTAACCCTCAAAAATGGTAAGGGGGGTTACAACTTCAAAAGTGATTTTTAAGTAAATTTTTGGTGTGGGGATGTCTAAAATAAAGTTTTAGGTAAACCTACGTGCTAAATTTACCATTTTTATCGATTTCAGGGGCGTAACCCTAAAAAATGGTAAGGGGGTAACAATTTCAAAAGTGATTTTTAAGTAAATTTTTGGTGTGGGGATGTCTAAAATAAAGTTTTGGGTAAGCCTACGTGCTAAAATTACGATTTTTATCAATTCCATGGGCATAACCCTAACAAATGGTAAGGGGGTAACAATTTTCAAAAGTGATTTTTAAGTTAATTTTTGGTGTGGGGATGTCTAAAATAAAGTTTTAGGTAAGCCTAGAGTGAAAATTTACGCTTTTCGTCGAATTCTGGGGCGTAGTCACCAAAAAAGGTCAGGAGGTAAACTCATAAAATTGCCATCATACGTCAAAATCTATTTTTAAAAACTCCACGGGCATTGCATCAGCGGTCAAAAACTATTTTTAGTAACACATCCGGTATTGCCTCAGAGGTCAGTTCTATTTTTAGTAACACTTCCGGTGTTTCAAGTGTATATATCTGAGAAGCTTGTAATCAGATATACGATTACAGTTGTTGCGGGCGGTTGTGGCTCGCGCCTTCAGACACGTAAAAGTAAGTGTTATCTTAGTTCTTTAATATTATTGTATGATACTTTAGTAACCTAATTTCGACAATTTGTGAGTCTCGTTGATTACATTTACTGGTTTTCTTTCCTTGTAATGTTTACTGTTCTTTATTCTTTAGTTGTAATGTTTCAATTTCTTTTCTACAGATGTCTAACACTTGTCATCTCTGCTCCAAAACTTTCACCCGGAGCCGGATCGTAAAACGACATGTTGCTAGTGTACATGGGTGTAAGGAATACAAATGTGATGTTTGTGAACGAGTTTATAATAGAGCTGACAATCTTGCCAAACATATCAAGACAGAGCATTGTGCATCTCTTGTATCAGTAGTTCCTACATCACCAGCACGCCCACAAGTATCGACAACCTCACGCAAGCGGAGAGTAAAGAGTTCGACTCAAGTGCCGTCAAAGAGACCAAGACTTATTAATGAAGTTGACTCTCTAAATCAGCTACCTCAAGATATTAAGAAGATATATAAGAACAACTGGTTAGCTATTAGAACACATGAGCGTAGGAACAAATACATGGATACGTACAATATATTTTATCAGCCTGATACTCCTATAGGTTGGAAGACCCTTGTAAACCCAATTTTTCTAGCCCAGAAAAAGCGTTTCAAGGTGAATTATAGTCATCATCTAGTTTTAAGACATAGTGAGACACAGGGGCTGCGTTACTTTCACGCCAGCTCGAATAACGCGACAGGGTTAGACAAACCCCTGTTAGTTAACAACAGAAATGATTTTGAAATATTTGTCAATAGATTAAATGAAAGTGATATATTAGGGTATGCAAATAAAAACAGGGAGACAACCAAATATACCTTAGAAGCATTAGTCAGTACGAGTGTTTATGTTTATAAACTTCAAGATTATCCTATAGGGTGTCTGCTAGATATCCCACCCTACATTGCATCGAACCACGGCATTAACACCATTCAAACCGACTCCAATTCTAAAGTTTACAATGATAATCTTTGCTTCTTCCGTTGTCTAGCTGTCCATCGAGGTGGCTCTGTTGAGGATGTTAGGAAGGTTTCGAGACTACTTTTCAAACAGTTTAACCCGTCTCAAATGTTAGGTAACTTTCCGGGTGTAACTCTTGCTGAAATGTCTCTCTTAGAAAATTGTTTTTCAATAAACATAGATATTTTTGAGTTTGATTCTGACCAAGCCTTGCGTATTGTCCTGAGAAGCGGTAGTAGTTATAGTGAAACTCTCCGTCTTTTACTTTACAAAAACCACTTCTTTTATATAAACGATCTTTCCAGGGCTAGTAAAAGCTTTTCTTGTGGAAAATGTGGGAAATTGTGGAAAAAGTTTGGGCGTATGGATAGGCACGAAAAAACTTGTAATGGGGATATGGCTGTAGAGACATATAAGGGTGGGGTTTACTCTTCACCTGAAAGTGTATGGGACGCGATCAGCGCTGAAGGGATCAGTACTCCAGAGTCTTTTATTTACCCGTTCAGGGCGACCTTCGACTACGAATGTTATTTTGATAGTAGGAATGTTCCACAAGAGACTCAGTCGACTACCTTTGTAGCTAAACACGTGCCCCTCTCCTGTTCTATAGCGTCAAATGTCCCTGGGTGGGAGGCACCAAAATGTTTCATAACCAAGGGTGACCCGCAGGTTTTAGTTAGTCAGATGCTTGATTATCTCACTGATATAGCTGCTAAGGCATACTCGTTGTTGCGAGATCGGTTTGAAAGTATTTTTACTCAACTCCATGCTCTGAATAAAGACAAGATAGTAGTTAGGTTTGATGCGTATTTAAAAGAGCTTCCAGTGATAGGGTTTAACTCGGGGAAATATGACGTCAACGTCATTAAAACTTATTTAATAAAGCACTTCATGGATGTCACTGCCCAAGTGGGTGAAGAAGGTGATAGTATGGAAGAAGAAGAAGACGCTGATGTTATCGAAGAAGAGGAAGATAAAATGGACGTAGACTACAAAGTACCAAAACCGTTCAAGTTTATAGTTAAAAGAAACAATAACTTTATGTGTATTGCAACACAGAATCTAAAATTCTTAGATATAGTAAACTATCTAGCCCCCGGGTTTAGCTATAGTAAATATCTGGCAGCTTATAAGATTAGTGAGACAAAGGGTTACTTTTGTTATGAATATATAGACGACCCCCAAAAGTTGGACGAGACAGAACTACCCCCACACGAAACGTTTTATTCGTCGTTAAAAAATTCCAACATTTCCAAGGAGGAGTACGCTCTGTGTAAAAAGGTCTGGAAGGACAATAACATGACCACCCTTAGGGACTTTTTGGTGTGGTATAATAACAAAGATGTAGTCCCATTCTTAGAAGCCTTGGAGCAGCAGGTTCGCTTTTATGGGGAGCGGGATGTGGACTGTTTTAAAGACGCCATTTCGGTTCCGGGTGTTTGTTTAAAGTATCTTTTTAAGACCGTTGATATGGGTGTAATGTTTTGTTTATGTTCGAGCAAACAGGCGAGTCTACACACAATGATTAGAGATAATATCGTCGGGGGTCCCTCTATAATTTTCCATAGGTATCACGAGGTAGGCAAAACGCTTATTAGGGGCGGAAAGGTAGTCCGATCCATCCAAGGTTACGATGCCAACGCTTTGTATCTTTGGGCTCTGATGAACCCAATGCCAACAGATTATCCAATTATTAGAAGAATGGAGACCGGGTTTAGGGTAGAAAAAGATAACTATTATGTCCAACAAAGTAGAGAGTGGCTAACGTGGGTCGCTCACCAAAAAGGGGTGGAGTTGAAAACTCAGTTTAACGGGAGGGAGTTTCGATTAGGTGCTAGAAATATCCCTGTGGATGGGTGGGATAAATCCAATAGAAGAGGCTACAATTTTCATGGTTGTCTGTACCATGGTCACAAAGACTGTCCCCGCACCAAAGATAAAGATAGAAACCCTGTTAATAATAAACCCTTGTTCGAGCTGTTTGAAAAAACATGTGAGATACACACCTACCTAACCGAGGAGGTAAAAGTCCCAGTAGAAGTTATGTGGGAATGTGAGTGGCAGGCTCTGAAAAAGTCTGACCCAACAATTAGGGCTTTCCTTTCTAAAGCCATCCCTCGAGCTAGACCCTCTTACTCTAAAGAAGGGCTCCCTCTCAGTGATAAACAGATTCTGACTTTTGTTTCAGATGGGACGTGTTTTGGTTTAGTGGAATGTGATCTACACGTTCCCGATCACCTGAAGGACCATTTCAGTGAGATGACTCCAATTTTCAAAAATATTGACGTCACGCGTGACGATATTGGGTCATTTGTGGGTGAATATGCCCTCAAACATAACTTGTTGTCAACCCCTCGTCGCACCCTAATAGGTAGTTATGTCGGGAAAAAAAATTTTGTTGGCAACACCACTGTTAAAATGGTATTTAGACCACGGATTGGTGGTAACAAAAATTTATCAAGTGATAGAATATCAACCGTCTAGTTGTTTTAAAAAGTTTGGCGAAATGGTTTCTGACGCTAGGAGGGCTGGTGATCTAGACGAAAATCAATCTATAGTAAGCGATACGATGAAGCTCTTAGGAAACTCAGCCTACGGGAAGACTCTAACCAATAAGGTCAATCATAGCGCTGTCTCGTACGTTCAGGGGGATGAGATATCGACAATGATAAATAATTCCCGATTTAAAAAGATGACTGAAATAGGGGAGGATCTTTTTGAAATTGAGATGGAGAAAAAGAAAACTGTTTGGGACTTGCCCTTACAAATCGGTTTCTTCGTCTATCAATATGCAAAGCTTCGCATGTTAGATTTTTATTTCGAGTTCTTAGATAAGTTTGTAGATAGGTCCAACTTTCAGTTATGTGAAACAGATACTGATAGTTTATACTTAGCCTTAAGCGCACCTAAGCTAGAGGACATAGTTAAGTCAGGTCTGCGGGATGAGTTTAATAGCGTATATAAAGACTGGTTTCCTGCTGAGTTTTGCGATGAACATATTAGCAAGACAGATTGTATAAGTTGTAAGGGTGTTAAAGCGTACACCAAACGAACGCCCGGGCTTTTTAAACTAGAGTACGAAGGGACAGCTCTTGTTAGCTTATGTAGTAAGACGTACCATTGTAGTGGGGATTATGATAAAATCAGTTGTAAAGGTCTAAGCAAGCAACACAACACATTAGATAAAGATATGTTTTTAGAGGTTCTCGCCACGCAAAAGGCCAACGGTGGGAAAAATGTAGGTTTCAAAGTCTTAAATAATTCCATATTTTCCTACAGTCAAACAAGAAATGCTCTTTCCTATTTCTATATAAAAAGAAAGGTAGCTGATCATAACGTCTCGACTACGCCTCTAGATATTTAACTCTTTACACTACCAGCTTAGACTAACCCGGAATCTCTAATAGTTTCACCCCTTATGATCCATCGACGACACATAGCTAAGCAGACATCCAACTACATAGCTATAAATAATTGTTATCCGTGTACTATATGTTTACTCAGTGTATTAAGTATTTTTGTAATGTTATATAATACCCACTGTATGTTATACACCTATTGAGATAATAAAAGAATAAAAATATATCTTTTGTCTTTTGTTTTATATTGATCGTTTTTCATTGATGTTGTATAATCTACTAACCTATCACTATCGCTCAAGTACATCAAGAACTCCAAAGTCGGCCTATACCAGACATAAACAGGTCACTTCCGGGGTCACCTGGACTAGTGGTCAACACCTCGACACGAGCTGTCATGGTTAACTCCCCCTGCACCTACGGTACATTAGGTGCGCCGCGCACCTACTATATATCTTTGTTAATTTAGCGCCTGAATACGGGCAAATGGACCCTGCTATACTACTCCCGTGTCGCTTTAATTTCCCAGAAAAAAAACCGGTACCCATTAAAGGCTGGGTGAACCGGTAGCCGTCGGTTGGGATCGAACTTTACCTCTTGTCCTTTGTAGTCCAGTTCACTAACTACTGAGCTATCGCGGCTCCCACAGCACTATTTGTGCAAGACATCATACATGTTAGTGGACTTGTACTCGTATCTACAAACATGAAACTTAATATACATTTTGTAACAATTATTCTCAGTTGAAACACATTTTGTAACAATTATTCTCAGTTGAAACACATTTTGTAACAATTATTCTCACTTGAAACACATTTTGTAACAATTATTCTCACTTGAAACACATTTTGTAACAATTATTCTCAGTTGAAACACATTTTGTAACAATTATTCTCAGTTGAAACACATTTTGTAACAATTATTCTCAGTTGAAACACATTTTATAACAATTATTCTCACTTGAAACACATTTTGTAACAATTATTCTCACTTGAAACACATTTTGTAACAATTATTCTCACTTGAAACACATTTTTTAAGGAGGTCAAGAAAGAAGATAAAACCTTTCATGGCTCAAGTGTGGTGTATAGGAGAATATGTTGTTAGTGCCCATATTTATTAATCATTAGGACAGTGAACAGCAAACTAAATTGTTCAGACATTTGGTTAGATATGTTTACATGGAAATCAACGTATTTTCCCATTTGTGCAACCAAATTTCTTATTAAAATATTAACAACTATTTTGTAATATGAATTTTCAATTTCATATGGTTCCTGCAATCTTAGATATTATGAGAAAATAGTTATGAGTATGGTTATGGAAGCCCCCGGTATCACTGCAAACGAATTAAAATCCATAATTGTTCAACCGCCCGTGCCAGTGGAATCGTCCGAATTAATATCTCATCCAAACAAAGAAAGGCAGCTGCTATAACCATCGTAGCAGTCTCAGCACACGCCAAAAGACATAAGGCGAAACTGCACAGAAAGTGAACACAGTCATATTTATCCCGTTATACGATATCATCATTCATCGTAAGCAATAGGAATAACGAAACATGATTAAAAACGGATGAAACGCACAGCTCGCAGTGTACACAGAGCACATAATTCAGTAGTTCCGGCAGCAGCAAGCCGGATTTAGAATATGAGGAAAATGCAACAAGGAACACTTTTCAGACACAGCTTTTAACGGTTCCTGCCGCCATTCCATTATATTGACCGGAAGTTCTCGTTCTCCTGAAAATGTTGATCATCATTTCAGGGTATATATTATTTCTAGAACTATATCTCTGGTTCACAGTTTTAATACAAAAGAGCTCCACCTAAGAGAGAAAATAGTGAACGCTTTCAAGCTTTAAATTATGTGTAATTCTATATTATGCAATATTTTAGAGATGTGTCCAGCCACCAATGTCTCATTAAATAGATATTTCTGTGAAATAATTTGCTGTGAATTTGGTAAACTCAATCAGACATTGCTGCTTACCATTTAAAGATATCATCATCATCATCATCATCGTCATCGTGTTTCCTTCACACCAAACAAAGTACATTGGGCAGGAACTCTCCACCTGAAACATTTGACTTCTTCCAGCTCTTATTTATTTTTGAAACCAATGGCTTAGTTAATTAAACTGATCGCTTGATATCTGTGCAACATTCCTTTTTTTATCTTCCTCTTTTCAAGGCTGGGGTTCAAATGAATATCTGGAGTGACACTCCATTTTGGTTTTTTCCAAACATCTATCTGAAGCCTTGAACTTCTTCCTGATAAATCTTGACACGTATCTTTTGTTGGTATCTTCAACTATTATTCCCATTAATGTAGTATAGTACTTCTTAAAAGTAATGTCTTTAGCCATACTCAACCCCTCACATACATGTAGAGTACTTGTCTTTAATAAAAATGTTCATGTCCTTGGCTAATCTAATATTATCCATGCCCTTATTGTCTTTCTTTATATGATTTCTATTAATTTCTCTATATTTTCCTTATTAGTTTTTTTTTCTTTTTTACTTTCATAATACCAAAAGAAAACTCATCTTGCAATGCTTTCAATTATCGTTATTATTGCGATGTCACTATTTGCTTTGAAATTATCTCATTACTGTTTGATTTTTTTCCATTCCTTATTTTTTCTAAATAGCAATCTATTTCACTTCATCCCTCTATTCTTCATAAGTTGGCCTTCCCACCCAGTGATGTCTGTATTTTTCTGATTGTCATTTTTGTTTTATTTATATTTTAGAGTCAGAACAATTGACGTTTAATTGAATGCTTTGGACTGTGAACTAGTTTCATTCTTTTTCGTTTCAGAATAGTTTAAAAAACAACCAACTTTTCTTATTTGTATTTATTTATATATTTTGTAATTCAATTTTGACATTTGTGTCTGTTCCTTTAATATTGACAAGTTTATTTATTATCCAATGTAAACCAATATCATATAGATCAATAGTAGGCAAAAAAGGAATTGAAATCAATGGTCACAACATAAATAATTTGCGATATGCAGATGACACAGTCTTAATAGCAGAGACAGAGAATGAACTACAAGAATTTATAGACATAATAGTACAAGAAAGGAAAAAGAAAGGTCTAATTCTGAATAGTGAGAAAACAGAAGTAATTGTCATATCAAAGAAACAATCATCACCATATTGCAGCATACAAATAAACAGAACAAATCTGAAACAAATGCAACGTGTCAAATACTTAGGAACAACAATAACATCAGATGAAAGATGCACCACAGAAATAAAAAGCAGAATAGATCAGGTCAAAATAGCATTTCAGAAAATGAAAAATATCTTATGCAACAAATCTATGTTAATAAAAGTGAGAAAGAGAGTTCATCGGTGCTATATAGAACCAATTCTGACCTATGGAAGCGAATCACGGACAGTAAATCAACAAATGAAAAGACGATTAGAAGCCACAGTGATGGGACGGGATTTCTCAGAAGAATATTGGAAGTTCCCTGGACAGATAAAAAGACAAATGAGGAAATTCTCAAAGAGGCCAACACTAAAAGGGAACTCCTAAAAACACATCAGAAAGAAACAATCCACATTTTTCGGGCACATCATGAGAAGGGGAAAGTTGGAATACTTGGTTACAACTGGCAAAATAAAAGGAAAGAGAGATCGCAGACAACAAAGAGAGAAAATACTAGATAGCTTAATGTCATAGCATGGAAAAAAGTCAACAACAGAACTGATACTATGCACTGTAGAAAGAAGATTATAGTAGGCCATGGTCGCCTACGCCAACCGGTATGGCACATGGTGATGATGATGAATGTAAGCCAGATTTTTTGGGGGAAATGCTTAAAGTATTAACAGATTCTCCTTTAAAATGAAAGAATAATACATAAAATTGTAAGTGCAAACATAGGGTAAAATAGAAGCATATACATGTACATATGAATACTCATTTTTTTGTTAAAGCAGACAAAATCGTATAGAAGTAAAAGCGCACAAAATATAACCCCTGGAGAATATGCAGCATCAAATATAATTGAAAAGTTGTCCAGATACACTGATGCAGGCTTGCACAAACCCGTTCTAATTCTCATATTATGGCAGTGTAGGCACATCAGTTCCAGTTTACATTAATAAAAGGCACAGCGGTGCATTGAAAAAAGACAATGGTAAAAGTTCAACTTACAGGGCAGGTAGTGAGCAAAAAAAAATATGCATATCTTGAGCTAAAAATAACAAAAGTTAACTTGGTACATTTAGAAGCCAAATATTAACTGAAATTGTGTGTTTCTTCAAAATTCTCTTATTTCGGTAAACAATTTCCACTTCATTTGCCTTTTCCTTTCCACTTACAAAGCCCACAATTTATCAATTTCAATATAGTCACATTTCAGTCCACATTTTCCACTTATTGTTACTGCTATTTTCAGTCCACAGTTTCCACTTATTGTTACTGCTACTTTCAGTCCACATTTTCCGCTTATTGTTACTGCTACTTTCAGTCCACATTTTCCACTTATTGTTACTGCTACTTTCAGTCCACATTTTTCATTTATTGTTACTGCTACTTTCAGTCCACATTTTTCATTTATTGTTACTGCTACTTTCAGTCCACATTTTCCACTTATTATTACTGCTACTTTCAGTCCACATTTTCCACTTATTATTACTGCTACTTTCAGTCCACATTTTCCATTTATTATTACTGCTACTTTCAGTCCACATTTTCCACTTATTATTACTGCTACTTTCAGTCCACATTTTCCATTTATTATTACTGCTACTTTCAGTCCACATTTTCCACTTATTATTACTGCTACTTTCAGTCCACATTTTCCACTTATTATTACTGCTACTTTCAGTCCACATTTTCCATTTATTGTTACTGCTACTTTCAGTCCACATTTTCCATTTATTGTTACTGCTACTTTCAGTCCACATTTTTCATTTATTGTTACTGCTACTTTCCGTACACTCTCATCTCAACACTCCAAACTCAGTCTCTTGTCTCACCTTCTCAAGAAATATTTTCTAAAGTACATTAACTTTTAATATCTCATATGTGTATCTAATTTAACCTCATTTATGTCAAAAGGCTTTTTATTTCAACCATTAAATTATATTGTTTCCACTCAACTGTTGTTTGTACCTATTCTACATCTGCCAATTAAACAACGTTAAGTGCGCAAGGTGCAATATGTTGAAGTTTCAATAAGCTATGATACATGTAACTTTCAGGTCAATACATCTATCTTCAGCATTACATTAATGGATATCAGATTATGTTCCCTCGTAATTTCTACTCACTAAACCAGACTGGTTTGTCTGCTTCCAAGTTCACCAACGGAAGGTGGAGCAGGACCTTAATCAACAGATCTTGACTATCTGACACAAACAATCAACTGATCTTTACTATCTGAGATAATCAATCAACTGATCTCCACTATCTGACACAAACAATCAACTGATCTTCACTATCTGGCATAAACAATCAACTGATCTTCACTATCTGACATAAACAATCAACTGATCTCCACTATCTGACATAAACAATCAACTGATCTTCACTATCTGACATAAACAATCAACGTATCTCCACTATCTGACATAAACAATCAACTGATCTTCACTATCTGACACAAACAATCAACTGATCTTCACTATTTGACACAAACAATCAACTGATCTTCACTATCTGACATAAACAATCAACTGATCTTCACTATCTGGCATAAACAATCAACTGATCTTCACTATCTGGCATAAACAATCAACTGATCTTCACTATCTGGCATAAACAATCAACTGATCTTCACTATCTGACATAAACAATCAACTGATCTTCACTATCTGGCATAAACAATCAACTGATCTCCACTATCTGACACAAACAATCAACTGATCTTCACTATCTGACATAACCAATCAACTGATCTTCACTATCTGACACAAACAATCAACTGATCTTCACTATCTGACACAAACAATCAACTGATCTTCACTATCTGATACAAACAATCAACTGATTTTCACAATCTGACATAAACAATCAACTTATCTTCACTATCTGACACAAACAATCAACTGATCTTCACTATCTGACATAAACAATCAACTGATCTCCACTATCTGACATAAACAATTAACTGATCTCCACTATCTGACATAAACAATCAACTGATCTTAACTGTATGACATAAACAATCAACTGATCTTCACTATCTGACACAAACAATCAACTGATCTTCACTATCTGACACAAACAATCAACTGATTTTCACAATCTGACATAAACAATCAACTGATCTCCACTATCTGACATAAACAATCAACTGATCTCCACTATCTGACATAAACAATCAACTGATCTCCACTATCTGACACAAACAATCAACTGATCTTCACTATCTGACACAAACAATCAACTGATCTTCACTATCTGACATAAACAATCAACTGATCTCCACTATCTGACACAAACAATCAACTGATCTCCACTATCTGACACAAACAATCAACTGATCTTCACTATCTGACACAAACAATCAACTGATCTTCACTATCTGACATAAACAATCAACTGATTTTCACTATCTGACATAAACAATCAACTGATCTCCACTATCTGACATAAACAATCAACTGATCTTTACTATCTGACATAAACAATCAACTGATCTCCATTATCTGA
Source organism: Megaustenia siamemsis (assembly GCA_032433765.1). NCBI lineage: Eukaryota > Metazoa > Mollusca > Gastropoda > Stylommatophora > Ariophantidae > Megaustenia > Megaustenia siamemsis. Next base: position 37,473,893 of record JAVIAB010000106.1, read on the forward strand.
CATAAACAATCAACTGACTTTCACTATCTGACACAAACAATCGGCTAATGTTTATCAATTGCATAGACATGCTGTTTGGTGTCTTGAACCAAAATTTATCTAATTCACATTTTAATTTTCACAGTTTTATCATCAATTCTCTCCTGTTTCAGCCTACATATCTTTTCACATTTTTTGCCTCTAATTCCATAGCTGATTTATTCCTTAGAATGTCCGTTTTCTCATCCTAATTTCGTTCTATTTTTAGATATTCTAAACGCTTCCTATAATTTTGTCCTGATGCTCATTCAAAAATCATTATTCCTAATCTTCACATTAACTTATTGAAACATTTTTTTCTTCTGAGTATATCTTTCACACTTACGTCACTACACAATGATTTGTATTTGGTTACTACTAGTTGATTCAAAATTATGCAGACAAATGTATGCACTTTTTGTGAAGTAACAACTATAAATCATGAATAGCACATCAATTCAGTGCTGTAGAGAAGTTATGTTCATGAATATGTATTTATATTATATATATATATATATATATATATATATATATATATATATATATATATATATATATATATATAATTAGGTCTATACAATTTTGACACAAAATTATTATCTAAATGATTGTAATTTTCTTTCGTCATTTGTCATTTCACTGCATAAAACAATAATTTAAACAAAAATTAAGCGGAAAAAAGCAGCCATTTGAACCACATTATGAAAATTAGAAATTACTGCATATATATATATATATATATATATATATATATATATATATATATATATATATATATATATTGTTTGTTTGTTTATTTGTGTTAGTGTGTATTTGTTTGAGTTATATATATGTTAACACATGTGTTTGTGTGAGAATGTGTACAAAAGCACCATAAAAACGTAGTTACCATAATTTTTTAATTAATCTTAATATTTCTGTAATTTTTTTTACAGTTTCACGAAATATCTAAGATTAAATTTTGCATGTAATATTTTCTAATGGGGAGTTTAAAAATGTAAAATAACTTTTACAGCTGCATATATAGTTTGGATATGCTATCACAAATAGAACCATGCTTAAAACCTATAAAAAGATTGTACATGACCAGTACGTTATGCACAGCTTGGGCATATAACAGTCAGTGAATCAATGTTGGCTGTTAGCAACTTTCTGTAAACAGAAATTTAGCCAAGCAAAGTGAGTAGAGAAAACAAACCCAGTTCCTAAGACATACGTAAATAAAGTTAGATGGGTGGGGACAAACACCCTAATATCACAGCTCACTGTAAATGGAGACACTACAAATGCCTTATCAGACAAAATAAAGAGTAAGAAACAAATGTACAGTAGACCTAGTGATCTACTTCCTCAACCTTCAATAAAGTTAAACCACCAGAAAGGTGAGACTGGTTAGCTATGTAGGATTAGTTTTATTTATTCACGTATCTGTGTGTGTATGTTGTTTGTTTGTTCCTGCTGAAGGCCTATTGAGCCGAAACGTTGTTCGAATCTGTGTCGTCTACTAATCACGTAAAGCTTCTAACATACCATTTTTTCTTTTTTTTTTTTTCAATTTTTCCTGAGACTGGGTAAGTATGATCACCAAGACTGCTATTAATTTCTATTATTTTATGAAATTGTGAAAGTGGCAGATTTCTTACACAAAAAAAATAAAATTAATGTTATCTTGATAAATTTAAAAAAAAAACTAATAGTTCATTTATCAACATTAATATGTATTTATATATGTATCTATCTATCTATTGTCCTTTCGAGCCGAAGACGGCACATAGGGCAGAACTACAATCTCAAAAACAGAAACCTTGCGTGCCAAATGGGCACATATTGCAGAGATCACTGCTTCTAAAATCTATGGTTCTGTTTCCATAACAATGCTTTTTACAATGACAACTTGCCAAGCCATCGATCAACCTCCTTAGTCGCCTCTTACAACATGCCTGGAAGGTCACAGTGTCACTATTCTTTACTTCCCACATAATGAGGCCCCGGTAACACACGGGAGTATATATGTATGCATATAAATATATTTCAATACATACATTAAAACAGCAAAAAAAGTGTTGCAACTTCTTTCCACCGTTGTTCACACTGAAAATCGTGACATACATACAAGCATAAAGTGGCATACATACATATGTGCATACATACATAAATGATATTCTGGACAATAGAAAGAAATTATCAATTAACACCGACCTGGCACAGTTAATATCTGCAAGCTAATGAACCTTTTTGAGGAGAGGATTAAACCATTTATGGCTGTGATAATGATTCTAACATAGCATACCATACATGTCCACATACATACATTGTATATGTAACATCAATTTGTCACATTTTCAAGAAACCACAATCCTATATTGAAAATGCAATGATGGTGGTTTTACATTTACTAGTCAGCAAAAAATCTAGCGATATTATTGAATGCCAATAAGTCTTCATTGATTAATCATATATAAATGACAAATTATGAGAGATTGAGTTATTTGCGGGTCATCATCACTGTACTCTGAACATGTCCATAGGGACTCAGATTCCCTTCTTAGTAAGTCCCGCAGTGTCCAGCGACTGACGACTCCAGTTCTGTGTTGGTTGATAAGTCTTCTTATACGCTCATTAAGTTTCTCGTGTCTGACTGTGCCCATCTTAACTCCCATCTCTTTTATCCTAAGAAATAATGTGGATTCATTTTTGTCGAAGTACTGTGCCCTTCCCACATCTCGGAGGGCATTGATGATATCCGCCCGATCCATGGATTGGTTGACCGTCTTTTTGCGACAGCGCAGCTAGCCAACCTGTTCCCTCTTTTATTTCCCCGTACTCCCGCATGTCCAGGGACATAGCCAGAGATGAATGCGTATTTGTTTTTACTTCTGCAATGATTCTTATCCATTGTTTGCATACAGAGCCCATCTCTACTTTTCTTATCATGCTCATCGAATATGCAGGCATGGGTGTAGCCTTGTGACCCCAAACAAATGAGTGTCCTCGTCACTGCCACCACCTCCATCATCATGCTAAAATCATGATATAACTGACTACTTCTAAAGAGGTTATTAGCATATTATGAATATCTTATAAATAAAATGTAAAAATTATATTACAAGAAAATAACATTAAGAAAGAAATCAATGTTAAAAAATTATAACAATATAGCTTGAAATATTGTAATATTAGAAATTATAGCAAACAACAAAATTAGCCCAGGAGATTTGCTGATTAATCCTGTGAAAACAAAAGGCATTTAATAACTTAACATTTAATAAGTCCAAAAACAGCGGTTGGTGGAGAAATTATATATAAGTCAACATAATGAAAGTCCAAAAAATTGTAGTTGAGAACATTTATAAAAGCGAACATGCTGAGTCCAAATACAGTAGTTATTGGGAACATTTGTAAAAGCGAACATGCTGAGTCCAAATACAGTAGTTGTTGGGAAAATTGGTAAAAGTCAATACACGGGAAGTCCAAATTTGATAAATGTTCGGAAAATTTATTATAATAAACATTATTAAGCACTTTCTCTTTTTTTCTACACTTTTTCTTATTCTTATATCTCTTAGAGTGTTGAAGGAGATACAAAGCTCTGTTTTTTTTCTGGCTGCCCGCCATTGTTCTTTTAAGGTATTGACTTGTTTCTTTTCCTTAGGAATGCTTATAATAAATGTGATGTTGAAATTGACCTCCACTGCCATCCCAAATGTATTTATATAATTTAACACAAGTCTTCAGGCCAAACAAAATATCCAAAACAGAAAAAAAAACAATGCAGTTTGCTGCTAATGAACTTGAAAGAAAAAAAATATTTTTTTTTTAAATCGTTAAATGTTCCTATGTTGTATCGAGGGTGACCATCATTAGGCAGGAACCATTGAAGGCCATGTCTGAAAAGTGTTCCTGGGTGCAGTTTCCTCATATTCCAAGTCCGGCTTGTTGCAGAAGCTACTGAGTTAGGTCCTCTGTGCACACCGTGAGCTGTGTGTTTCATCCGTTTTGATCATGTTTCGATATTTCAATTGTTTACGATGAATGATGATATCGTATGACAAGGAACAGTTGGTTGTGTTCACTTTCTATGCGGTTTCGCCTTATGTCTTTTGGCGTGTGCTGAGACTGCTATGATAGGGACTACAGCTACCTTTCTTTGTTTGGGAGATGAGTTAGTAATTCGGATGATTCCATTGCCACGGACGGTTGAGCAATTATGGATTTTAATTCGTGTGCAGTGATACCGGGGCCTTCTATAACCAAATAACCTCAGGAGGTCATCCTCTGCCTCTTCTATTAATGCATCTTATTGTTAATGTTGTTTATAGATTGATGTCTGCCAGTAATAATGTTACACATCCAAGCCATTTTATTTTTTTCATCTTAGATGAAACTCCAATTATTTTTTTTTTAATTCTTCATTTTTCATGTTAGTCTCTTGTCATCACATTAAGTATTTGTTTGAAGGCATTTTGTTGCAGTAGTTGTGATCTTTATTTTCTCTTTTGCTATCCAAAATGTCCATGTTTGGCCCTAGTTGTATGGTGTTGACACAATTATGTGTTGTCGTTTACACTTTTTGTATTCATCTCCGCATTTTTACTTCATTTTTTTTAATATTGGCGCTGATCGTTGATTATTTGTTTTGCTCCATTTATGTTTTTAAATAAAAGTAAAAGAAAAGGCAGAGTAACATTCTATAACAAAATGGTACGTTCTTTGTACCACTATTAACAAATTTAGTGAACTCAATAATAAGAAAGATAAAGAACTAATAACGGGCTAATGAGCGTATTTAAAGCATGAAAATACAAATAATTGTTATCGTATCTATAACCGCGCTTATCGTGGATAATGGAGGCTAAAGTTCTTGCAAGACAGGAGATATCAACTATCAATCTATCTATCTATTGACCTTTTGAGCCGTAGCCGGCCCATAGGGCGTAGACCAAGATACTCCTTCTCTTATCTGAATTTTTGTTCTAGCAGTTTTCAATTCTTTTAAAGATATGTTATCAAACCTCGTCATTTGTCTCTGTTCTATGCAAGCAGCTCTATCTCATTGAGGGAGCCGAATCCTGCTGCTCTTGCCTCTCTCATCAATGTTCTTCTCAGTGTCTCTCTGGGTTTTCCTCTTTTTCTCTTACCTGTTGTTTCCCATATAAGGGCTTGCTTTGCTATTCGGTTATTATCTCTTCTCATCTCATGTCCAACATATGACCATCGTCCTTTCTTTATTACTGAAGATATTAGTGGTTGATTGGCGATTTCTCTAATTTCCTTGTTTGTTTTGAATTCGTTCCACGCTATACCAAGTATTTTCCTTAGACATTTATTTTCGAATGTGTTCAACTTTGTTTCTATATCTCTTGTTGTTTTCCAGCTTTCACACGCATACGTAAGGGTTGATAGTACATTTGATTTGAATAGCCTAAGTTTTGTGTTTGTGCTGATGAGTTTTGATTTCCACAACTTTTCAAGTCTGAAAGACATTGCTGCTTTAGCTATTCTGATTCTAATTTCTTTGCTTGTATCCCCTTCTATCAACTATCTAAAATTATCATCTAAAAGACAAAAATTGAAGACATCAAAGTATCCTTGGTTGATTGAACTACACTTATAAGAAGAAACATTCATTTTGGAAGTTAGAGAAGTGATGTCCAAAACTGGACAGGAAACTAGAAGTCGATGATAATGAATATTAACAGTGAGTGCATACGATGAACACAGCACGTTAAAACTTGATTTTTATTATTATGTCAACATCATGAATAACTGTCTGAGAATATTTGTGAAATACCTGAGTGTCTTCACACATTACTCTCACCATTACCACAGCATCCTCGCTCAGCTGTTGTTATTTGTATCTTGTTCTCTATGAAGAACCTCGGTGCTCTATCCGACTCCCTTGAAGAGACACACTCCTCTGAATTGTGACCTGAGTCTCCGTCCTCTGACCTGGTCAGGCATACAATTTGTTATTTAAATATTATTTTTTCATGTTAATCGTTTAGAATGTCAGCTACAAAGTATGATGAGCCAGTGATTTAGGAAATGTGTTTTAAATATTCATACATCTACAGACGAGAATGTCAGCTACAAAGTATGATGAGCCAGTGATTTAGGAAATGTGTTTTTAATATTCATACATCTACAGACGAGAATGTCAGCTACAAAGTATGAAGAATCAGTGATTTAGGAAATGTGTTTTAAATATTCATACATCTACAGACGAGAATGTCAGCTACAAAGTATGATGAATCAGTGATTTAGGAAATGTGTTTTAAATATTCATACATCTACAGACGAGAATGTCAGCTACAAAGTATGATGAACCAGTGATTTAGGAAATGTGTTTTAAATATTCATACATCTACAGACGAGAATGTCAGCTACAAAGTATGATGAACCAGTGATTTAGGAAATGTGTTTTAAATATTCATACATCTACAGACGAGAATGTCAGCTACAAAGTATGATGAACCAGTGATTTAGGAAATGTGTTTTAAATATTCATAAATCTACAGACGAAATTCACAACAGATCTATCCTTCCTCATTTGCCTTTCAGCTTCAAGGGGAGATAGGGATATCTATAGTTTGTGGTCTTTTACTCTTCTGTTTATCTCTCCTGGTGTCATGTTTCTAAGCCTTTTAATAGGCCTATTCCATCAGTTCATCTTTTACATGGTCGACCTTTGGTTCTAGTGTTCTCACAACGTCACTGAAGGCTCGTTGTGTTGTGTTTTGATCATACTGTTTTGGCCTTCCTTATTTAATTCTTGATAGTTAACACTCATGGTCTCGCGTTTGCCATCCAAATGTCCTGTTTTGTCTCACGAATAATGGCAAGCCTGTGCCAAATGGGCACTAACACAATATTTCATATGTGCCACGTCACGTGACTTGGCTCTTTTCTTCATCTATGTCAAACATTCATGACGTTGACATAGATTTTGGCACAAATACTAGCATTCCACAAGAAAGAAATGGAATGAATAAACCGCATCATGTCTAGTGTGTGCGATATGTAGCAAATATGGTGATAGTGTCCATATTTTGTTTAAACTATCAACAGCCTTAGGTAATTTCAGCACACTGCATGCTCAACATGCTTTCCCAGAAAACAATCCTCGCTGCCCATCTAAAGCTGGGTAAAGCTAGATACTAGTCAAATAAAGCAATAAATTTGAGCTCTTGTCAACAGTAGAACAGCTCACTAACCACTGCTCTAACGTACGATTCACATATTACACATTAATTATTAACAATTAACCTAAACAGGGTACTTTCAAGTATTTACAACAGAGGTGAATAAGGTGAATTATGTAGAAAGACTCAGGCAAAAGCAGCTTTCCAAAAATGAGGAAATACCATACAATCCATTTTTGACAATAGAAACAAGAAAAAAAGAGTTCTTAAATGTTATGTAGAGTCAGTCATAACATATGGATGTGAATCATGGACAATAGGACAACAGACAAGAAAATCACTGGAGGCTGTAGAAATGTGGTTTTACAGAAGAATGTTGAGAATACAATGGACAGCTAAGAAGAATAATGAAAACGTTCCGAAAGAGGACAAAGCAAAAAGAGAGCTAATATCCAATATTAGGAAGAAGCAATCATCATTTTTTTTGGCCATGTGTTGAGAAGGGAACAGTTGGAATATATTGTAACAACTGGGAAAGTTGAGGGACGAAGAGATAGATGGAAGTAAAGATAAAAGATACCGGACAGCCTAAGAGAATGGCATGGCAGAAGGTCAAGAGCAGAAATTATAAATAACTGTTGAAATCGAAAGTTGTGGAGAGACATGATCACCTACGCCACGAGAGATGTTACTTGATGATGTTTTACGCATACATTAATTATACATTAACATTTTTTAAGTACTAGTGATTTATATTAGTTTTATTATTCACAAAACATTAGATTTTTCTGATTCTATGTTAATTTTTTTTTTACATGATTTACTTTGGTTTTTTTTTTAAACTTTTTTTTTTTGTTTAACATATGATATATTTATTTTACATTCTCAGTAATCGACATACCTCTGTGACAACTGACTGCCAAAAAATGTAACTGTAGAAGGAGTCGTCCTGTGCATTTCTGCTGCCAACCTTTTGGCATGTTTGTAATTGAGGATTCCTAGTCTTCTCATTATGGCTATACCAGGAATCCACATGACAGAGATGAACACAAGAATCCCGCAGAGAAAGCTTGCATACCAGGGATAAGGAGCACTGTCCAGGAATGTCTGCGGTGATAATTCAATAATAAATATTAATTATCATATTATATAATGCACGCCTAATAAGGTACTTGCAAGATAAGCTGAACGTTAGACTCCGGATCTTGTTCTGTATGGCCATTGGCGTCAAGATAGACGGTTCGTAGCAAGCAACCATGATTAGTCAGTAGTTTGGTAAAATATTAGTGTCTTATGCTGGATGTTGTTTAACTGAACAGCTTCTCTCGTGGCTGAAAACGCCAATATTGGAAAGACTGATCCGGCTAGAGAATAAACAAGATGTATTTGTGGTGTCTGACCTCGCCTCCTTTCTCTAGCGCCATTTGTCTTCTGAAGGGAGCTGTGATAGCTCAGTGGTTAGTGGGTGAACTGGACTACAAAGGACAATCGGCTTCCGGGTTCACTCAGCCTTAAATGGGTACCGGATTTTATATTCTGGGAAAGTAAAGCGGCACATGCGTAATGCAGACCACATTACCCCAAAAATCATTTTCTATTTTTAAAAAATTAGGTCATTAACACCATATTCCCTATACGTCACTTGGCGTGGCGGAGCTTATTTACATTGTGTTGTGTTTTATTTGTCTTCTGAATATGACATGAACGTTTCCTAGAACGTTGATGTGCCTTTCTTTACTTTTATTCTCCATCTGCAACGATCTGATGCCAGATCCTGTTCTACAAACACGGAAATTGTACACACTCCTAAAAAGTGGAATATGACCCCAAGAAAGACAAATGGACATTTGAGAAATTGTGATGCACTTAATAACAGACATACTTCTGCCTTCTTACTGTTTGTCAATTAAAGCAACTGTTTGTAATCTGCTAAGAGTTGGAAATTGAAAACTAAAATAGAAGACAAAGAAGATTGAAGAGGCAGAAACAACAACAATCGCTAGCAATGCAACACCAGTTGCTGATGACACGTCATAAAGGAGGGGGTGTCTGTGTGCGTGTGTGTGTGTGTGATTGTGTGTGTGTGATTGTGTGTGTGTGATTGTGTGTGTGTGTGTGTTTTTCAGTGAAAATTGTCGACATAATATATTGACATAAATGTCACCATCAATCGGTGACGCAATTTCAACAATATTTTTCAAGTCACTGCACAAAACACTTTATAAACAACCTGTATATATATAATTATGGATGTGTGGGTGAATGAAAGACGCAAGTAATGATGGATTTTGAATAACGGAGGAATAAACAAATAACTATTTACTAATGAATATACTTCTTTCTTGCTCTTTCATCTTCTTGACCTAGACAGTGAGCACAGTGATATCAAGAAAAATAAAAATGGTCATACCTTGACACCGAAAGCAAATTACAAACTTGAATATATATATATATATATATATATATAATTAATTTGTTTAAAGCCTTAAATAAAGGGCGGCTTGACGTACACAGTCAGAGTTCTAATGTAATTATCAGTTTTAGCGTCAGACTTACCGTGGCAGAGTTGTAGACCTTGTAAGCAATTGGATTGGAGAACGTATTTACCAACGTGCCCAGCAGTAGAGATATAATAAGAACAGGGGCGATAATCTTCCAGCATATCTTCCAGAAAATGTGTGGTTGTCGACCAATCATGTATTTAATTTCATTCCCAAACCTGGAGAATACGTTTTTTTTTATATATATAAAGATTATTTAATTTGTAAGGAAATGGGTTTTAAAAAAAATAAATAATAATTATATGATTTAAACGAATTCAAAGAATTACATTCCACCGCGGTGAAAGAAATTTACAACTAATATAATAGATATGAGAAAGATTGTTTGGTCTAGTTGAATGACTCAACACTTCTTTAAGCTGAGAGAGAGAGAGAGAGAGAGAGAGAGAGAGAGGAGAGAGAGAGAGAGAGAGAACTAATATAATAGATATGAGAAAGATTGTTTGGTCTAGTTGAATGACTCAACACTTGTTTAAGCTGAGAGAGAGAGAGAGAGAGAGAGAGAGAGAGAGAGAGAGAGAGAGAGAGAGAGAGAGAGAAAGAGAGAGACGTGGGTGTTTAGAAAGATAAAGAATTTTGAGGAAACATTTCATAGCAACATTGAGGAAAAGGTCTCATCTCTCACCTAGCAGTAGTGTGTCTCATTTATCCTTGAACTTATTTATACATGATCACAGATCCATAAGGCATTCTGTACGTTTTCTAGCGTCATGAAGGCACACACACACACACACACACTCACACACACACACACACACACACAATAATTTCGAGTGATATGTGTTCGTCCTAAGCAGGTTGCCATAATTCTATCTTGCTTTTTATCTCTTTCTATTGCCTTGCGCCATATTGTTCTTAGTCTGCCTCTTTTTTTAATCTCCTGCCCCTTGCCCTAGCTCTCCACAGATTTACCCTTTTTTGTCATTGCTTCCGGATATCCTCTGAGAACTGACCAATCAATCTCCATCGTCTGGCTTGATCTCCTCTGAGAGCTGATTAATAAATCTCCATCGTCTGGCTTGATCTCCTCTGAGAGCTGATTAATAAACCTCCATCGTCTGGCTTGATCTCCTCTGAGAGCTGATTAATAAATCCCCATCGTCTGGCTTGATCTCCTCTGAGAACTGACCAATCAATCTCCATCGTCTGGCTTGATCTCCTCTGAGAGCTGATTTATAAATCTCCATCGTCTGGCTTGATCTCCTCTGAGAGCTGATTAATAAACCTCCATCGTCTGGCTTGATCTCCTCTGAGAGCTGATTAATAAACCTCCATCGTCTGGCTTGATCTCCTCTGAGAGCTGATTAATAAACCTCCATCGTCTGGCTTGATCTCCTCTGAGAACTGACCAATCAATCCCCATCGTCTGGCTTGATCTCCTCTGAGAGCTGATTAATAAATCTCCATCGTCTGGCTTGATCTCCTCTGAGAGCTGATTAATAAACCTCCATCGTCTGGCTTGATCTCCTCTGAGAGCTGATTAATAAATCTCCATCGTCTGGCATGATCTCCTCTGAGAGCTGATTAATAAATCTCCATCGTCTGGCTTGATCTCCTCTGAGAGCTGATTAATAAATCTCCATCGTCTGGCTTGATCTCCTCTGAGAACTGACCAATGAATCTCCATCGTCTGGCTTGATCTCCTCTGAGAGCTGATTAATAAATCCCCATCGTCTGGCTTGATCTCCTCTGAGAGCCGATTAATAAATCTCCATCGTCTGGCTTGATCTCCTCTGAGAGCTGATTAATAAATCTCCATCGTCTGGCTTGATCTCCTCTGAGAGCTGATTAATAAATCTCCATCGTCTGGCTTGATCTCCTCTGAGAGCTGATTAATAAATCTCCATCGTCTGGCTTGATCTCCTCTGAGAGCTGATTAATAAATCTCCATCGTCTGGCATGATCTCCTCTGAGAGCTGATTAATAATCTCCATCGTCTGGCTTGATCTCCTCTGAGAGCTGATTAATAAATCTCCATCGTCTGGCTTGATCTTCTCTGAGAACTGACCAATGAATCTCCATCGTCTAGCTTGCTGTTTGCCTATTCTTAAGGTAGAACATCTTCAACAATACCTGTTTGCTGAATTTGTTTAGACAAAATATTCTGACAATTGTCCACATGTAATTTATATGAAATTATGACAGTTTAGATCCTCAAACACACAAAAGCACTGAAAGTACTCATAGACTCTATCAGCAAAGTTGAAACCTTCATATTTTCGTAGTGAAACGACAACAACAAATAAAATGCACCATACTTCACATAAAAAAAATAATCGTTAGCACTAGAAGACAAGACAGTCACAAAAGACGATTTCCTCTTTTCTTCAAACTTAACAGCCGCTCGGTTGTTTATCATTAACACTTTAGTTGAATTACTAATATGAGTCTTTCTAAGAAGATAACATACACATACTTCTTCTATTATATATCACAAATGGCTAGAAGAAGCTTTATCTTAAAATTAAAAATAATATTTTGTGGTTCTTCTATTTTTCTCTTGTCACTGATACCTAAAAGGTGTCGTGGTTATATCATTTGTCGTTCTTGAGCTGCTCGAAAAGTCTGAATTAGTGATTTTCCTTTGTTGTTACACGTCTCTGACACTGCATCTATCCATCTTCTTCTGGGTCTTCCTCTTGGTCTTTTTCCATGCATTCTTGAGAAGAACGCCCTTGAAGGTCATTGGTAAGGATTAATTCTGACCAGGTGGCCAAACCATCTAAGTTGTTGTTGTGGTTCTATATATATTTTGTGGTTAAAAATGGAAAACTAAACTACATCGCTGGAAGCTCTGAGATTTGCCGATATAATTATAATTATAAATATAATTGACATATAAATATTTCCTTTTATTTAAAAGAAAACGTATTCTCTCTGGTGGCACAAATTGAAATCACCTCAATAAAACGTCAATGTTAAGAATGAGTGGAATGCACTAGACTCACGACATCTTCATCCACAAACAGTTGCTAAAATGTCAAGATTATAACTAAAGTGCCATTTTGAGGCGAAAGCAAACAGCCGTCGACATTACGTGCTTTCATTTTTATTAATGAATGCTTGTGCAGAATAAAAGAGGCCGACCCAGAGAGACACTGAGAAGAACATTGATCAGAAAGGCAAGAGCAACAGGAATGAAACTTCTTCTTGAAAGGAAGTAGAAGTCTTATTTACTCCCAAGAAGTTGAAAGGAAGTAGAAGTCTTATTTACTCCCAAGAAGTTGAAAGGAAGTAGAAGTCTTATTTACTCCCAAGAAGTTGAAAGGAAGTAGAAGTCTTATTTACTCCCAAGAAGTTGAAAGGAAGTAGAAGTCTTATTTACTCCCAAGAAGTTGAAAGGAAGTAGAAGTCTTATTTACTCCTAAAAAGTTGAAATGAAGTAGAAGTCTTATTTACTCTCAAGAAGTTGAAAGGAAGCAGAAGTCTTATTTACTGGAGGAAGTTGAAAGGAAATAGAAGTCTTATTTACTGGAGGAAGTTGAAAGGAAATAGACGTATTATTTACCGCAGGAAATTGAAAGGTAGAAGAAGTCGTATTTACTCCAAAGTAGTTGAAAGGAAGAATTAGACATCTCACAGAAAATCTTCATCCCAACGTTGTGCTACCATTGCCAGGCCTGGACCCTAGTTGCAAGAACAATAAGAAAAATAACCTCTACCGACATGGAATGTGTTTGACGAATGACAGGAAACAGTCTGAGAGATAAGATCAGAAATGAAGAACTGAGAAAAAAACTAGGAATAGTCCCGCCATAGAATATATAAGGAAACAACAGATAAAATGGTTTGACCACGTGACACGGCAGAAAGATCAAAACACAACACAACGAGTCTTCAACAAACGTTGTGAGAACACCAGACCCAAAGGCCGACCACGAAAAAAATGGATGGATGAATGGAATATTAGAAGCACTAGGAAACATATAACAGCAGCAGAGGCGAACAGAAGAGCAAAAGATCGCAAATTATATCTCCCCTCGACGCTGAAAGGCAGATGAGGAAGGAAAGAAGAAGTCATAAAATAACAAAATGTAAAAGTACACTCGGATACTGAATCTGAAGTCAGTTCTAAGAAAGATAATCACACAGAGAAATAACATCTCTTTGGGAAATTATAACATAGTTACAAGTTAAGATTATGATACTTTGAGGAAGATCACTTTGTCTCATTGGAGTTACGGGACTTTGTTCAGTGAGATACCCATCTCTTTCATAAAATAATTAACCACTGGACTAGTTTAAACTTAAAGCGTGTAGAATTATTGATTGCAGTGTTATCTAGCAGCGTACTAAAAGTAATCTTGGAAGGGAAAATACAAGGTAAAAGAGGCAGAGGCGACTAACATGGACGAGTAACATCAAAAGATTGACAAGTCAGCCTATCACCAGCACCTGCACTATCAAAGGAGACAAATAATAATAAATGAATATTATTAGGTGATAATCAGCGAATCAATTCAGAGGAAGAGGTATGTTTACAGCACTCGGAAAAAATGACAAATAATTAACAGAAAAATGTAAAACATAAATATTGTTCTTTGTTTTATTGTGCTGTAAACATACCTCTTCCTCTGAATTGATTCGCTGCACTATCAAAGCTACTCAGTGGTTAGTGAACTGGACTACCACGGACAAGGGGTAGGGTTCGATCCCAACCGACGGCTTCCTGGTTCACCCAGCCTTAAATGGGTACCGGATTTTTTTCTGGGAAAGTAAAGCAGCACGGGCGTAATACTGACCACATTACCCCAAAAATTATGTGCTGAAGGTCTGTAAAATATAGGGTCATTAACACCATATTCCCCTAGACGCCACTTGGCGTGACGGGGTACTTTACTTTTTTTTTTTTACTATCAAAGCTAGTGACAGAGCGATATGTAGCCGACGTTCAATGCTGAGATGGCACTCAATGATGATTGTTATCAAATTACCTGTTGACACCGAACACCCAACCTACGGAGAAGCACTCACACAGGGCGATGAAGATCAAGGGGAACGATCCAGCATAGTTATCAAATAAGGCCACCCAGTAAGATCCGCTGCCCAACGCAAACAGCATGCCAACCAGACAGCAGAACAAGCACAAGATACCTGAGAAGTGAACATTTTATCAATGAAGGTGTAATGGGTGTGGTCGATGACCATGTGTGGTGGATTGAAATGTAAGCAAATCTTTGTTGTGACTATTGTAAAATACAGGTTCAAGTTGATTTTCAAAGTTTGCAATGTTCTTCTTTCCTTCCTCATCTGCCTTTCAGCGTCGAGGGGCGATATAATTTGCGGCTTTTAGCTCTTCTGTTCGCCTCTGCTACTGTTATGCTTCCTGGTGCTTCTAATATTCCATCGATCCATCTTTTTGGTCTGGTGTTCTCACAACGTTTGTTGAAGGTTCGTTGTGTTGTGTTTGGTTCTTTCTGCCTTGTCACATGGCCAAACCATTTTATCTGTTGTTTCCTTATTTGTAATGTTGGCCAGAAATAATGTATGGAGAAATGAAAAAAAAATTCTTTTTACAATTAGCTTTACTACAGCTTTGCATTTGTATGCATTTCGTTGCTTTGATCTAGAAATAGCGTATCCAGGAGTAGAATGTATCCACGTCTTTGTTATCAAGGTTTAACATATTGTATCGAATACAATTGTCAAGGTTTGGAATACTGTGAACCTTGTATTATCAATGTCTGGAAAGTAATTTAAAATGTTACATTTTTAAGATGTAGTTAAAACTGTTTTATTCATGGTTTAAAAGTATCATACCCTATTGCTGTTAAGGTTTAGAATGTAGTCATATCAAGTAATGGATTGTAATCATAATGTGCTTTAAAGTTTTGGAATACAATCATATTGTGTTATCACGTTTCGGTATATAATGATACAGTTTTTTGGTATATAATGATGCTGTGTTTTGGTATATAATGATATTGTGTTTTGGTATATAATGATACAGTGTTTTGGTATATAATGATATTGTGTTTTGGTGTGAAATGATACAGTGTTTTGGTATACCACCCCACTGTGTTTTGTGTTTTATCAATGACCTGAGCAATCAAACAAGTGTGGCTGCTTGCGTCAACATTGCGGCTGTTATCAAAATAGCAAACACTGTCTGATTCCAACGATCAGTCCCTGCGTCAGCTACAGAGATAGTAATAGTGGTGGTGGTGGTTGTGGTAATGATGATGGTAATAATGCCGTTGGTGGTAATGATGGTAATGATGCCGTTGGTGGTAATGATGGTAATAATGCTGTTGGTGGTGATGATGGTAATAATGCCGTTGGTGGTAATGAAGGTAATAATGCCGTTGGTGGTGAAACAAAATTGTTGTGAGGGTGACATAAGGGTTGTGTACATTTTTAAACATTCTACTACAGATCCCATCCCTTCCCCCACCCTCCACCCACCCCCACCCCACCCCTCCGCAGTTCCCACAAAAAACCCTCCCCTTCTCCGATTGTGACAAATAAAAGAAAATCTAGCAACATTTACTAAAGCTACGGGGGTGGGGATGGGGGCGGTCAAGGCAAAGAAATGCATATAAATGTATTTTTAAAAATACAAAGCCGCAGTAAAGTTAAATGTGAAGGAGAAATACAATAAATACAATTAAGACAAGACAAAGGAAGTTTGTGGGGCATGTTAAAAGACACAACAGCCTACTAAAAGTAATATTGGAAGGGAAAATACAAGGTAAAAGAGGCAGTGGCAGACCAAGACTAACATGGACGAGTAACATCAAAAGATGGACAGGTCAATCTATGACAACTTGCATCATCAAAGCAAGAAACAGAGTGGAATGGCGATCCATGGTAGCCAACCTTCGTTCGTTGCGGAGTCGGCACTCGAAGGAGAAATGAAATTTAAAAAAAACAGAAAAAAGTCTTAGATATATCTAAAGTATTTATAATTTTTTATAAAGAAAAAGTATTAAAATTTATTATAAACTGTTTTCTATTTTTTTTTAAATTTCCCTTTCACCTTCAGCTTTACAGCCGCTTCGCACTTTTATGCATTTCTTTCCATTTACTCAACACTTATAGAACACTTATAGAACAAGGGATGATTAGCTGCAAATTTATCAATGAAATATTACCTGAGACCAGCCATTTCTTTTTGAGCCAAGGGAAGATATCGATGTCGTACAGAGAGGTGGTAATCCCCTCGATGGTGCCAAACTCACTGCCCAGTCCAAGTGAGAGAAGCATGAGAAAGAAGACGATGGACCAGAAAGGAGCTGAGGGGCCAAACTCGTTGATTGCTTGTGTGAAAATGATGAAAGCCAGTCCGGTACCTCCCACTCCCTGAAACGAAGATCAAGTGATAAGTTTCACGATCCCTACTTGCACCAGATGAAAACTCTAATATATTTCTCCATTTGGAAAAGCAAAATAATCTAAGGTATGCTGATGATGCAGTCCTGGTCGCTAAGAGTGAAAATGAGTTACAAGAAATGTTAGATATTATAGTGAGGGAAAACAAAAATAAGGGACTCAGCCTTAATAGTAAAAAGACAGAAGTAATGGTAACAACAAAGAAAAAGACATCACCTCAATGACTTGCAAAATAAAGACAAGTGGAGCATTATATTAACAGGTAAATGAATTTAAATATTTGGGAACTTTGTTAACTTCAGACGGTAGATGTACAACAGAGGTGAGATGCAGAATGGCTCAGGCAAAAGAAGCTTTCCAAAAAAATGAGGAAGATACTATGCAATCCATTTTTGACAATAGAAACAAGAAAAAGAGTTCTTAAATGTTATGTAGAGCCAGTCTTAACATAGTGATGTGAATCATGGACAATATGACAACAGAAAATACTGGAGTCTGTAGAAATGTGGTTTTACAGAAGAATGTTAAGAATACCATGAACAGCTAAGAAGAGTAATGAAAACGTTTCAAATAAGGCCACAGCAAAAAGAGAGCTAATTTCCAATATTAGGAAGAAACGATCATCATTTTTTTGGCCATGTAGAAGGGAGCAGCTGGAATATATTTTAACAACTGGGAGAAGAGAGGGAAGAAGAGATAGAGGGAAGCAAAGAGAAACGATACCAGAAAGCTTAAGAGAATGGCTTGGCAGAAGGTCAACAACAGAAATGATAATTAACTGTCGAGATCAAAAGTTGTGGAGAAACATGATCAACTACGCCAGCAGGCTCGGTACTTGATGATGATATTTCTCCGGCCTTTAGTCAGGTAGCAAATAATAATAGCGGTAATAGCTTCGGCTGGACGCTGAAACGAACAAACGAACTTCTTTTTTATCAATCGTTCTTTTCAACTCGTCTTCTTCTTTCTTCTTTTCTTCCTCATTTGTCTTTTAGCGTCGAAGGGAGATACAATTTGAGGTCTTTTGCTCCTCTATCCACCTCTGCTGCTGTTATGTTTCCTAGTGTTTCCAATATTTTGTTGATCCATCTTTCTCATGGTCGGTCTTTGGGTCTGGTGTTCTCGCAACGTTTATTGAAGGCTTGTTGTGTTGTGTTTTGATCTTTCTGCCTTGTCACGGGGCCAAACCATTTTATTCATTGTTTCTTTATATATTATATGGCGGGTGTTATTCCTAACTTTTTTCTCAGTTCTTCATTTCTGATCTTTTCTCTCAGGCGGTTTCCTGTCATTCGTCTAACACATTTCATCTATGTATAGGTTATTTTCTTATTGTTCTTGCATCTAGGTTCCAGGACTAGCATCGGTAGCTCAACTTTGGAATTAAAACAAACCGCTATCTTGTACAACCTGAAACGTCTACTGTAGCCACGCTGGTTTCCAAATTTCTGCAGCTCCTGTTATAAAAATCATATACTATTTTTCTTTACAATGAAAACCATAACAAAAACATATAATTTTTTATGAAAACTGAACGGTGTTGACATTGTTATATTTAAACAAGTGAACGGTGTTGACATTGTTATATTTAAACAACTGAACGGTGTTGACATTGTTATATTTAAACAACTGAACGGTATTGACATTGTTATATTTAAACAACTGGACGGTATTGACATTGTTATATTTTAAACAACTGGACGGTATTGACATTGTTATATTTAAAAAACTGGACGGTGTTTACATTGTTATATTTAAACAACTGGACGGTATTGACATTGTTATATTTAAACAACTGGACGGTATGGACACTGTTATATTTAAACAACTGGACGGTATTGACATTGTTATATTTAAACAACTGGACGGTATTGACATTGTTATATTTAAACAACTGGACGGTATTGACATTGTTATATTTAAACAACTGGACGGTGTTGACATTGTTATATTTAAACAACTGGACGGTATTGACATTGTTATATTTAAACAACTGGACGGTATTGACATTGTTATATTTAAACAACTGGACGGTGTTGACATTGTTATATTTAAACAACTGGACGGTGTTGACATTGTTATATTTAAACAACTGGACGGTGTTGACATTGTTATATTTAAACAACTGGACGATATTGACATTGTTATATTTAAACAACTGGACGGTGTTGACATTGGTATATTTAAACAACTGGACGGTGTTGACATTGTTATATTTAAACAACTGGACGGTATTGACATTGTTATATTTAAACAACTGGACGGTGTTGACATTGGTATATTTAAACAACTGGGCGGTATTGACATTGTTATATTAAACAACTGGACGGTATTGACATTGTTATATTTAAACAACTGGACGGTGTTGACATTGATATATTTAAACAACTGGACGGTGTTGACATTGTTATATTTAAACAACTGGACGGTATTGACATTGTTATATTTAAACAACTGGACGGTGTTGACATTGTTATATTTAAACAACTGGACGGTATTGACATTGTTATATTTAAACAACTGGACGGAATTGACATTGTTATATTTAAACAACTGGACGATCTGAAGACATGATAAAATAAAGGGAAATGCCCTGTTAAAAAGGGTACTATAGTCAACCTTGACCTGACAGCATACGAGTAAAAAGAAAAAAATAGTAAAGATCCCCGTCACGCCAAGTAGCTGATAGGGAATATGATGTTATTCTTCTTCTACCTTCCAGCTCACTGTGGAGCATAGGTCTTCAACAAACACTTTCCAAGTCGTTCTGTTTCTTGTCATTCTTTAAAGATCGTTCCGTGTCTTCCCCATCATCTTCATCTCTGCTTCTGTCTATTTTTTCCAAGAATTTTTTGGTCTTCCTCTTTGTCTTTTCCCCTGGAGATTCCAAAAAAAAGGGCCTGTTGTGTAATACTCTCAGTTGGCTTCCGTAGTGTGTGTCCTATCCAGCACCATCGTCTTCGCTGTATCTCTTTATCCACTGGTATTTGACTGGTACATTTCCATAATTCTATGTTAGTGATTTTGTTTTGCCATTTCCATCCTTTTATTCTGCGTACGCTTCCATTAATGAAAGTCTGTATCTTCATAATTATCAGTTTTGTTGTTCTCCATGTTTCACAGCCATATAATAGGACTGACTTAACATTGGAGATGAAAATTTTTATTTTTGTATTTAACCTAATTTCTTTGGACTTCCATATGTTTCCCAGTCCAACAAAAGCTCCTCTTGCATTTTGATATCCTTATTTTGGTATAATTTTCTGTTCCTCCCTCTTTATTTATATAGATGCCCAGATATATGTAAGATTGTACGTCTAGTAGAGGTATTTCTTCAAATTTTATTTGGTTATTACCAACTGCATTAATTCTCATAATGTTGGTCTTATCTCTATTAATTGATATGGTGTTAGTGACCATAATTTTTACAGAACTTCGGCACATGATTTTTGAGGTAATGTGGTCGGTATTACGCCCGTGCCGCTTTAATTTATAAGAAAAAATCAGGTGTCCATTAAAGGCTGGGTGGACCTGGAAGCCGTCGATCAGGATCGAACCCGACCTCTTGTACTTTGTAGCCCAGTTCACTAACCACTGTGCTATCTCGGCTCCACAGTATAGGAGTGCACCCTTTAAAATAAATTATAATTATTGTACACTTCTTTAAAATAGCTATCTCTTATTTTGAAGTAAAATCAATATATGAAACTAAACACAGCTAGCGCATTACTACGATCACTCTGTGCTCACGGACACAGGTGGATAGATTTTGTGTTGTCATTTAATACGCTGCCTGTAGCATTATCGGTAGTTCAGGGTCAAAGGTGAAAAAGACGTAGAATGAAATGAAAATAGCGATTAAAAAGAAGGTCATGATGACAACGACGATGCCGAAAGAAGTTCAAAATAGTAAAGAGGAATATCATAATGATGATGATTATTATGGTGATGGTGAGAAGGAAGATGACGAGTATGATGATGACGAGGAAGATATAATGACGTTGTTGATAATGATGAATTTGATGATGAAAATCGCGACAACGACAACGATGATGGTTATGATGCTGATGATGATCAGTATGATGATGATAACAATGACGATGAGCGTGACATGATTACGGTTATGATGGTGACGATTATGATGATGATTATGATGATGATTATGAAGATGATTATGATGATGATTATGAAGATGATTATGATGATGATTATGATGATGATTATGATGATGATTATGAAGACGATTTTAACGATGACGATTATAATGACAATTAGGATGATGAATATGACATTTATGATGACAAATATGACGAAGATAATAACGATGATGATAAAATTGCTGCTGATGTTGAAACAGAAAAAAAAGAAGAAAAAAAAAAGATAAATAAGAATAGAAAGAGGAATGATTAAGAAAATAGTTTATTATATTGTTTTTAAAATTATATTTAATTTCATTTGGAAACAAGAACTAAGGATAACATATAACTGGTTATCATCGACACGTCTGATAAGGTTATTGTGAAACCATCGATTTTACAGTTTCCCCGAAGATAACGATTTTTAAAATGACTTTCCACATTTTTTAGAAGCTCTCTCTCTCCAAAAAAAAAAAAAAATGAAAAATGCGTTCTACTTTATTTCAAATTGTAATAACATTCAAATTGTTCCGTCCCCAAGATGGCGGATCTAGTCCACGTCCTCTCGATCGCTGCAGAAAGTGCACCCAGGGTCTGATTAATTTCGGTTCTCCGTTGCACTTTTCTGCGTTAAAGTCAAAATGATGATATACTTAATACATTTGTGTCGCTAAAGCGAGGTCGTAGGCCGACAGCAGTCCGTTTTTGACAAATCAAGTGTTGTGAGTGAGACCTTCCACCGTCTAGACTTGATATTCGCTTTACGTCACATTGGTGCTGTTCATGACCGTTGTTGGAATTCCTCGACGCAAGTTATTTCCATGTTACTCATTAATATAAACTACTTTGTCAGCCGCAGTTTTGTCTCTTTGGGGAATTTGCTTCGTGTTTTGTTTAGACCGGCCGTGCGCTAATCTTACGGTCTGCTGTTTGATGTGCGACGGGGATAATTTGACGACTAACTGTATGTCTATATGTTCGGAATTGGAGTCAACAACGATGGCCTAATATCATCAAGTGCTACGACGATCATCATTTTCAAGAGGACGTAACTTACCGGTATATGGGGATAGGCGGCGGGAACAATTGAAGGCTATGCATGAAAAGTGTTCTTTGTTGCAGTTTCCTCATATTCCAAGTCGCATGTCTGTGTTAGTCACCTCTAGTGACGCGGGCAGATGGTGCTCGTAAACCTGGGAGGGGCGACCATCTAAGGGCAGAATCCCCCTACAGAAAAGATCATCTGCTGCCTTGCAGGAAGATTGGGGACAATCAAAGGCTAAGGAAAGCAAACCTGAACAAAATGCTGGCTGAAATCGGATGCACTGGGCCACTGGCGCAGAACACAGTGCAACGTTTTAACAGGCATTCAAGCGGAGTGGATCTAACAGGCTTAAAATGACAGCTGTCTTCGTGTGAGAGTCTGGAGTTCTACTCTGATTGAGTCCTGATCGCAGAGAGAGAAATTGTAATAGCATTTTTTTCATTGAGTGCCGTCTCTGCATCGAAGCTTAACTACCATGGAGCGCCATTTTGCTCTGTCTCTTGCTTTGATGGTGCAGATTGTCACATGCTGACTTATCCATCGTTTGATGTTACTCGTACGATTTTGTCTTGGTCTGCCTCTTATATCTTGTATTTTCCCTTCTAAGATTACGTTTAATAGGTTGTTTTAACATGCCCCAAAAATCTCATTTGTTTTGTTTGAATTGTATTTAGTAGTTCTCTTTCTATTTTTAGTTGTTTAAGATTTCATCGTTTGTTTTCTTTTCTTTCCATCTAATTCTTCCTACTCTTCTATAAATCCACATTTCAAAGGCCTCAATTTTCTGTTTTTTTTTTCTTGTCTAATGTCCATGCTTTTTTTTTCACCATACAGGAATGTTGAGAAGATGTAACATTTTGCTATTCTTAGTTTTAGCCCTGGTGTTATTTGTTTTGATGTTAGTATATTTGTCATGGCACTAAAATTACTTTTGCCATTTCTATTGTTTTGTTTATTTCAGATGTACATTTTCCATCACTGGTTATAGTATGTCCAAAGTAGTTGTAGCTCTGAAGTGTCTCCATGTCTATTCCGTCAATTTTAATATCCACTTGTAGGTTATGAGTAATAACTTTTTTATGATAATAGTTTTAGTCTTTTTGACATTCGTATCTAACCCATATTTTTTGCTTGTCATGTTGTAATAGCATAATAACATAGTAGTCAAGATGTAATAGCATAATAACATAATAATATGATATTATCTCTCTTTTTACAGAACTTTGCAGCAGGAGGCAATCCTCCTGATAACGTAAATCCTCCAAATAATGTCACGCTGGAACTAACTCCCAAAATAACAGCAGGTTTAAATGTAAGGTATATGGCGGCTTATTTTAGCTTCTGGACACTGTTACACTCAATGTTGGATATTGCTAAGACTTTAGCTGAAGTGTTGTTTTTAGCTTTTTAACTTCTTGACACTATCGGAAGGTGGGCCAACGGTGGTCATGACTCCAAGGCTTCGATCTCCTGCTGCATTGAAGGCACTATATTTGGTATATACTAATTAACTTATTTGGAGCCGCGATAGCTCAGTGGTTAGTAACTACAAAGGACAAGTGGTAGGGTTCAATCCCAACCGATGGCTTCCGGGTTCACCCAGCCTTAAAATGGGTACCGGATTTTTCTGGGAAAGTAAAGCAGCACGGGCGTAATACCGACCACATTACCCCAAAAATCATATGCTGAAGGTCTGTAAAATATAGGGTCACTAACACCATATTTCCCTATACGCCACTTGGCGTGACGGGGTACTTTACTTTTTTACTTAATTAACTTATTCTGCGCAACACTTCTCATTGAATCTACTGTCACCATACACGGTCGTACACGACTGTTTTAGCTTTAATCTCCAAATACATCGATGTCCTCCCCGTGGCGGGTCTCTCTAAAATTGTTTATACTCTGCGTGACTGTCTCATATACTATGCAGCTAGATAACTTCAACAATTTCATGCATTAATGTCATGTTTAAAACTTTTCATACAACCTGAGTTCCATATATGTCGGGATAAAATAGGGTTTAATTCGAAGTTTAATATTCATGCAGGAAGAGCAAATTAGCCCCGGCGGAAAATGCATCTATTTATATTACACAGACAACATGATATAAAACCTTTTTAGTAAAGACTCAGTCTGCAAGACCACTTTCTTAGAAGACATGACAGTTATGACTACAAACAGCTGCTACCTAGTAAGTAGATAGATAGATAGTTAATTAGTTACACTAACTTCTATAGGATAGGACTCGCTACATGTAGCACTGATGTCTTTTCTCAATTCTATTGAAATTGCACAAGATGTTTGGCATTTTCTTAAATACAAATTTGATCTATGTTGCTCTTTTTTTTTTATTTCTGTGGTGCATCTTCCGTATGATGTTATTATTGTGCCCGAGTATTTGACGCTCTGCACGTATTGGTTCTACTGAGTTAATACACAGTGTCGAGATATTCTGAGCAGTCAGCGACGAGATTATCAAGTACAAGTAATACTAGACATTGCCAGATCACTTTGATGAGAATCGTGTTCATGAAATAATACACTGCTACTATTGTACACATTTTCTTTCCTTTCTGTTTGCAAAGAAGAAAAATAATAGGTGAAAAATTTACCCTGGCTAAAATGTTCACATTTTCTAGTAATGTCATGTTGGAACTAAATCCCTAACTATAGTCCGTTCAGATTCGTTTGCCGAGATGTTATGATTTATAATTCAAAAAGTTCTTGATGATTTCACATGATTTTTTGCATACGGTGTTAAAATGTCCATGTCACGAGAACATATGTGTTACTCGATGTCTAGCTATAACGGTTTTCTTAAAGCGGCGAATTCCTTTGATCTTTGCCTATGTAACTATTATTTTGACCCTAATCAAAATGTTTTACAGTAATCTAGTGCAACGATGACCCATAGGCGTGTCCATAAAATTTTACTTGGTGGCAAGTATACAAATTTTAAATTATATATAGAACTTTTGTTCGTAGAGTCAATTTGATATAGTTCCATGCTCTTGGTGTGAGTTTCCCAAATGTTGTCGCTGCCTTTCAAATACGTACATTTAGTTCCTCATCTAAGGAAAGTGTGGCTGTAATAGTGGATCCAAGATAGCTGAACTTCTGTACTGACTCAAGCAGGCTTCCATTCAAAGTAATGGTTGTTGGTTTGCTTATAACATATTTTTGATTGCTTGGGTGGTCTTGAACAATAAACTGTTTAACAAATCAACTAGGAAATTTTGCAAATCAAACTATTTATCTGTAGACTTAATCAGAGTAATGATCATTCAGAATCAGACGAGTAAAATAGGTCGATTACTGCTTTCGGCTGAACAAACAACAAACCATCCTTTTTCCAATATTCCTCTTCTTGTCGTAACACATGATCCTCACATTTTACCCAGTAGTCTTTATTTATATTTGATAGAGCCTGATTTGTAAGTGTCTCAACATCGCATAATTTGAAAGTTTTATTTGTATATGCTACGTGTCCTTTAACTTTTGCCCAAACTAGTTCTATAGGATTTAAGTGTGCATGATATGGAGGTAGTCTCAAACATCTATGGCCATGTTCTTGAATTAACTTGTCTATTTTAAATATCTTTGTACGTTGTGTCTGTTTTACAAGGCTAAGCAATTCGGGTTTCAAGTAGCTGTCGTTAACTTGTATGTGTTCTTTTATGAGCCACGTTTTGATTGCATCTTTTGTACTTGATGATGTTGGGATTCTATCTTCTACGTTAACTACGTTATGGTATGAAGCATTGTCCATTATCAGACAAGAAGGTCGATCTAATATTGGAAGGATACTTTTCTCGATCCATTCTTTAAATATGTGCCCATTCATTTCGGAGTGGTAGTCTCTATTGTCTATGGATTTTGAAATGAAAACGAGATGAGCATTCTGCAACAACCCATTATGTCTGCTACCTGCATGTGCAACTATCAAACGTTGCCCTTTACTGCTTGGTACTGATCTTTTAATACTTCCATCTGCTAACTGCCATTCCTTTTCATTTGTATGATGAGCGTTGATCCAAGTTTCATCTAAATAAACAATATCATAATCATTTTCGCGCATTTCCTTCACTTCACGTAAATACTTGCTTCTAAGAGCTACTAGATGTGGCTTCTCACAAATAATGTTTTTTCCACCAGCATACTTTCTAAAGGTGAAGCCTGCGCTTCTTAATATTTTCCATAATGAAGTTTTTGATATTTCAATGTCGTTGTTAGTTTTCAGCCAAAGCTTCAACTTTTTAAGTGTCACTTCTTCGTTTATATCAAACATTCGACAGATTTCTCTTTTTACTAGGTCCTTATCAAAACTGTCTAACGTTTCTTTCCTTCCTTGCTTTCTTGCATTTGTTGGCAATAAATATCCGCTTCCTTTAACTATTCGATCAAATGAACGTTTACACAAACCTAAAATATGCATTGTTCTCTTCTCAGGGTTTGATAAAGAACAATAAAGATGTCCCTTTTTACGCTCTCTGCAGAAGTATTGGTAAATCTTTATAGCAATGTTATGCTCAGTAAAATATTTTGCCTTTATATTCATTCTCACATAGACTTGCAGAAGATAATATGGATAGTGCCGCCTCCTTTCTGTAAATATTGAGATTTGCCTCTGAATTATGACTCGAACTCGAGTCTACGGCCGTGATTTTGACGTCACATAATTTCCGGTTTCGGCTAAAATGTCATTTTGTGCTAAACGGGAAATTTCATATGTAACATTTCTTTATAAAAATGTATAGTGGAAACATAACTATTTTAGGACGGTGCGCATTCAGCCGTGAAGGTCATGCCTATATGTTAAAGAATCAGCTGTGAGATGTAAGCATCTACATAATCCCGCCGGTGTTTATAATATCGATTAACTTTTTTTTAATATAGGTTAAATAAGGCTTTCAGAAGCCTTGAAAAGTTGTGGAAATCAAAACTCATTAGCACAAACACAAAACTTAGGCTATTCAAATCAAATGTACTATCAACCCTTACGTATGCGTGTGAAAGCTGGAAAACAACAAGAGATATAGAAACAAAGTTGAACGCATTCGAAAATAAATGTCTAAGGAAAATACTTGGTATAGAATGGAACGAATTCAAAACAAACGAGGAAATTAGAGAAATCGCCAATCAACCACTAATATCTTCAGTAATAAAGAAAAGACGATGGTCATACGTTGGACATGTGATGAGAAGAGATAATAATCGAATAGCAAAGCAAGCCCTCATATGGGAAACAACAGGTAAAAGAAAAAGAGGAAGACCCAGGGAGACACTGAGAAGAACATTGATGAGAGAGGCAAGAGCAGCAGGAATCGGCTCCCTCAATGAGATAGAACTGCTTGCACAGAACAGAGACAGATGGCGAGATTTGATAAAATATCTTTAAAAGAAAACTGCTAGAACAAAAATTCATATAGGAGAAGGTGTATCTTGGTCTACGCCCTATGGGCCGGTTACGGCTCGAAAGGTCAATAGATAGATAGATAGAAATAAGGCATCTTTGAAACTGGATCACATTTCTTTGATAAAAAAATATTTTTATAGCGACATTAGTATTCTAAACCTAACTTCAAAAGATCAATGCAAATGAACAATAAGTTTTTGAAAAAAAAAAATTAATGTCTAGGCAAACGAATCTGAACGGACTATAACAGCAGGTTTCAATGTAAGTATGTGGCGCATTATTTTAGCTTCTGGACACTGTTACACTCAATGTTGGACATTACTAGGACTTAAGCTAAAATGCTATTTGGGTTGAAATTAAACAACTGTATAACAAATACTTATATATTATGAGATCAATAGTAGTCAAAAAAGGAATTGAAGTCAACGATCACAACATAAATAATTTGCGATATGCGGATGACACAGTCTTAATAGCAGAGACAGAGAATGAACTACAAGAAATGATAGACATAATAGTAAAAGAAAGCAACAAGAAAGGTCTCAGTCTGAATAGTAAGAAAACAGAAGTAACAGTTATATCGAAGAAACAATCACCACTATCATGCAGTATAAAAATAAACGAGACAAATCTCAAACAAGTGCAACGTTTCAAATACTTGGGCACAATAATAATATCAGATGGGAGATGCACCACAGAAATAAAAAGCAGAATAGCTCAGGCCAAAACAGCATTTCAGAAAATGAAAAATATCTTATGCAACAAATCTATGTCAATAGAAATGAGAAAGAGAGTTCATCGGTGCTATATGGAACCAATTCTGACCTATGGAAGCGAATCATGGACAGTAGACAAACAAACGAAAAGACGATTAGAGGTCACAGAGATGGGATTTCTCAAAAGAATGTTGAAAGTTCCATGGACAGCGAAAAAGACCAATGAGGAAGTTCTCAAATAGGCCAACACAAAAAGGCAGTTCCTAAAAAACATCACAAAGAAGCAATTAACATTTTTCGGGCACATCATGAGAAGAAGAAAGTTGGAATACTTGGTTATAACTGGCAAAATAAAAGGAAAGAGAGATCGCGGACGACAAAGAGAGAAAATACTGGATAGCTTGGTGTCATGGCATGGAAAACAGTCAACAACAGAACTGATACGATGCACTGTAGATAGAAGATTGTGGAGGGACATGATCACCTACGCCAACCGGTATGGCACATGATGATGATAACAAATACTTAATCAGTGGTTGTTGTTATCGAGCAACCTTACCTTATTCAAGTCTTCCTCCAGATTACAGTACCGGAACGTCCTGCTGGTGTAGTTGGCGTATAACGAGATGTTGCTTTCGAAGAAAGTCTTGTAGGTATCCTGACTGATGGGATGTGACTCGTTGTCACCGGTGCAGAACGCGTGGATGATGTCAAAGTCTGAACACATTTCAGTGAGGATTCCAATGTTGCTGCCAGGGATGAGACGAACATGCATTACTCAATGCTAAAGTGAGCGATGCGAATTCCATACAGATAAATGTGAACTTCCAAAAGAATGTAATAAATATGAACTTCTGGATATTCTGATACATATCATTTCTAAACAAGATGAAGCTTCTTCAAACCAACTTTAATTTTGATCGTTTGAGAGTTGGAACGCAAAAACTTTTATTCGGAGTTCGGACGTTTCTTCCTTCGAACTGCGCCTGCGCGCAGTGACAAATTGTCGTCTGTAAATATATTACAAATGATATATCTTCAAAAAAATATGATCCATTCAGTTTTTTTATTTCATCGCCAACTATACTAATGACAATAATTTGAAATGTAGATATTATTTCAATGTAAACTACACAAATTTAACTTAACTGCAGATAATTAGATTAATAAGTTTAAAACGGTGCTATGTTGTATATCTACTTTATGTTTGTGGTGTACCCGCCCTGGTTTGTAACATACAAGTAAAGGAAATAAAGCGTTAGCGCCCATGTTCTTATTTTGTTCTTAAACATCGATATACGTATCTGTGATGTTGCTAGCGTTCAAGTCAGACCATACATTGTCAGAAATAGGACGAACCACGAAGTAATATCGTCCCTGGATTAATCTTGCCACAGATTCAGCAAAACTGAAACTTTCTTCAGAAGTTCAGAAAAAAGTTAGTTTTCAAACTAAACAATAAGCAAAACTAAACCTCTTTGTCTTTCGTTCTCTCTAGAAATTAAATTGTGTCTGATCTTTATGCCACAGTGATACGAGAACATAATATTTCAGCGCTTCAAATGCCATTTTGAAGGCACTTTGTTTGATATAATGATGATACCAACATTATCCTCTTCTTCTTCATCCTTCTATTCATCTTCTTCTCTTTCTACTTCTTCTTCTCGACTTCCATAGAAGCACTGGTCTTCAGTAAACATTTTTCAAGCTTGCTTTCTTTTTCGCCATTTTCTTAAGATCAATCTCTTAGTAACTTTTTCAATCTATCTTCCCACCTTTCATCCCCTTCTTCAACTATTTTTGGCTTTTCTATTTGTCTCCTCTATTTTACTAATCCATACTTGAAAAGCTTCTTCCCCCTTTTTATACACACAACAAAAAATTGAATGAAAACCTTTGTATTCTCCTTCTTGGACATAATAACTCTGTCACAGTCCTCCTTTGCTAACGTAACTGACATGCTACGGAATATAATGAACAGAATTTTGTTATTACCAGCCGAGCCGTATCATAATAGGTTTCAACATATAAAGTTGAAAACACTCAGCCAGGCAGTGTCTTCACTAATACAGCGGTCTTTGTCCCAATTCTTGGATGTACCATAGGTTTCCTAATAAACATACGCGGGGTAGCATTTTCACTGACGACAGAAAATTAGATTTAGAGACTAAAAATAGAATCCTGAAGAGAAACAACATTTGCTACCAAATAGACCAGATCCTGAAACATTACAATTTTATCAAGCAAAAAAATGTAGAACAAAATAAAATTGAAAATTATCTACCAATTCAATACCGTTCATAGACAGTTTTTTTTTCTCTAAAATACAAGCGTAAAATGATATCATGTAAATGAGATGCATGCAAAATGCTATTAGCAAAACGAGGTGACCGAGCACAGAAGTTTATGTTTTACTCAGCAAAAGGGTGCAGCAAATTCTAACAGTTTGTTCAAATCTTTATTGATACTACAAATTTTACAGTTTCATTTGTACACAATGCGAGGCTGAAATTAAATAGATGAATTAAAATAACATAAAGCATATTTAGAAGTAAATAAGTTGTCCCTACTTTCAAAAACAAATGTATCACTGATAAGTATAAAGGTTTATATTTATTTAACGTGTTTATATATGGCTTTAAAAAGGCACCAGAGGGTAAAAGAAAAATAGGCCGCCCTAGCGAAACACTAACAAGAACACTGAGGCGAGAGGCAATAACAGCCGACATCGGCTCCCTCGCCGAAATTGAACAACTCGCCAAGAAAAGGGACGTGTGGTGAGATACAATACAGGTCCTGTTCAAGGTCTGATGCTTTATAACAAAGATTGTTGGACACAAAGGAGTGTAGAATTTCTACCCTGTCTGTCTGTTTGTCCGTCCTTCTATTTCTCTGTCCTTATAATTTATCCGTCCGGCCGCCCGCCCACACGTCCGGTCCATCCGTCTGTCTGTTAAGTCTTGAATGTAATATTAGAAAGAAAACAAAAACAACATTAAGAGTGCACGAAAAGAGTGAAGTGAATTGATAAATCAAGAGACTGGGAAATGATCGCATAATTTAGTCGACAGAATAGAATGGTGTTCTTTGACAGGTAAGGGGGTAGGCATAAGAATTTTAGTTGCTCATAACAAGTTAGGTAAGGCAATCTTCGTACAAGTGAAGACATTCATAAAAGAAACCATGACACAATTGAAGTTCGAAATTGTAGTCCCAAAGTCTCGCTCTAACTGAACACTAGTAGTAATATACTCTCTCTCTCTCTCTCTCTCTCTCTCTCTCTCTCTCTCTCTCTGCGATCAAGACTCAATCAGAGTAG
Source organism: Megaustenia siamemsis (assembly GCA_032433765.1). Classification (NCBI taxonomy): domain Eukaryota; kingdom Metazoa; phylum Mollusca; class Gastropoda; order Stylommatophora; family Ariophantidae; genus Megaustenia; species Megaustenia siamemsis. The sequence goes on from JAVIAB010000106.1 coordinate 37,505,581, forward strand.
GGTTCCAGACTCTCTCATGAAGTCAGTTGTCTGTTTAAGCGATTCGATTGCCCCATATAGTTTCTCTTCCAGTGAGGTGGGTGTGGGCCACATTGCTCTTCTCAGTTCAGTGTACTGGGGGCAATCCTGTAGAACATGTTTTGTAGTCATATTGTCCAGTGTACAGTAGCATAGGCTGGTTGTACCTATTTTGAATTTGGGGAACATGTGATTCCTCATTCTGTTGTGGCCAGTGCGTAGGCGAAGTATGATGACTTGATCCCACCTTGATAGTTGAAGGTATCCGTCCCAAAAGCGTTTGAGAGCTTTGGGTGTTCTCGTTTCCATTTTTCATGGTACTGACCTTTGAGGATGGAGTTGGCTTCATCATAACTGAGTGGATGGTTCTCTTGTGGTAATCTGCCTCCCTCATTAGCTAATTTGTCTGCGCTTTCGTTCCCGTATATATTACAGAAACTCTTCTTGGTGACAGGACAGTAAGTACTCCTGGATTTCAATGTTTCTACAATAGGCGACACCTTGAGCAGGCCATCCTTGTGCGCAACAATATGGTGGCAGCTGAGGTTGATATGTCTGCGTGGGACAGTGCATAATTGCAGGTACATGCGGTTAGGGTGCAGACCCCAGTTCATTTCGTGATTGTAAATGTGTATCCCTGTAATGGGAAGGTGAACACACAACAGTGGCAGAATATCTTCGAGTTCGATGAAGAGAACGTCATTTTCTGCGGAGACTTTAATGCTAAAGCAACCAGTGGGATAACGTCATAACCAACAAGCAGGGAGATGACCTAGAGAACGCACTAGTGTCAGTCGATTTAGTGTGCTTGAATGATGGAAGGGCAACAAGAATGGCCACTCGAACAGAGGACTCTGATAGTGTCATAGACCTTGCACTGGTGTCTTCCACCTTCGCACCGGTTTGCAGGTGGAGTGCACTGGGGTTCCACGGAAGTGATCCCTATCCATGTGTCCTCCTAATTGAGAAAAGCAGAAATAAAAGCCAGAAAAGAAAGCTCCACACATTCCACTACGAGAAAACAGACCAGGACGTCATTAGCAAAATCAGACATAGGAAACAGCGCCCCTCGTAGGAGGCAGGAGAGATGGACGCAGCCACCCTGGTAGAAGTCGAGGAAGCTTGGCGGAGCAAGAGACAAACGGCCAAGACATGGCAGAAAGCCAGAAAGAATGGAAGAACACAACCTGAGCTCTTGAAGCGTCTGAAAGTAGAGGTCGACCAAAATTCATTTTAAACTATGTGCTAAGCAGGCTAAGGATGAAAAATGGGATGACTTCTGTAAAAAAGTGTGCTCAGAAAAATCGCTAGCCACATTCTGGCGCCTTCAATAGAACATGAATGGCACAACACGACACACAGAGGCATACCAGACTTTCAGAGCACAGGCCGGATATGGCACAAATCTGATGAGAGCAAAGAGAAGGGGCTGCTTGCCCGCTACATTGAGCAGACGGACCACAGAAATGAGGCTGTAAGAAGCGGATACGGGGATAGCTATCAAAATTGTGAAAGGATGTAGGGCTGGAAGAAGATCTCACAATCACAACCGATACCATTCGCACGACACTTAAAAGGTCACACAACACTGCTCCTGGAACAGATGGTGTTCTGTACGATGACATAGGCGATTTAGTTGACGACGACTTGACAAAACTGGCCAATGAGTTTAATGCCAGCATTCGGAGTGGCCAAATTAAGGAGGAATGGCTACACAGCTACTTACTACCGCTAATGAAGCCAAACAAGGACCATTCTCAGATCAGTGCCTACAAAATCATCACAATGCAGAACACTGCGGACAAGCTGCTGGAGAAAATAGTTGCCCGTGTCCTCATCTGCCACCTTGAACAGAAACGCGCATTCCCACCCACACTCGGAGGTTGCTCCACTTAACAACAGGGTACCATTTGAATATCTCATGTATATGCTCCTCAAACTGGCGGTGCACCCCTTCTTCATTAGATGGATCGCCGCGGCACTGTTTCAGAGGAAGGTGATATTCAGATGTGGAAGTTGGTCTTCCGAGCCAACATCCATTTGTCCAGGGCTGCCACAAGGTTCACCATTGTCACCAGTTCTATTTAACGTGTACACAATAACGATCACGGAACAACAGTTGGATGGGAGGGGAAGAACTATGACTTTTACTGATGATATTCTGGTATATCGACAGGGAAGAGACAGACGGGAATCGCCTCCACAATTCAAGACGAACTCGATCGCATTTCTTCCTGGTGTGGGGTTTCAGGTGCCTTGGTTAATCCTAATAAAGCATCAGTTTCATGGTTCTCCCTTAACAATCATATCGTTAATACGACCACACCGGTAGTACGAATGGGAGCTGATGAGGTGACCAAGGACAAGTTGATGACGTACCTCGGAGTTAAGTTTGATCACAGCCTGTGTTTTCCGGACCACGTCGACCATGTGATAACAAAATCCCGCAAAAGGATTAGCCGCCTTGAAGGTCATGGCAGCTGCCAACATCGAGAAGAGGCTACTTACTCTTCTGTTCCAGGGATTAGTCTTCGCACCAATCGAGTATGCCCTGGCAATTCTTACTGTCAGTACGACTCAAATTGATAGGCTAGAGAAAATACAAATTGAAGCCATGCACATTATCTTGGGATGTACAAGGGACACTCCCTGTGTAGCAATGAGGTATTTTCTTGACTTTCCAATCATGGATGACAGAATCAAGATCTGGAGAGCACGAGCATACCTGAAGATTAGTACAGATAAAGAGCATCCATTGCACCACGTGTTCAACACATGGAAAAGTGCCAGGCTAAAAAGAAGCAAATCATGGGTTGGCAAAACAGAACCCGGTCGTGGTTAATGCTGAAGTCAACAGTCTTATCTGCGATAACACCGATGAGAAAAATGCAGTCATCTATACAGACGGATCTGTAAGACGACACCAAAGAAGTGCATGGGCATTTACAGCACGCTCAGCAGGCAGAATAGCCAAGGAAGACAGTGGTGCATACGCCATGACCACGAGTAGCATGACAATGGAGGTGATGGCAGTGACCAAGGCATTCAAATGGTTAGAGTCACAAGACTACACCCACGCATGTATACTGAGTGATTCGATGAGCATGATAAAAAAGTGGAGGCGGGATCTGTACGCATGCAATGGGTAGAGTCGTTGCAGAAATCCAAAATACGTAAGGTCACCTTTGTCTATGTCCCTGGACATACGGGAGTACGGGGAAATGAAAGAGCGGACAGGTTGGCTAGCTCCAACGGAGGACGGGCAATCAATAGATCGTGCGGACATCATCAATGCCCTTCGAGATGTGGGAAGAGCGCAGGACTTCGACAAACACAGATCCACGTCACTTCTTCGGATGAGCACAGTTAAGATGGGCACAGCCAGAAATGAGAAACTTGGTGGCCGTGTAAGAAGACTTATCAACCAACATAGAACTGAAGTCATCAGTCGCTGCACACTGCGGGAATTGCTGAGGAGGGGATCTGAGCACCTATGGACATGTTCTGAGTGCAATGATAATGACCCGCAAATAATCAATAACTAAATTACAGTGTGATGGCATCCACTGAATGACTACTCTCTGGAAGTTATTGCATAGTTATCGTAGCTAAAGAATCTTAGACTCATAAGCAAAAAAGTTAGTCCTGAAGACAAAATAGTTAGACGCAAAGACTAAAAAGTTAGTTTCAAAACCAAAAGCTTAGACCCAAAAGCGAAAAATCTTAAGAAAAAGCCCCAAAAGTGCGTCTCATGGGCAAAAAGATGAACTAAAAAGCCAAAAGATGTATGCCCAAAGGTCATATAGTTAGTCCCATACTCAAAATTCTTAGACCCGAAAGCAAAAAAATAGGAAGAAACATGCTCAAAAAGCTTATACTCATTCTCAGAAAAGTTAATCCTAAAGACAAAATAGACGCAAGACGCCAAAAAGTTATTTTCAAAACCAAAAGTTTAGACACAAAACAAAAATCTTAAGAAAAAACCCAAAAAGTGCGTCTCATAGTCAAAAAGTTGGACTCAAAAGCCTAAAAATGTAGGCCCAAAGACCAAAAAGTTAGTTTCAAAACTCAAAGCTTAGACCAAAAGCAAAAATCTTTTTTAAAAGAAGCCCAAAAAGTGCGTCTCATAGTCAAAAGGTTGGACTCAAAAGTCTAAAAATGTAGGCTCAAAGGCTAAAAAGTTAGTCCCATACTTAAAATTCATAGACCCAAAAGCGAAAAATCTTAAGAAACATGCTCAAAAAGCTTAAACACACTCAAAAAAGTTAATCCTAAAGACAAAATAGTTAGATTAAATGTCTATGAAACACCGGTGCATTGGAAGATAGATTAGCGTTCAAAACACAACCACCCTCCATTTTGACAAAACAATGATCAAAGACGGGATAGGAAATTGGTGAGTCTGTAATGAGTTCAAACTTTTTGAGCATGTTTCTTGAGATTTTTCGCTTTTGAGTCTGAGAATTTTGAGTAAGGGACTAACATTTTGACATTTGTGTCTACATTTTTAGGCTTTTGAGTCGACTTTTTGACTATGAGACGCACTTTTTGGGGCTTTATCTTTATATTTTTTGCTTTTGGGTCTAAGCTTTTAGTTTTGAAACTAACTTTTTTTTGGTCTTTGCGTCTAACTATTTTGTCTTTAGGACTAACTTTATGAGAATGAGTTAAAGCATTTTGAGCATGTTTCTTAAGATTTTTCGCTTTTGGGTCTAGAAATTTTTAGTATGGGACTAACTTTATGGCCTTTGCGTCTAACTATTTTGTCTATAGGATTAACGTTTTTGCTTATGAGTCTAAATTATTTTAGCAACGATGACCAGAATTAATGTTGCCTGTTCATTCGTTGAAGTTAAAACATTGGTATTGCAGTTTTCAAAGTTCAAATCGAGGTCATGGAACTCCTTTAGTATTGCATCAGGTGTAAAATTCGAGTAACCCACTACCCCCACCCGTATACCCTGGCCCCACCGATGAGGCGACATAAACCCCAGTGGGTACACATGGATTAACCCTCTTCTCTGAATGGTTAATCTCGGTGTCAGTCATTTCTTTGCTCCGCCTCCATACTAATGTTCTTCTCTGAATGGTTAACCTAGATGTTATTCGATGTTGTCATAGTCGGTCGCTGCTTGGATATATATATATATATATATATATATATATATATATATATATATATATATATATATATATATATATCCGTCATCCGCATTTGTTACCCTTTGAAATTGAGATGGAGAAAAGGAAAACTGTTTGGGACTTCGTCTATCAATATGCGAAACTTCGTATGTTAGATTTTTATTTCGAGTTCTAAGGTAAGTTTGTAGATAGGTCCGATTTTCAGTTATGCGAAACAGATACAGATAGTTTATACTTGGCTTTAAGCGCACCTAAGTTAGAGGACATAGTTAAGTCAGGTCTGCAAGATGCGTTTAATAGAGTATATTAAGACTGCTTTCCTGCCGCGTTTTGCGATGAGATGACAGACTGTATAAGCTGTGTAAGGGTGTTAAAGCGTACATCAAACGAACGCCGGTCTTTTTAAATTAGAGTACGAAGGGACAGCCTTTGTTAGCTTATGGAGTAAGACGTACCATTGTAGTGGGGATTACAATAAAATCAGTCGTAAAGGGCTAAGCAAGCAACACAACAAATTAGATAAAGATATGTTTTTAGAGGTTCTCGACAAGCAAAAGGCGAAGGGTGGAAAAAATATAGATTTCAAAGTCTTAAATAATTTCATATTTTCCTACAGCCAAACAAGAAATGCTCTTTCCTATTTCTATATAAAAAGAAAGGTAGCTGATGATAACGTCTCAACTACGCCTCTAGATATTTAACTCTTTACACTACCAGCTTCGACTGAATAGCGATATCTGTCATTTTCACCCCTTATGACTCATTTATGTCGTAGAGCTAAGCAGACACCCAACTACGTAGCTAGAAATAAATTGTATCCTTATACTATATATTTACTCAGTGTACTAAATATTGTAATTTGGTTATGGAAGGCTCCGGTATCACTGCAAACGAATTAAAATCCATAATTGCTCAACCGCCCGTGCCAGCGTAATCATCCGAATTAATATATCATCTCCCAAACAAAGAAAGTTAACTGTAGTCCCCATCGTAGCAGTCTCAGCACACGCCAAAAGACACAAGGCGAAACAGCGCAGAAAGTGAACACAGCCAACTGTTCCCTGTCATACGATATCATCATTCATCGTAAACAATTGGAATATCGAAACATGCACAAAACGGATGAGACACACAGCTCACGGTGTGCACAGAGCACTTAACTCAGTAGCTCCTGCAACAAGCCGGACTTGGAATATGAGGAAATTCCAGCAAGGAATACTTTTCATGCATAGCCTTCAATTGTTCCCGCCGCCTATCCACAATATCAATTATTGTAATGTTATATAATATCCACTGAATGTTGTGTTATATATTTTACTGAGATAATAAACGAATAAAATATAACCTTGTTTTCTGTTTTATTTTTAACTATATTGTTTTTGTTTAATGTTGTATAATCTACTAAACTATACTTAGGTCTTTGTCTTAATTCTCTTGTTTCTGCCTGCGTATGTACAAAAACCCTTGGTTGGATCGCATATACCGAAGAGGCAACATACATTATCCCTCTGTTATGAACATCAATAAGAGGACCCCCTACACTCAGATTAACTATCACATTATTTCCCTCTTTAATTTACTATCGATCCTTGTTAATTAACATTGAACCATTTTTTTTATCTCCCCTTAATTACCAGACACGCTCATCTACCCCTGCGCCTTGAGTGCCTTTGGCGCTAAAGCACCTTGCTATATATCTTTGTTAATGTATGCGCCATATGTTAGACCAATGGGCCGTTGTATACTACTAACGCTTACTCCTACACACTAATACATTTCATCACAAACTATGGGGAACTAGAGAAGACTTTAAGATAAAACACATTCCATGAGAAGCTATGGGGAACCAGTGATAACTTTAAGACATAAAATATTCCATGAGAAGCTATGGGGAACCATTGATAACTTTACTTTAAGACATAAAATATTGCATGAAAAATTATTGGGAACAAGTGACAACTTTAAAACATAACATATTCCACGAGAAACTATGGGGAACAAATGGCAACTTTAAGACACAAAATATACCATGAGAAACTATGGGGAACCAGGAACAACTTTTAAGACATAACATATTCCATGAGAAACTATGGGGAACAAATGACTACGTTAAGACATAACATATTCCACGAGAAACTAAGGGGAACCAACGATAACTTTAACATATAACAGAAAACCATAAAGGTATAAAAAAAATTTCAACAAGAAACTACGGGGAACTAAAGAAAACCTTCAAAGCACTGTTTGAGTCCAGTTTTAATGATCCGTGCCGGTCTAGATTTATGCAAACTGGTCTCCGAAAAAGATAAAGTAGCCACGACAACGATGTTTCCTACATTTTCTATAACACTTTAAACGTCAGGGAGAAACAATGTCCAGTTTTGAGATAACCAAAGCATAACTATTACAGGATATCCAGTATGATCATCCACCGCTACCCAATCACAGCCCCACGACAGATTCTCCATTCACGGAAGCTCTTAAATCGCAACTTGTCATTTCTGTTTAAAGCGGACAAGTTATCTGCACAAGGTGAAGCATTTTCTTTTTTCTTTTTTTTTTTTTTTTTTTTTTGCACATCGATTTTTTTCTATATTTACTTTGTTTCACGTGAACACAGCTTTATCTGAACACGATAAAAACAAATGTAACCAAAACACTAATCACCTTTATAAAAATTAAACATGTTTTTTACGAAAACAAATCTTGTAAATGGGATCGTTAGTACTTGTAACAGAAAATTGAAGCCTTTCAAATGTGGATTTATAGAAGAATAGGTAGAATTGGATGGAAAGAAAAGAAAACAAACGAGGAAGTTTAAAACAACTAAAGATGAAAAAAGAACTACTAAACACAATTAGAACAAGACAAATGAAATTTTTGGGGCATGTTAAAAGACACAACAGCCTAATCAAATTAATATTTTAAGGGAAAATACAAGGTAAAAGAGGCAGAGGCAGACCAAGACTAACATCGACGAGTAACATCAGAAGATGGACAAGTCAACCTATGACAATAAAGGTAAAGGTAAAGGTAAAGTACGAGACTTGAACCGGCGTCTTAGCACGCGAGTCTACACCCATATGTGCTCGGCCGCCTATCCAGAAATGTTCGGATATTTCTGTATAGTGTCGCCTCAAGCGTCGAAACTCAGATGCGAAGCGACATTCCTCACCATCCCAGGGTAATACCCTGGTACTCATTTCTTCCAACGGCTGGGTCGACCGTGGGGGTATTTTTTTTCCAATAACGAGTACAACTCACACTGCTCCCAGCGGGAATCGAACACGGGTTGTCCGAACGTCGGTAGTCCAGTCGGGTGGTTTTCCCAACTAGGTTACCGAGGCCCCCTAACCTATGACAATCTGCACCATCAAAGAAAGAGACAGAGTGGAATGGCGCTCCATGGTAGCCTACCTTCGATGTGGAGACGGCACTCAATGATGATGATGAGTACTTGTAGACTATTCTCTTTTGTAAGTTCCACCTACATTCGCTACTGCCGTAATATGGTTATTTCCCCATTTGTTCTATCTGAACGAGAAAGTTGCATCTATTGATAACAAACCGTTTTATGAAATTTTAATGCGTTTTTACACTGAAACATCTCAATAAGATTTACTAATTTATATCTGCTTTATTTCAAATATCTTTTTATAACACGTTCGCGGTTGTTTGTCCCTTACATACATTACAAAAACACTGAATTTGTTAACGGCGATAGCGAGATCTGTCTTCAATACAAACCATACTTACTATTCGATGCAATGTCTTCAATACAAACTATACTTTATGTTCGATGCAATGTCTTCAACACAAACCATACTTATGTTTGATGCAATGTCTTCAATACAAACTATACTTACTATTCGATGCAATGTCTTCAATACAAACTATACTTTATGTTCGATGCAATGTCTTCAACACAAATCATACTTATGTTTGATGCAATGTCTTCAACACAAACCATACTTACTATTCGATGCAATGTCTTCAATACAAACTATACTTTATGTTCGATGCAATGTCTTCAACACAACCCATACTTATGTTTGATGCAATGTCTTCAACACAAACCATACTTACTATTCGATGCAATGTCTTCAATACAAACTATACTTTATGTTCGATGCAATGTCTTCAACACAAACCATACTTACTATTCGATGCAATGTCTTCAATACAAACTAAACTTTATGTTCGATGCAATGTCTTCAACACAAACCATACTTATGTTTGATGCAATGTCTTCAATACAAACCATACTTACTATTCGATGCAATGTCTTCAATACAAACTATACTTTATGTTCGATGCAATGTCTTCAACACAAACCATACTTACTATTCGATGCAATGTCTTCAATACAAACTATACTTTATGTTCGATGCAATGTCTTTAACATAAACCATACTTACTATTCGATGCAATGTCTTCAATACAAACTATACTTTCTGTTCGATGCAATGTCTTCAACACAAACCATACTTATGTTTGATGCAATTACTTCAACACAAACCATACTTTATGTTCGATGCAATGACTTCAACACAAACCATACTTACTATTCGATGCAATGTCTTCAATACAAACTATACTTTATGTTCGATGCAATGTCTTCAACACAAACCATACTTACTGTTCGATGCAATGTCTTCAACACAAACCATACTTACTGTTCGATGCAATGTCTTCAACACAAACTATACTTACTGTTCGATGCAATGCCTTCAACACAAACCATACTTACTATTCGATGCAATGTCTTCAACACAAACCATACTTACTGTTCGATGCAATGTCTTCAACACAAACTATACTTACTGTTCGATGCAATGTCTTCAACACAAACCATACTTACTGTTCGATGCAATGCTGATACATAACGGTCGCTTTAAATCCTATCACTGCAAAAATGACAGCGCAAGCAAAGATAGCAGTGCACCAGTTGGTGATTCCGATAATCATGGCGTCTCTCTCAACGTTGTTCTTCATTGGATTGTAGCTGGAAAAGGCGATCAGGCCGCCGAATGCAAGACCAAATGAGAAGAAAATCTGGGCTGCGGCGTCGAGCCAACACTGGATGTTCATAAGTTGGTCCATCTGTGGTAGATGATTGTATGGTTAGTTTTGTTCGGGATTGTAAGTTTTGTATTTGATTGTAAGTTTTTTTGGGGGTTGTAATTTTTGTGTGTGTTCTGGGCTTTGTTGTGTGCTAGGTTTTTGTTGTGTGTTAGACTTTGTTGAGTGCTAAACTTTGTTGTGTGATAGGTTTTTATTGTGTGCTACACTTTGTTGTGTGCTAGGTTTTGTTGTGTGCTGAGTTTTGTTGTGAGTTAGGATTTATAATGTGTGCTAGGTTTTGATGTACTAGGTTTTGCTGTGAGCTACGATTTAATGTGTGCTCGGTTTTGTTTTGTGCTACGATTTGTTGTGTGTTAGGTGTTGTTGTGTGCTAGGTGTTGTTGTGTGCTAAGTTTTGTTGTGTGCTAGGTGTTGTTGTGTACTAGGATTGGTTGTGTGCTAGGTGTTGTTGTGTGCTAGGTTTTGTTCTGTGCTAGGATTTGTTGTGTGCTAGGTTTTGTTGTGTGCTAGGTTTTGTTGTGTGCTAGGATTTGTTGCGTGCTAGATGTTGTGTTCTAGGTTTTGTTGTGTACTAGTATTTGTTGTGTGCTAGGTTTGTTGTGTGCTAGGTTTTGTTGTGTGCTAGGTTTTGTTGTGTGCTAGGATTTGTTGCGTGCTAGATGTTGTGTTCTAGGTTTTGTTGTGTACTAGTATTTGTTGTGTGCTAGGTTTTGTTGTGTGCTAGGTTTTCTTGTGTGCTAGATTTTGTTGTGTACTAGTATTTGTTGTGTGTTAGCTTTTGTTGTGTGCTAGGTTTTGTTGTGTGCTAGGTTTTGTTGTGTGCTAGGTGTTGTTGTGTGCTAGGTTTTGTTGTGTGCAAGATATTGTTTTGTGCTAGGTTTTGTTCTGTGCTAGGATTTGATGTGTGCTAAGTTTTGTTGTGTGCTAGGTTTTGTTGTGTGCTACGTTTTGTTGTGTGCTAGGATTTGTTGTGTGCCAAGTTTTGTTGTATGCTAGGATTTGTTGTGTGCTAGATTTTGTTGTGTGCCAGGTTTTGTTGTGTGCCAGGTTTCGTTGTGTGCCAGGTTTTGTTGTGTGTGCTAGGTTTTGTTGTATGCCAGGTTTTGTTGTGTGCTAGGTTTTGTTGTATGCCAGGTTTTGTTGTGTGTGCTAGGTTTTGTTGTATGCCAGGTTTTGAATAAGCAGCCCGAACTAGTACTGACAATGTTGATTCACAAAAAGTCATGTTGATTGAAATAATTGCAGTTTTGTCAAATATGATCACATAAGGCACTCGTTATCAAGTCTGGCATTCCAAAGCAATAGCAAAACAAAAACACACTGTTCTTTAAAATAAATCATCACGTATAAAATGAATCATTCTGACGTGTTCTACCAGCTTCTCGTTTAACGACATTCCAGTCTAGAACAAATGAATAATTGGAATGACACGATTCAGAGGATGCACAAATTCATCACCACCAGTGGTTTTGAAAATATTCATTATTTCCACTACGTTTGTACTCTCGTGTCTTTGTATATAGTACAAGTTGAGAATCCCTGCCGCAGTGGATGCACGCCAGATTTACGACTAACATCCAGGTCGTGATGCCATGCTTTGATGAGAATACACATACACGCGCGTGTGTGCGTTCCATACAGAAAGATAAAAAAAAATAATAAACACATATTTTGCAGATGAAAATTAAGAAAATCCATGTAAGTGAGAAATGCATATAGCGCCTCGTCCACAATATAGGACATTGTGTTGCGATTTTGAAATCCATTTGTTTATACTCAACAAATGATATACGAGTTATCCTTCTTTGCTATACTTTTTTTTACGAGCTCTCATTATACAAACATGTGCTTCCTTCCAGCCTTGACCTTTAGTACACATGCGTTTTTAATTATCGAATGCATCAAATTTTGTTTACTTTATTCTTATCTTAGCATCTTATTCTCCCTTTAAAAACAGACTATCGACAATATTCTTATCTAATCGTCCCTGTCGTTGATTGTTGCTTTTGCAGGCGTAATTTATCTTATGAAATCTGCCTCAAGGTTTATGTATTTCTATGTTTTGTCTATTTATACTTTCCGTGTGATTTCTTGTGAGAAAGTATCTAACAATGATTGTAGTTGTAGCGCATGCTACTTCCAGGACCTTTGTCTTTAACATATAATTTATTCAACTTCGGGTTGATTTAGTTTATTTCCAAGCTCATCATCTCTCACGGTGCGTGGAGATTTAGTCAGGTGCATTTATCTTTAGCTGGTGCATTTATCTTTAACTGGTGTATTTATCTCTAGCTGGTGCATTTATCTTTAGCTTGTGCATTTATCTTTAGCTGGTCATTTATCTCTAATTGGTGTATTTATATCTAGCTGGTGCATTTATGTATAGATGGTGCATTTATCTTTAATTGGTGTATTTATATCTAGCTGGTGCATTTATGTCTAGATGGTGCATTTATCTCTAATTGGTGTATTTATATCTAGCTACGCCGGGCTCGAGACAGAGAGGTTGTGGGTTCAAATCTCGGCTACACCGGTTGAGATTTTTATTTATGATTTCTCTCTGCGGCAACCACTCCTAGTCTCGGCAGCGAGACCCGGCTTGAAACGTCAGTTACTCATACACGGAAAAAACATGAGCACCTCCGAAGTCGGAGTAATCTGCCTGTGCGGCGAGGGGCCCCTGTGCACAAGGCTGCCAAGGAAAAATGGAATAACACGCAAAATTCAGTTCCTAGTCTCTAGGGACTTCGTCAGAGTTGATAGCTGGCGAACGCAACAGCAACAACAACAACAACAATATCTAGCTGGTGTATTTATGTCTAGATGGTGCATTTATCTCTAGCTGATGCATTTATCTCTAGCTGATGCATTTATTTCTAGCTGGTGCTAATAACGGTCTGCAAGATCTCTTGTATTCATGACCCATGTCCTTCATGTCTCCTATACACACATTATATAACAGAATAGACATGTATACAGAACAAACTAAACTTAGGTTGCTAACCACAGTGGTGTTTTATCCTACCTTCGGGGTAAACATATGTGCCAGCCCGTCCAATGCTCCATCCAGCGTAATACCTCTCACAAAAAATATGATCAAAACAGCATACGGGAACGTGGCGGTCACGTAGACAACCTGCCAGATCAAGAATGCGATTAGACCATTTGTCTCATTTAAAGTCACGTCATTTTCAACTGGGAAAATAATTCTCGTTCCTACTTCCTACTTTCAATATACTTTGTTATTCTGTGATATTCTTTTTTTCGATTCCTCTTATATCGAATTGAGTGTCGAGGATTATATAGAATTCTAGTACTCCCTGTTATAATTCCACCCATTTAAATTTTATTCTGTTGTACAATGTTATTGCTTGAGGTCATTTATATTAACCTCAGGTATGCTGATGATACAGTCTTAATCGCTAAGAGTGAAAATGAGTTACAAGAAATGTTAAACATAGTGAATGAAAGCAAAAATAAAGGATTCAGCCTCAGCGGCAAATATACAGAAGTAATGGTAGAAGCAAAGGAAAAGAACACACCATAAAGCACAAGAAAGACAAGTGGAACAATATCAAAACAGGCAAATGAATTTAAATACCAGGGAACAATGTTAACCTCATATGGCAGATATACAACAGATTTGAGATGCAGAATGGCTCAGGCAAAAGCAGTTTTTTTTTAAATTAGGAAGATACTATGCAATTCATTTTTGACAATGAAAACAAAAAATAGTGTTCTTAAATGTTGTGTAGAACTAGTCTTAACATATGGATGTGAATCATGGACAATAGGACAACATACAAGAAAATCACTAGAGGCTGTAGAAATGTGGTTTTACAGAAGAATGTTGAGAACACCTTGGACAGCTAAGAAGAGCAATGAAAACGTGCTGAAAGAGGCCAAAGCAAAAAGAGAGCTAATTTCCAATATTAGGAAGAAACAATCATCACTTTTGAGAAGGGAACAGCTGGAATATATTGCGACAACTCGGAAAATTGAGAGACAAAGACATAGAGGGAAGCAAAGAAAACAGATACCAGACAGCTTAAGAGAATGGCTTGGCAGAAGTTTAATAACAGAAATGATAAATAACTGTCGAGATCGACAGTTGTGCAGGGACAAGATCACCTACCTTAGCAGGCATGGTACTTGATGATGATGATGATGATGATGATGATAACGTCATTGCTCTTCTCACTCCAATTTAATCTGGTAATGCTTCAGACCATTTGTCTCTACCCGCCTTTTATAAATGTTTGTATGGTACGGAATCTCAAAACATCCTCTCCATATTGGTGACCCATTTTATTTTTAGTCTTCCCAGCATGCAGTTCTTAACTATTTCAATATCAATTCTATCTAATCAATTCTATATATTCTGAAGTCCTCATTCCTTATTTTGTTCCGTTTAATCACTCAACCTTTTTTCAATTAAACACTACAATTTTGTGGTGATTAACTTCTTCTTTAGACTTATTGGATTTAACACGATGAGAACAGTACATTGTTACTGAGATTACATAAGGACTCACATCATGATTAAAATAATACCAACATTTCAATCCATTAAAAACACAATTTTACCTTTTGGGGTAAATATTTTCATATCTTCCATCATCTACTTATTTTTTTTATTATTATTGTTTTTATATTTTATAAATTTATATTTCTGTTTCTAATTTTGGTCTCCATCATTTCCTTAAATACTTGTGTGCTTAGCACACTATATATGGATCTGAAACCTGGACAACATACTCAAACCAGGAAAAAAGACTAAATGTCTTCTACATGCGATGTCTCCGCAGAATAATGCACATCAAATGGCAGGACAAAATAACCAACTTAACTGTCCTACAACGTGCTAAGACCCCAACAATCATGTCGATGCTCAGATGTCGAAGACTAAGATGGCTGGGGCATGTCCAACGAATGGAAGAAAAGCGCATTCCCAAGCAAATACTATATGGCGAACTAATTCACGGAAAAAGACAAATCGGCAGACCTAAACTACGATATAGAGATATCTGTAAATCATCTCAGAAAGATTTCTCCATTTGTGAAAATGACTGGGAACATCTGGCAAGAAATCGCACATCATGGAGAGCATGTATAAGGAATGGTATAACATCATTTGAGACTGTGCTGGGGCAAAACTTAGAAGAAAAAAGACTCATGAAAAAGGATGGAAAACCCTGTTGACCAGTGGACCTGACTTGTTCATTCTGTGGCCGTGTGTGTTTGTCAAACATTGGTAGAATTAGCCACGAGAGAAGCTGTTCGACAAAAACAAACTCTCAAAAAATACACAATAGCCTACATTAGACCGTCTGACAAGACGAAAAGGGCCATATAATATCCTTAAATTACTAAAATGTCTTTTTGCGAATTTAATTTTTGAACAAAAAAAGAACATTCTATGGTTCGTGTAATACTGTGTGTCGCATCCATCACTGTTGTCTTTCCTTTGGCTCTCAGCTGTTCCGTCCTTCTAGTAGCTTTTTATTTATGTCTAATCTTATGTTTGTTGACAATTAAAATAAAAAATAAAGTACCCCCGTCACGCTAAGTGGCGTATAGGGAATATGGTGTTAGTGACCATAAATTTTACAGACCTTCAGCACATGATGTTTGGAGTAATGTGGTCGGTATTACGCCCGTGCCGCTTTACTTTCCCAGAAAAAAACAACCGGTACCCATTAAAGGCTGGATGAACCGGAAGCCGTCGATTGGAATCGAACCCTACCTCTTGTCCATTGTAGTCCATTTCACTAACCGCTGAGCTATCGCAGCTCCGTGTTTGTTGACAGAGTAGGCTGATTATCAGTTGTTATCCCACAAGCTTAAAGACAAAATTGAATATTTTTTTCTAGATCCCAGTCTAAGACTTTCAGACTGAAATAAATCAAATGGGCACTTGTCTAGCACAATTATAAAGTGTAACAACAGGTAGTAAGAGCTCTAGATATCCATTACCTTCATATACCTTGAGTCTTATTAGGCGTAGTTTAATAACTTACTACTCAATTACTGCCAAACCGTGATGGCTACGGTGGTTGGTGCACCCACTGCTGGCCAGGTCCGGGCTCAATTCCCAGACGCGGAGATATTTTTTTTTCTAATCGACACGGTTTCAGTATTCGCCCAATCTCTGAAAATGTGTACGTCGTTTCTGTTTTCGTAGAAAATTAGGCGGCCCATGGGAAAAAATGCCATCCATCATTGTAAATAATGGCATTCTCACAATATGCCTTACAATATGCCTCACAATATGCCTCATAATATGCCTTACAATTTGCCTCATAATATGCCTAACAATATGCCTCACAATATGCCTCATAATATGCCTAACAATATGCCTCACAATATGCCTCATAATATGCCTAACAATATGCCTCACAATATGCCTTATAATATGTCTAACAATATGCCTCATAGTATGCATCACAATATGCCTCATAATATGCCTAACAATATGCCTCACAATATGCCTCATAATATGCCTCATAATATGCCTAACAATATGCCTCACAATATGCCTCATAGTATGCCTCATAGTATGCCTCATAATATGCAGAAAAGCAAGAGGAGCAATCGTTGCACTAGAAAACACATGAACGTCAAAAGAAATTAGGTTAAATACACAAATAAAAATGTTCAACTCCAATGTTATGTCAGTCCTATCGTACGGCCGTGAAACATGGAGAACAACAACAAATAAAGGTACAGACCTTCATTAATGGATGATTGCGCAGAATAAAAGGATGGGAATTGCCGGACAATATCACTATCAGATTTATGGAAAAGTACCAATCAAATACCAGTAGATAAAGAGATACAACGAAGACATTGGTACTCGATAGGACACACACTGCATCTATTTAAAAAAATAACGGAAGTTATCAATATGGGAAAAAATGTGACATATTGGTTCTGTAAATTATTTTTGCTGAAGGTAAAGGTAAAAAACTATAAGAAACGCTCATTCCAACTTTTTATCCTGCGTTCACCTGGCGACTACTACCCTTCATTTTCTCCTCTTAAAAGGGCGGTAAGTGGATTTAGTTGCGCTGTTTCTGCAATATTTGCGCCTTTCCGCACCATTGTCATCACCATTGAGTGCCGTCTCCGCATCGAAGGTTGGCTACCATGGAGAGCCATTCCACTCTGTCTCTTGCTGGTGCAAATTGTCATAGGTGCAAATTGTCATAGGTGCAAATTGTCATAGGTGCAAATTGTCATAGGTGCAAATTGTCATAGGTGCAAATTGTCATAGGTGCAAATTGTCATTGCGTCTTTAGGCTTGATATATCTGTCTTCAGGATACTATGTTGCTTTACCTCTTCTATATGTTTCTATGAACGCCACTAGGAGATCGAGTAGGGTCTGGATCAATTCCGTTGTTCGTCCATCCTGCCGCATGCAGTCTACTCTTAGTATTTACCGCTCTTCTTAGCCCAGTTGGTGATGGCCATCTTAATCCCCACCACAGCAACTAAAATTGAATATCATCGCTGCAACTAACGACATCATCTAAGCTCAATCGTTGAGACATTCGCAAACACTGAATGCCGGTTATATGTTACAACTTGCAGTCATTTATAATTGATGTAACGTAACAATTTATCCATAGCAGAATGAGAAGTAACAATGAACGAAATATTTGTATTATGTTTGTAACAAACCATATATCAACTGATCTATAGTCTTGAAATCAATTCAGCGCGGGCTCGATTTTGAATAGGGTCCTTATCTTATTTTTATTCATCTTCTTCTTATTTCTTCTTCTTCTTTTCCTTTTTTAAAATTGTTATTATGTCTTCTTTTTTTTTCTTTCCTTTTCTTCCTCTTTTCGTCCCCCCTTTTTTCTTCATTTTCTTATTTTCCGATGCAACAGGAAAGGAGCCTTCAGCTCATAAACACATACTAATGACGAGGTGGGCAGCGTTGGCTTTCATGATATCCTGGATTCTGATGCAAACTGAAGCTTGTCCATTTCAGAGAAACTGCAATTCTAGGGCAGACTCCAGTACTGCAGAGATAAAAGGGTCTAGGACAGACCCCAGTGCTGCGGAGATAAAAAGGGGCTAGGACAGACAAAGTACTGAGGGAACTAAAAGGTTCTAGGACAGACCCCAGTACTGCAAGGACTAAAAGGTTCTAGGACAGACCCCAGTCCTGCGAGGACTAAAAGGTTCTAGGACAGACCCCAGTCCTGCGAGGACTAAAAGTTTCTAGGACAGACCCCAGTCCTGCGAGGACAAAAAGCGTCATAGTCTTGCTGTGGAGAAATCTGGGTAGAGGATGTAAAATAATTACCTGACCTTTACACCAAGTGAAAAAAAGAGGAGAAAAAGGAGGGGGCTACACTGGAGGAAGCGGTATTTTCTTCTAGCAAAGAATCATCCTCCCCCTCCCCCTCCTTTCTTCCTCCTTTAGGCATATCCAGGGAAATTATTGGATAAATGCTGAAAACATTGAATAAATAATTATAAAGGACTTTATAGAGTTGGAAACTCTACACTTTCTTTGAGGCAATAGAGATAAGGGGTCAAGGCATAATAATGAGTAGCTGTTGTAAAGCTAGAGATAAGGGGTCAAGGCATAATAATGAGTAGCTGTTGTAAAGCTAGAGATAAAGGGTCAAGGCATAATAATGAGTAGCTGTTGTAAAGCTAGAGATAAGGGGTCAAGGCATAATAATGAGTAGCTGTTGTAAAGCTAGAGATAAGGGGTCAAGGCATAATAATGAGTAGCTGTTGTAAAGCTAGTGATAAGGGGGAAAAAACTGTTTGGTTCCAGATTTGAGTAGATGAATAACACAAAATCGCGACGACGTTACGGCTGGGTAGGCTATCAGCTGGAATAATGGAACAAAAACACTAAAATATATATTGTTATATAATAAATTATATAGAAAATATATTTCAATATGCATTTCCTTCGCTTATTTTTAATAACATACGCACATACAAGTGTTTTTTTTTTAATTCATTCATTAAAAATTAATATTTTCTTTTTCAGATATTTTATAATCAAGTTTCTCTGTAGTTTTAATTTGTTTACTGCACGTGTGTCTGTCTTGTTCATTGTAAGCTGAAGGCCTACTGAGCTGGAACATGGTTTCTATTCTTTTTTCTTTTCTTTTAATCCTGGATAAAGTTGATCGGGATGTCATTTATATATATATAAAGTAAGGATAACTCTTGTCGATGCTGACCTTTCCCGATGACTTAATTCCCTTACAGATGCACAAATAGATGACAAGCCACGAGAATATATGACATAACAGCATCTTCCACTTAATTCCACCAGAAACGTCTATACCCGGGGAGATGTCGAGGGCATTCCTGTACCAGAAATACGAGGTAGGTCCACTGATGTCACACTCCTCTTCGACGATAGTCTCGTTATTCACCGTGATTTTAGGGCATTCTGCCCATGGTAATGGACTCTGATGAATAAAGCAACAACTTCATATTATTATTGCAGGTTAGCAGAAACAACATATACATAAGTGAGATAACATCAATAGGGAAAAGAGGAATCATGAACAGTGTTGACGCTGAAGAATTCCTTATACGACTAGGGGTAACCCCTTGGAATCCTAAACTGAACAATATTTGTCAGTGACCCGTAAATCTCAGTGTGAAACCACTGTGTCGAATTCGTTAGGGCTGTCGGCTATTGATCAAGTAGACCCGAGTTCACTTTTAAAATAAACAGAATGTTTGTTTTGACCGACACTGCTTTGAGGTTACCATCATCATCATCATCATCATCATCATCGAGTGCCGTCTTCGCAACGAAGGTTGGCTACCATGGATCGCCATTCCACTCTGTTTCTTGCTTTGATGGTGCAGGTTGTCATAGATTGACTTGTCTATCTTTTAATGTTACTCGTCCATGTTAGTCTTGGCATGCTTCTGCTACCTTGTATTTTCCCTTCCAATATTACTTTTAGTAGGCTGTTGTGTCTTTTAACGTGCCCCAAAAATTTCAGTTGTCTTGTCTTAATTGTATTTAGCAGTTCTCTTTTTATTTTTAGTTGTTTTATAACTTCATAGTTTGTTTTCTTTTCTTTCCATCCAATTCTACCTATTCTTCTATAAATCCACATTTCAAAGGCTTCAATTTTCTGTTCTGTTTTCTTGTCTAATGTCCATGTTTCTGCATTATAAAGTAATATTGAGAAGTTGTAACATTTTGCTATTCTTAGTTTCAACCCTGCTGTTATTTGCTAGTATATTTGTTAGTATATTTTTCATGGTATTAAAATTGCTTTTTGCCATACCTATTCTTTTGTTTATTTCAATTTTATATTTTAATTTTTATTTGAGGTTACCAGACTCTGGAAATTGGTGCCTGAGATTGTCTCTGAGAAAGTATAGCGACTTGGATTGATGCTGACTACATCATTCATTGAAGTACCGATTGTCATTGAAAAATATAGACACTAGCACCATGGGTCTCTTGAACCAGGGAACGCGAAGCCATGGTTCTCCTTCCAGCTCAAAGGTAAGTGTACCGTAACGCTGTGGACGAGTTGACATGGCGTGCACTGTCCAATGTTCACAGTCTAGTTTTTCTTGTTATCGATCCTGCTGGTTCTGGAGTTTCTTCCCACTTCTCCACCTAATCCATTGTTTTGAAGTCTCCGGGGGAGAGATCCGATGTCAAACTTCGATGTCTTCTCTTTCGAATATCGAGGAAAAGCGCGAGGTCCGATGTGCGGTATGCGCAAGTTAAACATCCTGTAGCGGTTTTAAGAGCTGGATAATATGGCCGCTGCACGGAAGAAGGATATGTCGTGCCGAAGAAGGATATGTCGTGCCGAAGAAGGATATGTCGTGCCAAAGAAGGATGTGTCGTGCCGAAGAAGGATATGTCGTGCCGAAGAAGGATGTGTCGTGCCGAAGAAGGATATGTCGTGCCAAAGAAAGATATGTCGTGCCGAAGACGGATGTGTCGTGCCGAAGAAGGATGTGTCGTGCCGAAGAAGGATATGTCGTGCCGAAGAAGGATATGTCGTGCCGAAGAAGGATATGTCGTGCCGAAGAAGGATGTGTCGTGCCGAAGAAGGATGTGTCGTGCCGAAGAAGGATGTGTCGTGCCGAAGAAGGATATGTCGTGCCAAAGAAAGATATGTCGTGCCGAAGACGGATGTGTCGTGCCGAAGAAGGATGTGTCGTGCCGAAGAAGGATATGTCGTGCCGAAGAAGGATATGTCGTGCAAAAGCAGGATATGTCGTACCAAAGAAGGATGTGTCGTGCTGAAGAAGTATATGTCGTGCCGAAGAAGGATATGTCGTGCCGAAGAAGGATGTGTCGTGCTAAAGAAGGATGTGTCGTGCCAAAGAAGGATATGTCGTGCCGAAGAAGGATATGTCGTGCCAAAGAAGGATGTGTCGTGCCAAAGAAGGATGTGTCGTGCCAAAGAAGGATGTGTCGTGCCCAAGAAGGATGTGTCGTGCCGAAGAATGATGTGTCGTGCCGAAGAAGGATATGTCGTGCCGAAGAAGGATGTGTCGTGCCGAAGAAGGATGTGTCGCGCCGAAGAAGGATGTGTGGTGCCGAAGAAGGATGTGTCGTGCCGAAGAAGGATATGTCGTGCCGAAGAAGGATATGTCGTGCCGAAGAAGGATGTGTCGTGCCGAAGAAGGATGTGTCGTGCCGAAGAAGGATGTGTCGTGCCGAAGAAGGATGTGTCGTGCCGAAGAAGGATGTGTCGTGCCGAAGAAGGATGTGTCGTGCCGAAGAAGGATATGTCGTGCCGAAGAAGGATGTGTCGTGCCGAAGAAGGATGCATCGTGCCGAAGAAAAATGCATCGTGCCGAAGAAGGATGTGTCGTGCCGAAGAAGGATGTGTCGTGCCGAAGAAGGATGTGTCGTGCCGAAGAAGGATATGTCGTGCCGAAGAAGGATATGTCGTGCCGAAGAAGGATATGTCGTGCCGAAGAAGGATGAATCGTGCCGAAGAAAAATGCATCGTGCCGAAGAAGGATGTGTCGTGTCGAAGAAGGACGTGTCGTGCCGAAGAAGGATGTGTCGTGACGAAGAAGGATATGTCGTGCAAAAGAAGGATGTGTCGTGCCAAAGAAGGATATGTCGTGCCGAAGACTTATCACGCGAACTCTGAAGAATGTTTCTAAAATATTAACTTTTGAGTTAGGGACCTAGGATTTCTGACGATTCGAAAATACTATGTTCAAATATTAAGTCATCTCAATCATATTTCTGTACCCAAAATACAGTATGTTAATGTGTTTAATTAAGTGTATATGTTCAAATATTATGTAAATGAAGTCATATTTCTATACCCAAAATGCAGTATGTTAATGTGTTTAATTAAGTGTATATGTTCAAATATTATGTAAATGAAGTCATATTTCTATACCCAAAATGCAGTATGTTAATGAGTTTAATTATGTGTATTATGTTCAAATATTATGTAAATGAAGTCATATTTCTATACCCAAAATACAGTATGTTAATGTGTTTAATTATGTGTATTATGTTCGAATATTATGTAAATGAAGTCATATCTCTATGACCCAAATACAGTATGTCCATGTATTTATTCAAAAGTATTATGCTCAAATATATAGTAAATTAAGTCAAGTCTATGTCCCAAATGCATTAATACAGATATGCTCATATATTTATTCAAAAGTATTATGTTCTAATATTATTATGTCATTTAATCTATTTACTACCCTAAAATACATATTTTTTTATAATAAGATGTGTATTATAACTATTTCATTGAGACAAGTTTTGCAAATATAATTAATCTATTACTAAATGTTCGCATGTCCATAATATGGTGTCTAAGATAATATTTGGTTGCTTAGTGATATCGATTATTTTGACATATCGCCTTACGTGAAGCAGACAATAAAATTGTGTTTATTTGTGTCATAATCTTGTCTGCCCGATTTTTGAAATTTTGATCAGTGACGTACTACATCTGTGGCGCTTCCCATCCCCATTGTTTGAGAGAATCCCTGTTACATCTTTTAATACTGTACGTTAATATTGTTGAAGATGGTAGTTATCCTCAAGGTCTTATCCCACACCTAAAGTTATGTTATGTTGTTGTGCTGTGTTATGTTGCGTTATGTTGTGCTGTGTTATGTTGCGTTATGTTGTGCTGTGTTATGTTATGTTGTTGTGCTGTGTTATGTTGCGTTATGTTGTGCTGTGTTATGTTATGTTGTTGTGCTGTGTTATGTTGCGTTATGTTGTGCTGTGTTATGTTGCGTTATGTTGTGCTGAGTTATGTTATGTTGTTGTGCTGTGTTATGTTGTTTTGTTGCGCTGTGTTATGTTGTTTTGTTGCGCTGTGTTATATTGTTATGTTGTGCTGTGTTATGTTGTTTTGTTGCGCTGTGTTATGTTTTTTTGTTGCGC
Organism: Megaustenia siamemsis; assembly: GCA_032433765.1. Classification (NCBI taxonomy): domain Eukaryota; kingdom Metazoa; phylum Mollusca; class Gastropoda; order Stylommatophora; family Ariophantidae; genus Megaustenia; species Megaustenia siamemsis. The sequence goes on from JAVIAB010000106.1 coordinate 37,529,239, forward strand.
TGTGTTATGTTATTTGTTGCGCTGTGCCATGTTGCGTTATATTGCCATTTACTCCGACTCCAACCGCAGATGCTACAATCTCCTCAAAATGTCCGTCAACACTCAGCGACTAATTACGCCAGTTCGATGTTGATTAACGACTCCTTGCGTTTGTCTATTGTCTAGAATATTATTCGCTTCTGACAATACCAATATTATTTAGACAACCTAGATAGTGAAGTAGTTTCACTTCTCTCAAAGTCATTCACCTGAAGTGAATCCTAGAATAAGACATTGTAGTTTAAGTGTCTGCTTTCACATGCTACCAAGGATTAATGTATGGGTATGGGGACTCCAAAACTTATCCAGTGAACACTGAAAAGTATTAAGAATTAAGAACAGAAATCTGGCCACATAAAAGACATGTGACCGACTAGCTATCATCATCATCAAGTACCGGGCCTGCTGACGTAGGTGATCATGTCTCTCCACAACTTTCGATCTCGGCAGCTATTTATCATTTCTATTATTGACCTTCTGCCAAGCCATTCTCTTAAGCAGTCTGTTATTTTTTCTCTTTGCTTCACTCTTTCTCTTCGTCCCTCAATTTTTTCCAGTTGTTACAATATATTCCAGTTGTTCTCTTCTCATTACATGGCAAAAAAATGATGATTGTTTCTTCCTAATATTGGAAATTAGCTCTCTTTTTGCTTTGACCTCTCTCAGAACATCTTCATTACTCTTCTCATCTGTCCATGGTACTCTCAACATTCTTTTGTGAAACCACATTTCTACAGACTCTAGTGATTTTCTTGTATGTTGTCCTATTGTCCATGATTCGCATCCATATGTTAAGACTGGCTCTACATAACATTTAATAACTCTTTTTCCTGTTTCTATTGTCAAAAATGGATTGCATAGTATCTTCCTCATTTTTTGGAAAGCTGCTTTTGCCTAAGCCATTCTGCATCTCACCTCTTTTGTACATCTTCCGTCTGAGGTTAACAAAGTTCCCAAATATTTAAATTCATTTACTTGTTTTAATATTGTTCCACTTGTTTTTATTTTGCACTGAGGTGATGTCTTTTTCTTTGTTGTTACCATTACCTCTGTCTTTTTGCTATTACGGCTGAGTCCTTTATTTTTGCTTTCTTTCACTATAATGTCCAACATTTCTTGTAACTCATTTTCACTCTTAGCGATTAAGACTGTATCATCAGCATACCTTAGATTATTTATATTATGACCTCCAATTGTTATTCCAGGCATGCCCCTTATGGATCTTAAAATAATCTCACTATAAATATTAAACAAATCTGGTGACAGCACACAACCTTGTCTAACACCCTGTTTTATTTCTTGAAACATTCCCAATTGGTTTCCAGTTCTTATGGCCGCCGTTTGTTGCCAGTACATGTTCTTTATTATTCTTAGATCTTTGCTGTCTACGTTTATACTTTCTAAAATTGTGATTATTTCTTGGTGCTTTATTTTGTCAAAGGCCTTGATGTAATCTATGAAACATAGGTATAGATCTGTTTTCACCTGTATGGCTCTTTCTACTAAAGATCTTATGATATAAATGGCATTGCTTTTTCCTTTATCTCTAAGAAAACCACACTGTTCTTCGCTAATTTCTGGACTGATTTTGTTTCGCACTCTTCCATGATGCTTCGACAAGCTAAGGGAAGGTCGTAAATACTTCCTGCTAGCTATGACATTTATTGAAGAACTCATTTCTGTGATATTATGAGCAGCTTGCGGATCTGGAGAGAAATAATAATAATAATAATAAAAATGAGAAAATAATTTAGGAGCAGTTTATCTTAGTTGGAATTGTCCTTGTTTTTATGGTAGCAATTATTACCTGTCAGAGTGTAGCAATCTCTTGTCTGTCAGCGACACTTACATTTTATCTTTAGGCATACTGGCGATCGAATATGCATTCCGATAAACATAAACAGGCAAATGGAAGGACATATTTAAAATGTGATAGCTGACTGATAGATAGATTGATTGATTCATTTATTCATTAATTAGAATGGAAATAAAATTGAAAATAAGACAGATCATTGCGAGCTTTATGGTCAAAACTGGATAAAAAGAGTATTATAATTCCACTTTAATGACAAAAGCTTATTACACAAATCTTCTGTGATCATGGCTCATTGAGACAAGGACTCCGGACTCTGCCTTATGAAGGCTGCTGTCTGTTTAAGTGATTCGGTTGCCTCGTATAGTTTCTCTTCTAAGGAGGTGGGTGTGGACCATATTGTCCTTCTCAGGTCTGTGCACTGGGGACAATCCTGTAGAACATGTTTTGTTGTCATGTTATCCAGTGTACAGTGGCATTGGCTGGTAGTTCCTATTTTGAGTTTGGTGAACATGTGGTTTCTCATGCTGTTATGGCCAGTGCGTAGACGAAGTAAGACGACTTGATCTCTCTTTGATAGTTGGAGGTATCCGTCCCTCTCGTTATACTTTGGGTGTTCTCGTTTCCATTTTTCATGGCACTGGCCTTTGATAATGAATTTGGCTTCGTCGTAGCTGACCAGATGATTCTCTTGAGATGGTAATCTCCTTCCCTCTTTTGCTAATTTGTCTGCGTGTTCCTTTCCTTTTATATTACAATGTGATGGTATCCACTGGATGACTACTCTCTGGAAGTTATTGCACAGTTGGTCTAGAGTTGTTCTCAAGTCATCTAGCTCACTGTTCATGTGGGCTTTTAGAACTGTTAGGACTGACAGTGTATCAGTCTGTATCACCAATTTCATGCGCACATTATTTTTGTGTTGGATAGCCAGTTTTGCAGCGTCTTTGAGGGCTTCAGTTTCTGCTTTATTGTTGTTTAATTACACAAATGACAAAAAGGGACATAAACTATCATTAAATATTTCGCTTTATTTACCAGTATCAAGAGGCACAAAGTATGAAATATTTAAATTTGATTTCTTGATGATTAAGGACAATTCTGGTGCTTTCACTTAAGTTGCGGCCATGCATTATGTCTTTTGGTTTGTGCTGTGGCTACTATGATTGTGATTGCAGCTGCCAGTATCAAGAGGCACAAAGTATGAACTATTTAAATTTCATTTCTTGATGTAACCATTAATAAACATTTTACCTGGAATGAGTTGAACAAGTAAAAGAAGCACCACATAATGATGGCGTTGTAATAGATTGCGATCATAAACGAGGTAACAGCAGAGGCCAACCCCAGTCCGCCCAGGAATGGATGGATCTCGTTCCAGACTCCAACGCAGCCCAATCTAAGTCGCTGACCAATGGCAAGCTCCAGATAGAGCACGGGCATTCCCTCGACAAACAACATGATAATGTAAGGTACCAGAAAAGCACCTGATGACAGCACAAAATATGTATGATTAGCATGGAGATATGCACAAATATAAAGGGTGTGATCAAAAGAGCATGTCGTTTTTGTTTGTTACTCGTTGTCATTTTTCAGATGAAGGCCTGTGGCCGAAATATTAGATTTTGTTATTTCCCTATCAGTTTCGTTACCCAATACAAATTTTAATTATTTTTTTTGTCTGCAGGATCGGAGAATAAAGGCCGCATGTCCAGTGCAACCACCGCAAGGTGTTCGATTCTGAGCTGTTATTTCACCCCTAGAGAAACAAACGTTTGACCCTTCCTGGAGCCAGTGCTCCCATGACGTGCAACACGACAAATTAGTGCTTCGGCCACTCGCTCTCCACATTTTTAAGAAAGAGAGTTTTCGATGCTATAAAGAGCATTTATGACCTATGGAAGCGAATCAATGACAGAAGACAAACAAACGAAAAGACGGTTATAGTCGACAGAGATGAGACTTCTCACAAGAATGATGAAAGTTCCCTGGACAGCCAAAAAGACCAATGAGGACATTTTCAAAGCGACCAACACAGAAAGGGAGCTCCTAAAAACATCAGAAATAAACAATCGACATTTTTGTCGGGCACATCAGGAGAAGAGGAAATTTGGAATACTTGGTTATAACTGGCAAAATATAGGGAAAGAGAGAAAATACTAGATTTGGTGTCATGGCATGGAAAACAGTCAACAACAGAATTGATACGATGCATGATGGATAGAACCATTAAAGGTTATGTCTGAAAGGTGTTCCTTGTTACAGTTTCCTCATATTCCAAATCTGGATTGTTGCAGGAGCTACTGAGTTAAGTGCTCTGTGCACACCGTGAGCTGTGCGTTTTATCCGTTTTAATCGTGTATCAATATTCCTATTGTTTACGATGAATGATGATATCGTATGACAGGGAACAGACGTATGTGTTCACTTTCTGTGCGTTTCGCCTTATGTCTTTGGCGTATGCTGAGACTGCTATGATGAGGACTACACCTACCTTTCTTTGTTTGGGAGATGAGATAGTAATTCGGATGATTCCACTGGCACGGGCGGTTGAGCAATTATGGATTTTAATTCGTCTGCAGCGATGCCGGGGCCTTCCATAACCATAACCATGATGGTCTACCCCAACAGGTATGGCGCATGATGATGATCATGTTGATTATTTGTAACAAAATTCCGAACTCATTAAAATAACAAATTCGATTTGTTTAACTTTATATAGGGCTTAATACTGACATCAGCCGAGTTCTTCTATTAAGGCTTTCCGGAATTAACAAGAACGATTTAGAAGCATTAAAAGACAGTAGTGGTGTAGTGGAGCTGGTCCTAGTACAGGGGCGTGTGAAATGATCATCCTGTGACCACCGCAGGTTGTCTAGCTCGACCTCTTTCAGAAAAAAAGAGGGATAAAATATAAAGAGAAAAAATGAAAGTCAAGATTGGGGTTTGGTAGAGGGTGTAACAGAGTCGGGAAAAATAGAGCAATGAAAGAGAGTGAGCGAGTGAAATAGAGAGATGTGATAGAAATCAGGAGTAATGTGAGAGTTGTAACAAAGTAAGCTAAAAAGAGGTAATTTGTCTATCTGGCTGGCTGGCTGTCTGTCTTAGTGTCTGTCCAGAAATCGAGTGAATGAGAAAAAAAAAATATATAATATAAAAGTGACAAGAGGGAGATAGATGAAAGAGCGGGAGAGATAGTGTATTTGATGTGCGGAAGACAGTAAGAGCTGGAAGAAAAGAAAATAATGAAGTGGAGAATTTGTATAAAGGGAGTGGAATGTTCGATTTTTTCGGATAAAGAAAGATAAAGTTAATTGCGAAGGAGAATGAGGGACATACATACAAAGAAAGAGCGAGAGAGAGAGAGAGAGAGAGAGAGAGAGAGAGAGAGAATGAGAGAGAAAGGTAAAAAATAGGGAAATAAAGGAATGAACAGAAGGAAAATATAACATAAATATGTAGAGATAAGGTGAAAAAATAGGTCGACATTAATCACTGGCAGGGCGATAGCATCGTGTCACTACTGAGGATGTCAGCCATAGTCATGTGTATGAGAACATCTCAGTGTTCACGAGGTTGTCATGAAGGGAGCAGGCCACCTATCACGTTCACTGTTCGCCAGGGACTGTAACTGCAAGCTTTATATAATCGGGCCAGTTCATAACAGTCTGACAAGGTCTACAGACAGCCAACGAGTTTGATGATCTACCTTTGTTTAAAGATTGCTTTTAAATGTCTCAGACCCAGTGGCGTATCGTCGTTTGCCAGCCTGCGGGGAAGGTAATTATGGTGCTCCTAATTTGCTTTTTATATTTATTCTTTCTACTTTTTTGTTTAGCACCGTGTGGTGGCTCTAACTTTCTTTCTGTGTTTATTATTGCCACCTCTTAATTTGTGTTTCCTTCTATAAGAATATGGCCGTTTAAGCAACTGCCCTTCTGCCCATCCGCCCTCGCTTTTCCCATAGTACTACGCAACAGTTAGTAAAAGGCAAATGGAAATATCAATTCCAATATCGGCAGATTCAGTCACGAGATCGTAGACTTCAGAATATAGAACGAATTGGCGTCACTGCAGGTGGGGCATTGCCCTATCCGCTACTGTCAGTTTCAACAACCAACAAGATGTACATCCGGATTGTTCGTACTGTTTTAGTGAACTTGTTCGCGTTCTGAAAGATGGTACGTAGCCCATCATGCACATTTCCGGGTCGGTGTCCACGCGAGCAGCACGATCTTCATGCGCATGTGCCGAATCCATGTAGACTTTGTGGTCAGGTAGCGTGCCCGAGTATTGCTGACCCAACAAATGAAGTCGGACCTCCACTTCGGGGAAACCCACTATCCGACAGCAGTCCAGCAGGCGGCGAGCCTAGTATGGTTTCACTGCAGTCAACGGTCAGACTCCTGCAGCACTTAGACAAGCTGCTCAGTAAAACAGTATTCAGCATAAGACATAGTCATACTGCCAAACTACGGATAAAATATAACTGCTTGCTACCAAACGTTTGTCAAGTCACTAAAGGCCATATACATATCAACGTTATCACTTATCATCAAGAACCGCGCCCGCTGGCGTATGTGATCACATCTATCTACAATCTTCTGTCTCTACAATTATTTATTATTTACGCTGCTTATTTCCCATCGAACCATTCTTATAAACTCTCTTTCTCTCTGTTTCCCTCTATCTCTTCTTCCTTCGGTTTTTCCTGTTGTCACAATATATTCCAACTTCTCCCTTTATCATAACATTGTTTTGGTTTCTTTTAGAATATCCTCATTACTTCTTTTTTTAGATATTAGATTTTAGACTATTATATTAGAAATTTACTTTCGTTATGCAAAACATTATATGTAAAACATTTCTCAAACGTTTTAAAATATGACTTCTCTCTTACGTGAACTTCTCTTAATTGTGATCCGTTTTATAAAGGTGCAACTCTCAAACTTAAAATTCTGTACTTTTGAACCATTTTATAAATTTACTTTTTCCATACTTACACTTCCCTCTTACTTTTGAACCATTTTATAAATTTACTTTTTCCATACTTACACTTTCCTCTTACTTTTGAACCATTTTATAAATTTACTTTTTCCATGAACCATTTTATAAATTTACTTTTTTCATACTTACACTTCCCTCTTACTTTTGAACCATTTTATAAATTTACTTTTTCCATACTTACACTTCCTTCTTACTTTGGAACCATTTTATAAATTTACTTTTTCCATACTTACATTTTCCTCTTACTTTTGAACCATTTTATAATTTTACTTTTTCCATACTTACACTCCCCTCTTACTTTTGAACTATCTTATACATTTACTAGTCTCATACTACACGTTTCTTAATTGTGAACCATTTTTATAAACTTATGTTTGGACATCTCTCACTCGTGATCCATTTAAGAAATTTCTTTCTCTTATCTGCAACATTCTTACTTGGTGATTCTGCTTATAAATGTTTCTTTCTCTTGTCAGCTGAAGATTGCAGGTAAGCCATTACAGAACGATGAACTACTCAGAAAGAACCGAGATAAAGTCAGAACTAATTTATTAAACGACTCCATGGCATCTGGAGTTATACCATAAAATATTATTTCAGAACTGGATGTGAGACCGTGAAAGCGATGCCAGACATGCAAACTGGGTTATAAGAGAAAGGAGTAAATAGAGCAAGGTCAGGGTTTTTTTTTTTTGTTGTTAAAATAACAGCAGAGGGAGGGATACAGGAAAAAGCGGTGAACGACAGAGAAGAATAATTAAGGAAGGCGCAAATAAAAGAAATATAATAATAAAGTTTATCGAACGGAAAACCGTTTAGAAAAAAAAAATGCACCAGTCGTGGCGAAATGGGCAAAGAAGGTGCAAGTAAAAGATCATAAGAGAGACGTACATAAGATATAATTTAAAAAATAACATACATCAAATACCAGCTATAATAACAGATTCTCATGCAAAAAGATAAGAAAATGAGATTTAGTAGATAAAAAAAGAGGTAACCCAACAATGGGAAAGAGATGTATGTAAGAAATAAGTATAATAAAATTTGTTTAAAAGATAAGTGGATTTATATATACTTTTTCTTTTACTTTTTCTTCTTCTGCCTATCGTATTCCTTCTGCATCCTCTCTTTTTATTTCTTGTTCTGCTTCCGCTCTTCAAATTCTCTCTTCCAACTTCTTTTCCACTTTTATCGTTATCAAACGTCACAAATGACGTATCGAACCAAATTAGCATTCACTTTAGCATACCCTGCACGACATCACAGTTTATCTTGTAAAGTGAAATGGCAATGTGCTGTTTGTTTAAAAAAAACACGTTACGTTGGCATATGCAAAATTGATGTTTGTCTATTCTTTATTTACTGTACAGTGGGCATAAGTATTACTGATGTTTATCTATTCTTTTTATAGTGTACAGTGGGCATAAGTACCACTGATGTTCATCTATTCTTTTTTCTGCTGTACAGTGGGCATACGTATTACAGATGTTTATCTATTCTTTTTATAAAGTACAGTGGGCATAAATTACCACTGATTATGATATATTCTGTATTTACTGTACAGTGGGCATAAGTACCAGTGATGCTCATCTGTTCCATTTCTTCTGTACAGTGGGCATATGCACCACTGATGTGTATTTGAAATATTATATAGACTAGGATAGAATAGATCACATATTGGGAGATAAAGATATAGCATCGGTCAAAAAGCTTAATCATCATCATCATGTGCCATACCGGTTGGCGTAGGTGATCATGTCCCTCCACAATCTTCTATCTACAGTGCATCGTATCAGTTCTGTTGTTGACTGTTTTCCATGCTATGACACCAAGCTATCCAGTATTTTCTCTCTTTGTCGCCCGCGATCTCTCTTTCCTTTCATTTTGCCAGTTGTAACCAAGTATTCCAACTTTCCTCTTCTCATGATGTGCCCGAAAAATGTTGATTGCTTCTTTCTGATGTTTTTTAAGAGCTCCCCTTTTGTGTTGGCCTCTTTGAGAACTTCCTCATTGGTCTTTTTAGCTGTCCAGGGAACTTTCAACATTCTTCTGAGAAATTCCATCTCTGTGGCCTCTAATCGTCTTTTCATTTGTTTGTCTACTGTCCATGATTCGCTTCCATAGGCCAGAATTGGTTCTATATAGCACCGATGAACTCTCTTTCTCATTTTTATTGACACAGATTTGTTGCATAAGATATTTTTCATTTTCTGAAATGCTATTTTGGCTGATGAGCTATTCTGCTTTTTATTTCTGTGGTGTATCTCCCATCTGATGTTATTATTGTGCCCAAGTATTTGAAACGTTGCACTTGTTTCAGATTTGTCTCGTTTATTTTTATGCTGCATGATGGTGGTGATTGTTTCTTCGATATAAACATTACTTCTGTTTTCTTACTATTCAGACAGAGACCTTTCTTGTTGCTTTCTTTTACTATTATGTCTATCATTTCTTGTAGTTCATTCTCTGTCTCTGCTATTAAGACTGTGTCATCCCCATATCGCAAATTATTTATGTTGTGACCGTTGACTTCAATTCCTTTTTTGTCTACTATTGATCTCATAATATATTCGCTGTAAAGTGAAAACAAATCCGGTGACAGAACACAGCCTTGTCTGACACCTTGCTTTATATATTGGAATTGTCCTGTTTGGTTGTTAATTCGTATAGCTGCTGTTTGTTGCCAGGACATGTTTTTTTTATGATTCGCAGATCCTTGCCATCAATGTTTAATTTCTCCAGCATATTTATTATTTCCACATGCTTTACTTTGTCAAATGCTTTCGTGTAATCTATAAAGCACATATATAGATCTTTCTTTATCTTTATAGATCTTTCTATCAATGTTCTTAAGATGTATATTGCATTATTGGTGCCCTTTCCTTCCACAAATCCACATTGTTCCTCACTTATTTATGGTTTTATTTTGCTCCTTACACGTCTCATGATTATTCTTAGTAATATTTTAGTCATATGGCTCATGAGACTAATAGTGCGATGGTCTTCACAATCAGTGGCACCTGACTTCTTCGGTATGGCTACAAAGATAGATTTTAGTAGATCTTCGGGTATGTGTCCAGTGTTATATGTGTCATTGAGTGGTTTTGTTATGACTTGTACTCCCAGCTCTCCTAATGCATTTATCTCTTCGATTGTTATATTGTCAGGACCTGGAGCTTTGCTTCTTTTCATGTGTTGAATTGCGTCCTCCACTTCACTCTGCATTATTGGTGGTCCTGTGTCTTTGTTTGAATTGTTTAATTCTGGTCTTTCATCATCATAGAGTTGACTGATATATTCTGTCCATCTTTCCATTGTCTTCTCCTGTCCCATTATTAATATAGATAACTTAATAGATACCCATAAATTAGGTAGAGATGATAGCAGTATCATAGCACAGACACAGAAGTACAGTGGCAAGTTTTGGGAATGGAACATTTTAGCTGTTTTGGGGGAAAAAAGGGGGGGGGGGATAGATTTAACCTTGACTTGATCGTCACATGTCCTGAGATTAGGTTGATAAACAAACTTGCATGCAGGTTAAGTTTATGAGAGAGATGATACTCTTAGGGTTCATGTTAACATTATTTTTATAACTCAGAGGTTAACTAAAATGTCAAGATAGAGCTTTGTTTTGCAAAATGTGACACAAAAGTCATCTAGAGTTGAACTTTGCATTCAACCATTGGCTGAGAGATCACTAGACGACTAAGCCAATAAAACATGCAAATGAGACAGAGGTATTTAACCTCATGCATTGGCATAATTTGCTCAGTGGTTAGCGAACGCGACTACAAAGGACAAGAGGTAGGGTTCGATCCCAACCGACGGCTTCCGGGTTCACCCAGCCTTTAATGGGTACCGGAAATTTTCTGGGAAAGTAAAGCGGCACGGGCGTAATACTGACCTCATTACCACAAAAATCATGTGCCGAAGGTTTGTAAAATTTATGGTCACTAACACCATATTACCTATACGCCACTTGGCGTGACGGGGGTACTTTACTTTTTTGTTTTTTTATTGGCATAATTAAGTTTAGAATGATTTGAGGAACATCTAGAAACACCAAGGGAGAGAAACATTTAGAGTTAGAAACATCGAGATAGAGAACAAAATCAATATAAATATAAGTTAGAGAGAGATAGAGAGTCACCTAGTGAACGTCAAGTTAGACCAGAGCTTAGTTGAGAAGGGTTTCAAGTTACATTCAGGCGTTGTGTGCTCCAGCGAACAATAGTTAGTAGATTAAGATTAACATTGAATAAGTCAAGACATAGATATAGAATAGCAAGCGTCAAGCAAGATGAGTTGTTATATTTGATAAAATGAAAGATATAATTAGAAATGTCACAGACAATATGTATTAAAAGATGCCTCACATAACTATCAGTGTTATTCTCTTGAGCAAATCCAGATCAAGAACATTCACTTTAGAATTGTAATTTGTTATTTTAGATGTGCTCCACTATACTTCACTTGTACAAACGACGATCAAATAAACTTGTGTAAACTAGATTTCATTGTCTGTGATTATTGACTACATATGAATCCATGTCAAGACATTGTTAGTACGTCGTGTTGTGATCTATGTGTAATAAATATGAGAATATCTCAACTGTGTATCACAAAATATGTAGTAGCAGTTCGCAGTCTAAAAATACTAAAGACGATACTATCACATATTATTCTTTATTTAAATTGACAATGAGCATATGTGCCACGTTATGTCTATTGTCCTTATTTATTGTACTATGGGGATATGTGCCACTTTATGTCTATTGTCCATTATTTAATGTACAATGGGCATATGTGTCAATGCTGGTTTATTTTATTTTACTTATTGTACAAAGAGCATATGTGCCACTGATGTGTGCTGTCCTTTATTTTTATTGTACAATAGGCATATGTGCCACTGATGTTTATTATACTTTACTTATTGTACAAAGGGCATATGTATCCCTTTATGTCTATTGCCGTTATGTATTGTACAATGGGCATATGTGCCACTTTATGTTTGTCGTTCTTTATTTACTGTCCTGTTTGACTAACAAAAGCATTTCAAAGTTTCTTTTACATTTCTTAATTTTTAAATCTCCTTGTTCACCTCTATGTAAGTTTCCTTTGTCTTGTCTTTATTGCTTCTCGTTTTGCTTTTATTTATGTCTGCTTTCTCACTCTTTCTTTCTTGAAGTGAGAAGGTGCATTAAAAGGGATAAAAGGAAATATAAAGATGAACGAGCTAAAGAGGCAGAGGAAGCAGCAAATAAAGGGAATATGAAAGAACTGTACAACAGCACAAAGAAATTAAGTGGAAAATACAAACAGATTAATGCCTTAATTAAAGATAAGAAAGGAAATCTGCTTAGTAATATAAGGGAACACATGGAGAGATGGAAAGAGCACTTTGAAGAACTTTTGAACAGACCCGGCTCAAATAATCTTTCAGATATACTACCAGCAGAAGAAGAGTTACATGTTAACTGTGGAAAACCAAGCAAAGAAGAAATAATCAAAGCCATCAAGCTATTAAAAAATGGTAAAGCCACAGGACCAGATGAAATTCCTTCAGAAGCCATCAAAGCAGATATTAACACCTCTACCAAGATGTTACATAATCTATTAGATAAAATTTGGGAGAGGGAAGAAATACCTAACGACTGGAAAGAATGTTATATTATCAAACTACCCAAGAAAGGAAGTTTACAGGAGTGCACAAATTATAGGGGAATTATGCTACTATCAGTGCCAGGAAAAATATTAAGCCAAATAAAAATAGGAGATATGCCTTTACTAGACGTACAATTTTACATATATCTGGGCAGTAATATAGACAAAGAGTGAGTAACAGAAAATTATACCAAAATAAGGATATCAAAATGCAAGAGAGGCATCTGTTGCACTGGGAAACATATGGAAGTCCAAAGAAATTAGGCTAAATATTAAAATAAAAATTGTCAACTCCAATGTTAAGTCAGTCTTATTATAAGACTGTGAAACATGGAGAACATCAAACATGACAATCATGAAGATACAGACTTTCATTAATGGATAATAATTAAGAAATTATATTATTAATTATAGACATAAGAAATTTCATTAATGGCAAAATAAAAGGATGGAAATGGCAGGACAAGATCACTAACATAGAATTATGGAAATGTACCAGTAAAGTACCAGTGAATAAAGAGATACAGCGAAGACGATGGTGCTGGATAGGACACACACTGCGCAAGCTGAGAGCATAACACAACAGGTCCTTTTTGGAATTCCCAGGGAAAAAGACAAAGAGGAAGACCAAGGAATTATTGGAGAAGACAGATGGAAGCAGATATGAAGATGATGGGGAAGACATGAAACGATCTTAAAAGAATGGCAAGAAACAGAACGGCTTGGAAAGTGTTTGTTGAAGACCTATACTCCATATGGAGCTGAAAGGTAGAAGAAAGAAGGAAAATTCTGAAATCTCTCTATAACTTTAATTATATATCTTTGCTATTCTTAATTAAATCAAAGAATAGTAAAATGTTATCTTTTCTCAACATTCCTATATGGTGCAGAAACATGGATAATAGACAAGAAAACAGAGAATTGAAGTTTTTGAAATGTGGATATATAGAAGAATAGGTATGATTGGATGGAAAGAAAAGAAAACAAACGATGAAGCCTTAAAACAACTAAAAATGAAAGGAGAACTACTAAACACAATTAAAACAAAACAAATGCGATTTTTGAGCCATGTTAAAGACACAACAACCTACTAAAAGTAATCTTGGAGGGGATAATCCAAGGTAAAAGAGACAGAGGCAGACCAAAACTAGCATGGATGAATAACATCAAAATATGGACAAATGAGCCTATGACAACCTGCACCATCAAAGCAAGAGACAGAGCAGAATGGCGCTCAATGGTAGCCAACCTTCGTTGCGGAGATGACACTCGATGATGATGATAATATATCTTTGTCTCATCTCTCTACACTCTATCGTTCTCTCTCTCTCTCTCTCTCTCTCTCTCTCTCTCTCTCTCTATTTCTCTAATATTCATATTGTCTTTATTCTGTACAGCACTATTTCTATCTCTCCCTCTTTCTCTATCTCCATCACTTTCTTTCTAAATTGAAAGTAAAATTAATGAGACTACTGCATAAAAAACGAATCATTTTATCTCTCTTTTCAACTTCCTCCTTTAATCTATAAAACTTATTTCTTCCTTTATGAAAGGCACCTTGAGTCTTTTATTCAGAACGTTTGATTTGTTTACGTTGTCCTTAATAACTTCACCTTCCCCACCATCCCAATCTAACAATTGGGGATTTAAAGTCCCAAACAAGATTTTGCCAGAAAGAACTGCAGAAGTCGTATTTTGGCCTGTTCTGGTAAAGAAATATCTTCCCGTAACTGGCAGCAAACAACACATGTAAAGTTTGATACAGAACGAGAATAGGATACCTAGAAAATGGGCTTGTGACGCAGATCTTAATGACGCAATTACGCCGAAGATTGAAACAGAATCAATACTTTAAATGTTTAAATTATGGTCAAGTATTTGTGCCGGAAGCTTGTGTCCAATCACGCAAATCTCACATCTTCTCAAAAGACCTGGAGTTTGGTTTATGTAAAAATATAACAGTGCCAGTTAAAGCAACGGAACTATGAATATTCATATTAGCCACAGTGCAGAAATATATTTCAATCATCGGGGAAAATATATTATCATTAATAAACCTGATTATTATCTGCAATATTATCATCATTCCATCTATATGGACATTATCAACATTTAAGAAAGAAAGAATGTGAGATGAAAGAGAGAAAGAAATTGAAATAAGATAGAAATAAAGTAAAATGATACAGAAAATATAGAAAGAATATAGATATAAAGATATTTTTAAATGAAAAAAATGAGAGACAATATAGAAAAAAAGTTGGAAATTTAAAAAATAAAGTAAAAAGAGAGGGAATAAGAGAGAAATAACAAAACAAGGAAAGTGAAAAATGAGAGAAAATATAGAAATAAAGATCATCATCATCATCAAGTACCGGGCCTGCTGGCGTAGGTGATCATGTCTCTCCACAACTTTCGATCTCGGCAGCTATTTATCATTTCTGTTGTTGACCTTCTGCCAAGCCATTCTCTTAAGCTGTCTGTTATTTTTTTTCTCTTTGCTTGCCTCTGTCTCTTCGTCCCTCAATTTTTCCAGTTGTTACAATATATTCCACTTGTTCTCTTCTAATTCTATCTATTGTCCTTTCGATCCGAAGACGGCGCATAGGGCAGAACCACAATTTCAAAAGCAGAAACCTTGCGTGCCAAAATGGCACATATTGCAGAGATCACCACTTCTAAAATCTATTGCTCTGTTTCCATAACAATACTTTTTACAATGACAGCTTGTCAAGCCATCGATCAACCTCCTTGGTCGCCTCTTACGACATGCTTGGAAGGTCACAGTGTCACTATTCTCTACTTCCCTCATAGTGAAGCCCCGATAACACACGGGATTCTCTTCTAATTACATGGCCAAAAAATGATGATTGTTTCTTCCTAATATTGGAAATTAGCTCTCTTTTTGCTTTGACCTCTCTCAGAACATCTTCATTACTCTTATTAGCTGTCCATGGTACTCTCAACATTCTTCTGTAAAACCACATTTCTACAGACTCCAGTGATTTTCTTGTCTGTTGTCCTATTGTTCATGATTCGCATACATATGTTAAGACTGGCTCTACATAACATTTAAGAACTCTTTTTCTTGTTTCTATTGTCAAAAATGGATTGCATAGTATCTTCCTCATTTTTTGGAAAGTTGCTTTTGCCTGAGCCATTCTGCATCTCACCTCTTTTGTACATCTTCCGTCTGAGGTTAACAAAGTTTCAAAATATTTAAATTCATTTATCTGTTTTAATATTGTTCCACTTGTCTTTATTCTGCACTGAGGTGATGTCTTTTTATTTGTTGCTACCATTACTTCTGTCTTTTTGCTATTAAGGCTGAGTCCTTTATTTTTGCTTTCTTTCACTATAATGTCCAACATTTCTTCTAACTCCTTTTCACTCTTAGCGATTAAGACTGTATCATCAGCATACATTAGATTATTTATATTATGACCTCCAATTGTTATTCCAGGCATGCCCCTTATGGATTTTAAAATAATCTCACTATAAAATATTAAACAAATCTGGTGACAGCACACAACCTTGTCTAACACCCTGTTTTATTTGTTGAAACATTTCCAATTGGTTTCCAGTTCTTATGGCCTCTGTTTGTTTACAGTACATGTTCTTTATTATTCTTAGATCTTTGCTGTCTACGTTTATGCTTTCTAAAATTGTGATTATTTCTTGGTGCTTTACTTTGTCAAATGCCTTGGTGTAATCTATGAAACATAGGTATAGATCTGTTTTCACCTCTATGGCTCTTTCTACTAAAGAGCGTATGATATATAAATGGCATTGCTCGTTCCTTTATCTCTAACAAAACCACACTGTTCATCGCTAATTTCTGGACTGATTTTGTTTCGCACTCTTTGCTTGATGATTCTTAGTAATATCTTAGTCATATGACTCATAAGGCTTATTGTGCGATGATCATCGCATTCAATCGCACCAGATTTATTTGGTAGGGCTATGAATATTGATTTGAGCATGTCGTCTGGTATATATCCGGTGTTGTTGATATCATTCAATATTTTTGTTATTATTTCTATTCCAAAATCACCCATGGCTTCAATCTCGTCTTTAGTTATATTATCTGGTCCAGGAGCTTTGCCTGCTTTCATATTGCGCAAGGCATCTTCCACTTCTTCTCTGAGTATTTCTGGTCCTTCTCCGTTATCCTTAATATTTACTTCCGTTCGTTCATCATTATAAAGATCTTTAATGTATTCTGTCCATCCGTATGTTTTTTTTTTATCAATCAACAGTTCTCCTTCCTTTGATCTTAGACGTCCAGTTTTTGATTGCGTTTTTCTTCCTGTTAATTCTTCAATTTGTTTGTATATAGCTTTAGCATCTCCTTTTTGTTGCATTTGAATCTCTTTGCATCTCTCTTTTAGACATGCTTCTATTGCTTCATTGCATTTTACTACAATTTCTTTATGTAATCTCTTATACTCATCTTTATTTTCTTTATTTCTTCTTCTTGTATCCATTAGCTGCAAAATGTCATCTGTTATCCATTTCTTTTTGAATTTGCCTTCACTGATGGTATGATAAATTAAGATAGAAATCTAGAAATAAGGAAAGTGAAAAGTGAGAGAAAAGATATAATTAAGATAGAAATCTAGAAATAAGGAAAGTGAAAAGTGAGAGAAAAGATAGAAATAAGATAGAAATCAGGAAAAGAGGATAGTGAAAAGAGAGAGAACAAATATCGAATTAAGACCAAAATCAGGAAAAATGGAATGTGAAAAAGGAGAAAAAATATAGAAATAATATATAAATCAAGAAATAAGGAAAGTGAAATGAGAGAGGAAGAAGATAGAAAGATGATAGAAATAATGAAAGCGAAATGAGAGAAACAAAATATAAATAGAATGATGAAAATACAACTGGTAAGATAATTTGAAATAAGAGCAGTAAACTGCCAAGCACAAATGACGTCATCTATATTTCCTATGGCAGCTGGAGAAGTCCAACGTTTGTTTTGCTGGTAAGAACGTGAACTTGTACACCGGATTCCCTTCCGACAAGAGTAGTCACGTGATCTTTAGCATTTTCTCAAACGCTAGAGACGATACAGTTCGTCACTTCCGGTTTCGCCATTCTATGTTTTCATAAAATAATCTATTCTGGAGGTACTGAACACCAAAGAGGAGTAGGTATCATCTTGGATGCAGAAAGAGCAAGAACAGTAAAAGGCTTTTACCCAATATCTGACAGAGTCCTTTTAGTGAAATTGAATGGAAAGCCAATAGACATAAATCTTATACAAGTTTATGCACCAACAGCAGACAGTCTAGAGGAAACAATTGATAAATTTTACGAGTCAAATGAGGCACTTCACAAATGCAAACCACATGAAAACACCATAGTTCTAGGGGATTTTAACGCAAAAGTAGGAAAAGAAAGAGTTGAGGAAATAGTTGGTCATTATGGCTTAGGCGAGAGGAATGAAAGAGGTGAGAAACTTATTGACTGGGCAAGAACACGCAACATGATGATAGGAAACACCTGGTTTAAGCAACATCCAAGGCGTCTGTGGACATGGAAAAGCCCAGAAGACAACGCACGTAATCAAATTGATTACATAATGATACGCAATAGATTTAGAAACAGTCTGGTGTGTGAAAACTAGACCAGGAGCAGATTGTAATAGTGATCATGTACCAGTTGTGGGAAAGCTTAGAGTAAAATTAAAAATAACAAAACGAGCTTCAATTAACATCAAGTTAAATTTAGATTTACTCAAATCAGACAAGAAGCTGCAAGACAAATATAAAATCACAATTCAGAACCGGTACAATGCAATAGAGAAGATACAAAGCATTGATGAACAGTGGGAAATGCTAAAAGAATCAATGCAACAAACATCAAAAGATTTCATACCACCAGTGAGGACAAATTCAAGAAAGAAATGGATGACAGATGACATTTTGCAGCTAATGGATACAAGAAGAAGAAATAAAGAAAATAAAGATGAGTATAAGAGATTAAATAAAGAAATTGTGATAAAGTGCAATGAAGCAAAAGAAGCATGGCTAAAAGAGAGATGCAAAGAGATTGAAATGCAACAAAAAGGAGATGTTAAAACTATATATACAAACAAATTGAGGAATTAACCGGAAGAAAAACGAAATCAAAAACTAAATGTTTAAGATCCAAGGAAGGAGAACTGTTGATTAAACAAGAAAGCAAAAAGGGAACATTAAACAGAATACATTAAAGATCATTATAATGATGAACGAACGGAAGTAAATATTAAGGAGAATGGAGAAGGACCAGAAATACTCAGAGAAGAAGTGGAAGATGCCTTGCGCAAAATGAAAGCAGGCAAAGCTCCTAGACCAGATAATATAACTAAAGACGAGATTGAAGCCATGGGTGATTTTGGAACAAAAATAACAAAAATATTGAATGTTATCTACAACAGCGGATATATACCAGACGACATGCTCAAATCAATATTCATAGCCCTACCAAAGAAATCTGGTGCGATTGAATGCGATGATCATCGCACAATAAGCCTTATGAGTCATATGACTAAGATATTACTAAGAATAATGATGCGAAGAGTGCGAAACAAAATCAGTCCAGAAATTAGCGATGAACAGTGTGGTTTTGTTAGAGATAAAGGAACGAGGAATGCCATATATATTATAAGATCTTTAGCAGAAAGAGCCATAGAGGTGAAAACAGATCTATACCTATGTTTCATAGATTATACCAAGGCATTTGACAAAGTAAAGCACCAAGAAATAATCACAATTTTAGAAAGGATAAACGTAGACAGCAAAGATCTAAGAATAATAAAGAACATGTACTGGCAACAAACAGCGGCCATAAGAACTGGAAACCAATTGGAAATGTTTCAAGAAATAAAACAGGGTGTTAGACAAGGCTGCGTGCTGTCACCAGATTTGTTTAATATTTATAGTGAGATTATTTTAAGATCCATAAGGGGCATGCCTGAAATAACAATTGTTGGTCAAAATATAAATAATCTAAGGTATGCTAATAATACAGTATTAATCGCTAAGAGTGAAAATGAGTTACAAGAAATGTTGGACATTATTGTGAAAGAAAGCAAAAATAAAGAACTCGGCCTTAATAGCAAAAAGACAGAAGTAATGGTAACAACAAAGAAAAAGACATCATCTCAGTGAAGAATAAAGACAAGTGGAGCAATATTAAAACAGGTAAATGAATTTAAATATTTGTGAACTGTGTTAACCTCAGACGGAAGATGTACAAAAGAGGTGAGATGCAGAATGGCTCAGGCAAAAGCAACTTTCCAGAAAATGAGGAAGATACTATGCAATCCATTTTTGACAATAGAAACAAGAAAAAGAGTTCTTAAATGTTATGTAGAGCCAGTCTTAACATATGGATGTGAATCGTGGACAATAGGACAACAGACAAGAAAATCACTGGAGTCTGTAGAAATGTGGTTTTACAGATGAATGTTGAGAGTACCATGGACAGCTAATAAGAGTAATGAAGATGTTCTGAAAGCGATCAAAACAAAAAGAGAGCTAATTTCCAATATTAGGAAGAAACAATAATAATTTTTGGCCATGTAATGAGAAGAAAACAACTGGAATATATTGTAACAACTGGAAAAATTGAGGGACGAAGAGATAGAGGGAAGCAAAGAGAGAAAATACCAGACAGCTTAAGAGAATGGCTTGGCAGAAGGTCAACAACAGAAATGACAAAGAACTGTCAAGATCGAAAGTTGTGGAGAGACATGATCACCTACGTCAGTAGTCCCGAAACTTGACGATGATGATGATTAGATTTCACCAATAACGAGATGATACATACATGTCAAAATAATACGGTTTCGTGACGGTTCACACTAATCAAATCCAAAGAGACGCACTATGCGGCGAAACGTACGCGGCCGAAATCGACGCGGCGCACACTGTGTCGAAACGTACGGAAAGAGTTAATACTTGCCAAAGTATAAACAAAATATTAACTAGAGAATGACACAATATCTTGATCTGGATTCTTGATCCTTCCCGCGCCATTTGACGTCACATGAGGCTTGTAATGTTTTTCACCATCCATCTCTATTCTGGGCGAGATGTTCGATTTTATCTCGTGAGTCTATGCCTGCCAACTTTGCTTATCTTATAAGTGTTATTTTCAGCGTCTCTCTAGGTTTTCCCATTTTTCTGTATACTGATGCTTCCCACAGAAGAGTTTGTTTTGGAATTCTCTTGTTTTCTCTTAGAAGTTAATGGAATATAATAACATTTGGACGTGGAACTTTTTAGTCAGTAGGAGAGTAGCTTCTGAATTAAAGCATTAACCGTCGATCTATCTCAAGGTTAAAATATACACTCTCAGGCACAACTGCAAATAGAAGCTCGTTGATCTCCTCTGTCTTTGATGCCTATCATATATAGTCCTTGTATGTAGTAAACACTGGAAGGGGACGGGGATAGTACGCACCACTGTTTTACACCTGATCTTCGAAGTGGTTTGTGTAACCGGCTGCTGTTCTGACTCTGCAGCTGCTGTTGATGTAGAGACTTTTAATTAGGTTGGTTAGATGTTGGCTTACTCCGTATGTTGTTAGTATCTCCCACAGTTGTTCTCTGTTAGATGTTGGCTTACTCCGTATGTTGTTAGTATCTCCCACAGTTGTTCTCTGTTTACTCAGTCTCGAAGTTAGACCTAAACAAGGTCATGAATGCTTTATATGACAGTTATAGTTGACTACAAAATACAGCAACTACCAAAGGCAGTTATTTCCTATTCCCTGCTGAAGTAGGATGTGTTGAGCCGAAAGGCGCAAATATCACAGTGATACTGCACACCACAACACAACGCGGATACGCCCACTTAACGTCCTTTTAAGGGCAGATGATGAAGAGGGTGTATTCCTTTAGTCATCGGGCGAACGCAAGCAAGCAAGCAATTCCTATTCATTTTCATTTTATTTGCTTCTGTACCAATGTACAAGTTAGCATGCATGACGGATAGCACTGTTCTCAAAGTGCTACCGATAATGAGAATCCCTGAAGTCAGATACTTGTTATAAATGTGTTGACAAGTTTGTTGCCAGAATCCGGGACGAAATCAGTGGGAGATAACTTTGATTTGAGATAACGATTCAGGGACTTTGGTTATAAGGTTATGGTGAAGTCGGAGAAGGGATGCTTTAATGGTGGGTGTCCTTGTGTCCAATTGATAGATAAGGGGGGGGGGGGGGAGGTAGAGGTCCATGAGGAAGAGGGGGTGGGGGTTATCCTTTTTTTATATTGAAAAGTATAAACTTGAGGATAAACGTTCTTAACCGTCTTAAATTGATATTTCAATATTACAGAAAGAATGTTGTGTATTTTATATCAAGATTTAAAGATTGTGAAGACAGTGTGCTTCTAAACATTTTATATCGAAGTCTGAAGATGCAAGGTAGGACGCTACTAAATACAACATTTTAAGATTAAGAAAAAATGTTTCGCTAAAATAGTTCATCTGTGTATGTGATTCAAGAGAACATAATGTTGAATCTTTCACCTTGAAATATGGAGACTGTGTGGCTATGAGACACCGTTTGGAAATCTTGATATTAAAGATTAGTTACTAAATATATTGTCTCTAGATGTTTAGACTGTTTGTAGTTTGTTGTTAAACTAGTACTATAAGATGCAGGGTTTAGGCCGCTGTAGCAATGAGGTAAGGCATTCGTCACACAACTGGTCAGGTTCGAACCATTGATCTCAAGTTTGGCTAGAATGAATCTTTAACCATATCGCAAACTCACTTTTAAAAGGAGACTGCCGTCTCCAAGATGGCGGATCTAGTCCACGTCCTCTCGATCGCTGCAGAAAGTGCATCCGGGGTCGATTAATTTCGGTTCTCCGTTGCACTTTTCTGCGTTAAAGTCAAAATGATGATATACTTATTACTTCTGCACCGCTAAAGCGAGGTCGTAGGCCGACAACAGTCCCTTTTTGACAAGTCAAGTGTTGTGAATGCGACCTTCCACCGTCTAGACTTGATCTGAACTTTACGTCACAGTGATGCTGTTCATGACCGTTGTTGGAATTCCTTGACGCAAGTAATTTACATGTTACTTGTTAATGTGAAATGCTTCGTCAGCCGCAGTTTTATCCTTTTAAGGAATTTGCACTGTGTTTTGTTCGTCGTAGGCTGCATTCACTAGAGTAATCAAGAATCTAAAGTGCGCGTCGCTGCTGTGCTTGCGACATTGCTATGTGTGCTACGTCATCGTAATGGCCCATCATAAATCTCTGACAGGCCTTAGACTAATCTTGCGGTCTGTTGTTTGATGTGCGACGGGGATGATCTGACGACTAACTGTGTGTTTGTATGTTCGGAATTGGAGTCAACACCGATTGCCTAACATCATCAATTGCTATACATTTTTCAGGAAATATGACGATCATCATTTTCGGGAGGACGTGAACTTCTGGTATATGGTGGATAGGCGGCGGGAACCATTGAAGTCTATGCATGAAAAGTGTTCCTTGTTGCAGTTTCCTCATATTCCCACTCCATGGGGGACTTATTGGTCTCTAGGCAAGACGCCGGCCTCGGGACAGAGAGGTTGTTGGTTTAAATCTCAGCTACACCAGTTGGGATTGTTATTTATGATTTCTCTCTGCGGCAACCACCCCTAGTCTCAGCAGCGAGACCCGGCTTGAAACGTCAGTTACTCATCGACGGAAAAAACATGAGTACCTCCGAAGTCGGAGTTATCTGCCTGTACGGCGAGGGACCACTGTGCACACGGCTGCCAGGGAAAAATGGATTAACACGCATAATTCAGTTGCTAGTCTCTAGGGACTTCGTCAGAGTTGAAAGCTGGCGAACGCAACAACAACAACAAAAGGAGACTCCCGTGTTCAAGTTGAGCACGTACAAGAATCTTGCAGTCAAAAATTAAAAAGATTAGACTGTACACTGCTGATGGAGACAAAGCTGAAAATCATCATGATTATAGAGTTGCATGTCCTGAAAACTAATGCATGAACTATTTTGTTATTCTTTACGATCACATTCTTGTTTAAATAGCCTGTATTCTCTGGGTATATGACACATGATGTTCATCAGCGTCGTAAGTCTTTGAAGGTTTCACGTCTGGTGTTATATTATATAGCTCCTAGTTTGGAAAGAACAGGCGCGCTGTCCAGTTTTCTTTCCAAATTGAGGAAAAAACATACAAATTGGCTATTTTAATGCATTTAAGAATGTTTCCTTCCAAAATTGTTTTCCTGCAGAAAATACTTCCTCACTAATTTAACACGTAATTTATCTAGCCCTGTCCAATTATGCAGCAGCGTGTTGTGAGGAGCAGCGCAGCGTGTTGTGAGGAGCAGCGCAGCGTGTTGTGAGGAGCAGCGCAGCGCGTTGTGAGAAACAGCAGTTGATTGTTCAAAACCATGAATGTTTTACTGGTTGTGATAACCCAAGCCACTGCCATGTTCTTGGAATACTGTCCAGCCCTCGAGCTCCTCTCAGTTTTTCTCAAGTCATGAATTCAGATCGTTCTCTGATGTAGGAGCGTAATGATAGCTGGTTAGACTGCATTCTTACAAGATGCCAAGACCAGTGTATTTTCTGTATTTCTATCGTATTTGATGCAAAATGATGTGCCAACAATTTGTGTAACGTCCTCATTCTGACGTTTCTGGTAGTGTAAACATCTTCGCCTTCTCAAACATCCTGTTTGCACTCTTCTTAAACAATACGAGAAGTTTTAATTTTTTTTTTTTTACCCATTACAAATGTTTTAGTTTAACTATCATCATCATCATGTGCCATACCGGTTGGCGTAGGTGATCATGTCCCTCCACAATCTTCTATCTACAGTGCATCGTATCAGTTCTGTTGCTGACTGTTTTCCATGCTATGACACCAAGCTATCCAGTATTTTCTCTCTTTGTCGTCCGCGATCTCTCTTTCCTTTTATTTTGCCAGTTGTAACCAAGTATTCCAACTTTCCTCTTCTCATGATGTGCCCGAAAAATGTTGATTGCTTCTTAGTTTAACTATAATAAAGTTATATGTTTTCAAAACATATTTTCCCGAACTGTCGATTCAAACTAGTAGAATTATATAAATCTAATTTAAGGATTTCAAATTCATCACAAAAGTACTTTCGTTTTTAAATTCATTAACTAGAACGATACAAGTGATGTATTTAGAATTATCCAGACGTGTTATTAACGTGGAGGAAGAAACAAGCATCATTCTTTTGCCATGTAATGAGAAGGGAACAGTTGGAATATATTGTGACAACTGGAAAAAATTGAGGAACGAAGAGATAGAGGGAAGACAAGAGAACAGATACCAGACAGCTTAAGTGAATGGCTTGGCAGAAGGTCAACAACAGAAATGATAAATAACTGTCGAGATAGAAAGTTGTGGAGAGACATGATCACCTACGCCAGCAGGCCCGGTACTTGATGATGATGATGATGATGATGATGATGATGATGATGTAGGACTAGTTTTATTTCCTTACATATATGTTTCTTCAAAGGGAAACAAAATTTGAAAGAGCAAATAGATTTATTAATTTCTTGTTTTATTTCTCTATTTACTGCTTTATTGCTTAAAATAAATATTTAAATCTAGTTATGCAAATATTTGGCTTTGTACAATCACATAAATAGGTCAGATACGAATGCTATTCCCGTCCAGGACGAGCTAATGGAGGAGACTAAATTAAACAAAAGACCCTTACGTCTTGCTAGACGTGAAATGCACAGACAGCTGCTAATACAAGCATTAATATCAGTTTGTTCAAAGATGTGGCTGATGGTAGAACAAACTGAGACCAGATATTATTAGCTTTGTTTTGTTTCTGGTGTTTATGGAGTCGTATTTGTTTACGTGGATAATTTAAATATCACGGATGATAACTGTGAGGGGGTGAAAGAGGAGGAAGGGTTTTAAAGCTGTGTTTTATTAAGTGTGGGTGACGGGGAGTGGGTTGAACGCTGGTTGATAATAAGCGTGGATGTTGCGTGTGGTGGCTGATGAGTGTGGGATGTTGTGTGTGGTAGCAGCTGATGAGTGTGAGATGTCGTGTATAGTTGAGTATGGGGTGTTGTGTGTGGTAGCTGATGAGTGTGAGGTGCTTTGCATAGTTGATGAGTGTGTGATGTTTACTATTTTGCACTACTCCATGTTTTATTTTACTCTAACATTTGTCACATCAGAAAGCAGCTCTAAAAGTTTGAGGACAATTGTGGCGACTACTTCAAGAATGTCCAGACGACCAGTAACGTCACGGGACTAATGATGACAATGTTGAATGGTCGAAGTAAAAGAGAACGACTGTGTACAGTTTCGCAGACG
The DNA here is from genome assembly GCA_032433765.1 of Megaustenia siamemsis. NCBI lineage: Eukaryota > Metazoa > Mollusca > Gastropoda > Stylommatophora > Ariophantidae > Megaustenia > Megaustenia siamemsis. Next base: position 37,555,103 of record JAVIAB010000106.1, read on the forward strand.
ACCAATCATGGAAACACAAATAGAAGACATGCAAGAACGCCTAGCCAGACTAAACCAGAGTCGAAAAACAACATAATATATAAATCAACATAAATAAGACAGAAGCAATAACGATATCAAAAGAGACGCAAAAAACCAACATTAAGATAAATGGCGATATCCTAAAGCAAGTGAGGGATTTCAAATATTTAGGCAGCTCCGTGACATATATCATGCTTGCAACAGAAGTAGACTCAAGATGAAACAACGCTTCTCAAGTTATTGGACAGACCTCACAACTACTCTCTAACAAAGAAGTAACGCTAGAAGCGAAGCGAGCTATTTATAAGACTATCTTTACGACCATCCCAACGTTGTGCTACCAGTGCCTGACATGGACCTTAGACTCAAGAACTATTAGAAAAATAACCACCACAGAAATGAAGTATGTCATACGCATGACAGGAAACAGCATGAGAGATAAAATCAGAAATGACGCGTTACAAAAAAAGACTAGGAACGGAACCGGCTATTAAAAACATAACACGACAACAGATCAAGTTGTTCGGGCATGTGATAAGCCATAAAGTACTAAATCTAATACGAGTTATCAGCAAAGAGAACATCAGAACAAGAGATGGACAATGAAAAAGTTGGATAAACGGAATACTAGAAACGCTCGCAGACAACAGAAGAGGCCAATAGAAGAAGAAAATATAAGAGGTAAATAGAAGAGACCAATAGAAGAGACCAATAGAAGAGACCAATAGAAGAGACCAATAGAAGAGACCAATAGAAGAAGCCAATAGAAGAGGTCAATAGAAGAGACCAATATAAGAGACCAATAGAAGAAGAAAATATAAGAGGTAAATAGAAGAGACCAATAGAAGAGACCAATAGAAGAGACCAATAGAAGAAGAAAATATAAGAGGTAAATAGAAGAGACCAATAGAAGAGACCAATATAAGAGACCAATAGAAGAAGAAAATATAAGAGGTAAATAGAAGAGACCAATAGAAGAGACCAATAGAAGAGACCAATAGAAGAGACCAATAGAAGAGACCAATAGAAGAAGCCAATATAAGAGGTCAATAGAAGAGACCAATATAAGAGGCCAATAGAAGAGGTCAATAGAAGAGACCAATAGAAGAGGCCAATAGAAGAGGCCAATAGAAGAGACCAATAGAAGATGCCAATAGAAGAGGCCAATAGAAGAGACCAATAGAAGAGACCAATAGAAGAGGCCAATAGAAGAGGCCAATAGAAAAGACCAATAGAAGAGACCAATAGAAGAGACCAATAGAAAAAGCCAATAGAAGAGACCAATAGAAGAGACCAATAGAAGAGACCAATAGAAGAGACCAATAGAAAAAGCCAATAGAAGAGACCAACAGAAGAGACCAATAGAAGAGACAAATAGAAGAGGCCAATAGAAGAGCAGAAACCGCCTACCATAACTCCTCTCGACGCCGAAAGGCAAATGAGGGAAGAAAGATGGAAAGAAAAAGGAAAAAAAGAAAGAAAGAAGGATTATACATGCAGCATATCTCAAGAGAGGGAGCCGCGATAGCTCAGTGTTTAGTGAACTGGACTACAAAGGGCAAGAGGTAGGGTTCGATCCCAACCGACGACTCCGGTTCACCCAGCCTTTAATGGGTACCGGATTATTTTCTGGGAAAGTAAAGCGACACGGGGGTAATACCTACCACATTACCCCAAAAATCATGTGCCGAGGGTCTGTAAAATGTATGGTCTCTAGCATCATATTCCTTATACGCCACTTGGCGTGACTGGGGTACTTTACTTTACTTTTTATATGTCAAGAGAGGTTTGATGTCAGACCAACAGACTGAGGCAACAAATAAGTTTACCTCTATCTGATTGAGAGAAAGAGGAAGATTTGATTAACCAATTTCAGAAAACAGAAAGAAAGAACCACCGTCACGCCACGTGGTATATAGATAATACAGCTCTAGTGTCCCTATTGTTTTGTACCATGTGTCTGTATTGTTTTATACCATGTATCTGTATTGTTTTATACCATGTTTCTGTATTGTTTTATACCATGCGTCTGTATTGTTTTATACCATGTGTCTGTATTGTTTTATACCATGTGTCCCTATTGTTTTATACCATGTGTCTGTATTGTTTTATACCATGTGTCCCTATTGTTTTATACCATGTGTCCCTATTGTTTTATACCATGTGTCCCTATTGTTTTATACCATGTGTCTGTATTGTTTTATACCATGTATCTGTATTGTTTTATACCATGTGTCTGTATTGTTTTATACCATGTGTCTGTATTGTTTTATACCATGTATCCTTATTGTTTTATACCATGTGTCTGCATTGTTTTATACCATGTATCCTTATTGTTTTATACCATGTATCCTTATTGTTTTATACCATGTATCCTTATTGTTTTATACCATGTATCTGTATTGTTTTATACCATGTATCTATATTGTGCTCATTTGCTTTAATCGTCGAGGGGAGATATAATTTGCGGTATTTTGGTCCTCTGTTCGCCTCTGCTACTGTTATGTTTCCTAGTGTTTCCAGTACTTACTTGCGTTCGCCTAATGACTAAATGAATACACCTCTTCGTCATCCGCCCTTAAAAAGACGGTAAGTTGGCGTGTTTGCGTTGTGTTGTGGTTTGCAGCATAACTGTGATATTTGTGTCTTTCGGCCCAACACATCCGACTTCAGCATGACATTTTTAAGTACCGGGTTGTCTTTCCTCTTCGATCCCTACTCGCTTGGCCAGACTAGACAGGTTAGTCTGTTACTTGAGGCACCACGGAGAGGTGGAGCAGGGTCTTAATGGTTGTGGTTCAACAATCCTGCCGCAAGCCATTAGCTGTGGGTTGCTGACAACTTCCAGCTATGCCGCTGGGAGGCGCGCCTTCGCCTCAGTGTTTTCAGTATTCCGTCGATCCATCGTTTTCGTGGTCTGCCTTTGCAATAGGCGTCGGAATTTTTAAATTTTTTTTTTAATCAGTGGTTTCATTGTGGCTTTATACTTACCCCGTCTCTGGGAAGTGATATGCGACGTCTAGAAAACACTGAGATAACAGCGACAAATATAAGATGGTCTAAACGCAAACAAGCTGCTGTATAGCTTATGATAAGAATGAAAAGAAAGAAAATGAAAAAAAGTGGCATGGTTACGTCTCTACATCGGTGAGGAACAGCACGATAACAAAACTATGCTGCTGCTCGGTAGGCCCTCAGCAGGAGCATCGGGAATTCCGGTCAGTATGGCGGATAGGCGGTAGGAACCATTGAGGCTCAATCTGAAAAGTGTTCCTTGTTGCAGTTTCCTCATATTCCAAGTCCGGATTGATGCTGGAGTTACCGAGTTTAGTGCTCTATGCACCTCCTTGAGCTGTGCGTTTCATCCGGATCGCGTTTCGATATTCCTATTGCTTACGATGAATGAGGGCATCATATGACGAAGGAGAGTTCAGCTGCGTTCACTTTCGGTGCCGCTTGGCCTTATGTCTTTTGGCGTGTGATGTAGCTGATATGATGGAGACTGCAGATGCCTTTCTTTGTTTTGATCCTTCATTGAGATGAGATTCGGATGATTCCACTGGCACGGGTGGTAGAGCAATTATGGATTTTAATTCGTTTGCTGCGATACCGGGGCCTTCGACTAACCATAACCATATATATATATACATACACACACACACACGGGGTGTTCATAAATTTGCTGTTCAGTGACATTATTTTTGAAATTACAGGAAATGGTAACGTAATTTTTTAAATATTCAATGTAGACACTACCTCTTGGCTGGGATGTATTGGGTAAAGTGGTTCTTCATCGCGGGGGGGGGGGGGGGGGGGGGACTTGTGAGTCTTGAAATTTCAGCAGAGTGTCGAATTACTTCTTCGGTAAAATTTGCTACCAAGAAAGGAAGAAATGTGCAATCAAAAATGCCATGTTTCCATTGTTTAACACCATTTCTTTTCAGCAATGTAACAGTGAATATAACAACGACTTGTTGCGTTTTGCTGTAGACGGGATTGTGGAAACAAAATACGGCGTAGTAAATTTCATCAATAGGTGACATAATTTCTCAAATATTTTTCAAGTCACTACGCAGTGACTTTATAAACACCCTGTGTGCGTGTTTTAATATATACATATATATAAGATTAAGTAGAATTAGATGGACAGAAAATAAAATAAATGATGAAGTCTTAAAACAGCTAAAAATTAAAAGAGAACTGCTAAATACAATTTTTTTTTTTAATGAGATTTTTGAGACATGTTAAAGGACACAGCAGCCTACTAAAAGTAATCTTGGAAGGGAAAATATAAGATAAAAGAGGCAGAGGCAGACCAAGACTAACGTGGACGAGTAACATCAAAAGATGGACAAGTCAACCTATGACAACCTGCACCATCAAAACAGGAGACAGCGGAATGGCATTCTATGGTGATGATATATCTATATATTTATAGCTCAACTGGCTCTGTATAGAAAGTTTCCTATTACTTATATACATATATTGTAATTCAGTTGAATTTAATCAATCATAGATTGTGGCAGTGAAAAAGTATGCGCGAAATATAAAATGTCTTCATTAAAAAAAATAAACTCTTAGTGGCATTTTCCCATTAGTGGGATCTGCGGAAGAAACTTCTATAGACCAAAACCTCATTTAGATATCAATATTAGGCTCATCACTGGTTGTTTTCTCCAGAAAAGACATTTTCAACAAGAACAGACAAGTAGCAGAAATCAATGTAATAATTAAAGTGCCAATCATTACAATGATTGAAGTGTATGTCACTGGTGCACATGTCTGTATTTCTAACGCTGTTTCAATGGGATATGTCATCAACTGAGAAGCAAAATTAACTTTATAGATAAAAATCAGCTTTCATGCCTCTAATGAGATCTATTCTCGGAGTACAACTAAAGAGTTGATTTCCTTTCAATATTTTACCCTTTATTTTTATATTAAAGCATTTATTTTGAGAGTCAATATCAAAATTAGGGAAAGAAAATCTTGAAATATTTCAAGAATATAGTTACATGGAACATTCATATTGATGAACAAGAAAATGAGCTTCAGAAAGAAATAAAAGAACATCAATCACAAAAGATAATTTGATTTATTTGATTTATTTGAGTTATTTGCGGGTCATCATTATTGCACTCCGAACATGTCCATAGGTACTCAGATCCCCTCCTCAGCAAGTCCTGCAGTGTCCAGCGACTGACGACGCAAAGTCTGTGTTGGTTGATAAGTCTTCTTATAGTCCTACTAAGTTTCTCGTTTTTGGCTGGACAAACGAAAACTGTAACAGTAGTCTTGAGACTGTAGCGATTTTGGATTTAATTTTGAACATGCAAGAATAACATTCTGCAATAGCGAACTGTGTACACACAACCAGCGAACTAGTGGAACCATCAGAATGTACATATTTTGTAATGTGGCGCAAGAGACTGAGCATCTTCAGGTTTACCTAAAGTGTTTTGGCGTCAACTCTAACAAAATTGAACAATCTGTAACAAAAATAAAATCGTCATGTATGTGTAGGGTATCTCACTCGGTACCAAACCCGGAATGTCTTTAATGGTTTTACCATTATGTGCTCTTGTGTAAATCTGTTACGTATCTATCGTACATTGTCTTAAATTGTGCACTGTCAGCCGCATCAAGCATGGTACTTGATGATGATGTTAAAACTAGCAGTAGACACGTAATGCTTGAAGAGTGATCAGATGGATAATGTTCCTCAATATGTGTGTACTACTTACATATCTACTGCTGCAATTGTATACTTCTCCCGAATGTCAATATTGGTACTTCGCGTTGTTTTGGTTCGTCTTTTGGGTTGGAACGCGTCACACACATAAAAAAAAGTAAAGTACCCCCGTCACGCCAAGTGGCGTATAGGGAAATATGGTGTTAATGACCCTATATTTTACAGACCTTCAGCACATGATTTTTGGGGTAATGTGGTCAGTATTACGCCCGTGCTGCTTTACTTTCCCAGAAAAAAATCCGGTACCCATTTAAGGCTGGGTGAACCCGGAAGCCGTCGGTTGGGATCGAACCCTACCCCTTGTCCGTGGTAGTCCAGTTCACTAACCACTGAGCTATCGCGGCTCCGCGTCACACACATATCCACATATAATTGACTTCACACACAAGTCTCTTGTAACATAAGAATATAATGCTTTATTTACACAGCCCACTGAACATTTGCTCTCAATACAAAATCCAGACGGCGTGGATGACCGCTTAGGTGTCAAAGTAGCGCCACTGAGGTTTCTACCACCTCCTACTAATGTTAACTAATCTCATAACTGTCGCACACAAAGTATCAATCACATCCGTCGACTTCACTGAACATGTTACACACTTACTAAACAGCCTAATGTCCACATTAGAACTTCTATCATAAATCTATCGCAACTGCCACCCACTCCCTTGTCTACCTCCTATCACCAACTGGTAGTAATCACGGAATTCTTACTTCCTACATAGGGTTCTCGTATCACTAACTCCTGGATAACCTATTTGAGTTCTCCTTGAAGGAAATTTACATCGTCTAGTATTTTGGCACATGAATAATTACTACAGCTTCCGCCTTGTTGCTGCTAAAAGTTCCCATTTAACGAACACGTTATCTGACGGTGGATGTAAAGGCATCAAGATGCCTAGAGATGCCAAGCTGCTGTGAAGCTGATGATAATAGCAATACTAAAAAAAAAAGAAAGAAAAAAGTGGTATGGTGACAACTTTAAGTGGTAATGGACAAAACAAAAGTCGACGTTTCGGCCAAGTAGGCCTTCAGCTGGAACAAACAATAAACACAAAAAAAATATATATAAGGATATGTAAACAAATCTAACTACATGGCGATAATATGCTAGATACTCAAGAAAGGAAATAAAAAAAAGGGTCACTTCCCTGTGTTCCTGAGCGTGGTCAGTCTCCAAATGGACTATATTATCTGACGGTGGCTTCCTTCTGTGCTTCGCGGAGTTTTCTCAAAATCTCTACTTTCCACCTTTACTATTCTAATCACTAATATCATATATAGTTGGCGGCCCGCCCACTTATTTTAGTACAGTCAGAAGGTGACCACGCTCTGGACTGCAGGGAAGTGACTTTTTTTTAAATTCCTTTCTTAAGTATCTAGCATATTATCGCCATGTAGTTAGATTTGTGTGCATATCCTTATATATATATATATATATATATATATATATATATATATATATATATATATATATATATATTGTATTGTTGTTTGTTGTTACAGCTGAAGGCCTCATTGGCCGAAACGTCGACTTTTGTTTTTTTGTTACTCACCTACGTAAATCTGTCACCATATCATTCTTCTTTATAAAAAATTCCATTATCATCAGCTTTACAGCAGCTTCGCAATTCTATGCATCTTGATGCCTTTACTCCTTTGGAAATGTCAGTATTTTGTTGTTTCTTTTTTTTGTAAATCTGTCACTATACCTTGTACGAGTGTACCTCACACCCCACCACCTGCTCCATTGCTACCAGCTTTACCACAGCACTGCAATTATTTACCTGTTCACTACTATAGCAAAAGCTCTTATTAAGAAATAATTTTAGAAAGAACTCACAACATTAGAATATATGTGTTCAACAAAAACAGAAAGCAGTAAAAGACAAAATAAAATTGGGATACACAGATACGAGTATTTTTAATAAAGGGCATAATATGTTTCTTAGCGCCTTTATGGTTATTTTTTTTTTTAATAATCAACATCGCATTTTATTGGAAAATGAAGGAAATGTACTGGCTGAGGACATCTACACCCAAAAGTGATGCAAAATTAATGTCGAAGATTATAACTCAAATGCTACTTCAAAATGAAAACAAATATCATCATCATCAAGTACCGGGCCTAGTGGCGTAGGTGATCATGTATCTCCACAACTTTCGATCTCGGCAGCTATTTAGCATTTCTGTTGTTGACTTTCTGCCAAGCCATTCTCTTAAGCTGTCTGTTATTTTTTCTCTTTGCTTCCCTCTATCCCTTCGTCCCTCAATTTGTCCAGTTGTTATAATATATTCAAGTTGTTCTTTTCTCATTACATGGCCAAAAAAAAAATGATGATTGTCTCTTCCTAACATTGGAAATTAGCTCTCTTTTTGCTTTGATCTCTCTCAGAACCTCTTCATTACTCTTCTCAGCTGTCCATGGTATTCTCAACATCATTCTGTAAAACCACATTTCTCCAGACTCCAGTGATTTTCTTGTCTGTTGTCCTATTGCCCATGAGCACGTTTTGCCTCTATCCCAAATGTTCTTACCTATTACCACATATTTTGAACATGTCACAATTAAGAGGGAGTGTCCTTATCTGTCCCTCAGCTCATGAATTACATCATGCCTTGTCATCGTCTGTCAGCAAAAACACGATTAATGCATGTTTCGGTTTATCTGTGATCATGTGGACAGGCCCCTCCTTCGTGGTTTTAATAATCGTTATAACTGGTCAGTTAACCCACAGTCAACCTTAGATCTATAAGGCCCGCGGGTAGAAAAAAAACCCTAAAATGCACCAACTAGCGTGACGTGTTCAACTGTCGCCATCGATATCTCTAGTTCTGTCCACTTTGGCCGAACCGACCAATAGTTGTGACGTTTTCAGCAATGCGAGGGTAGTGGGTAAAGTGAGGTCAGCCGTCCATAGGCCGAGACGTCACAAGAATTAGGGAGTTTTCGAGAAAACCCCTTCAGCGGGCAGGCTCAGAGATATTGGTGGCGACGGTACAACAATAGTAGATAAAGACAGGTGACTTCGCTCTACTCACAACCAACCCTGCATGCAAAAGTGAAAACATCACACTAGTTGGTCGTTTTCTGGAAATTCGCTCTCAGCCCGCAGGCCTATTAAATATATAGCTGGCTGTGGTTAACTCCATGGCCTTGACGTCATTGGTCATGATTGAGCCCATTAAGAGTATATCTGTTCATGTCTGTCCCGGAACTAGGTTTGCATGACTTCATTGAGTCTACTGTAGTATTTGCTTACTTTCCTTGCCTACATTATCTTTCAACGTCGAGGAAGAAATAGATTGTTTGGTCTAGTGCTCCGTATGTATCTCTTGCATGTTCACTGTGATGTCTTGCTATTTCATTAATTGCCTGCCTTACAGACCTACTTGGAGGCGAAGGCGCGCCTCACAGCAACAGAGTTGGAAGTTGTCAGCGACCCACAACTGATGGTTTGCGCCAAGATCGGTGAACCAGAACCATCCAGACCCTGCTCCACCTCTCCGTGGTGCCTCTAGTAACAGACTAATCTGTCTAGTCTGGCCAAGCTAGTAGGGATCGAAGAGGGAAGACAACCTGGTACTCAAAAATGTCATGCTGAAGTCGGATGTTTTGGGCCGAAAGGCGCAAATAACACAGTTATACTGCAAACCACAACACAAAGCAGACACGCCCACTTAACATCCTTTTAAGGGCGGATGATGACGAGGTATACTCCTTTAGTCATCGGGCGAGCGCAAGCAGGCAAGACCTACTTTTACCACTCATTCCGTTGCCTCTGAATGTTAAAACCTTCAAGAGAATGCTGTATAATGTTGTCCTACTACTTGTGTCAACAATTTGAGCTGTCGTTCCGTACCACTCGAGCTTAGATTCAATTACTTCCTACGTGTGTAAATACATTCTTGTTTATCCGGTAGCCTCCCCTTACAGATTAATACAAAAACCACACCAGCTTTCATTGTCGTGATAACTTTAAGCACTTGATTCTTAAATCCTTTTCTGCATTTGTAAGTAGTGAAGTATCAGCATTATATGCAACAAAAGTTGTTTTGGTGGCACAATATTCCTTTTATAAATAGTCTACCCGACATCATGGCACATTTTTTTTTCTATATGAGAGTCTACTTTTTTCCGGTCGTGGTGTCCTCTCGGCGACCTCTCGTGGCGTCCGGTTGGGGTGACCTCTCGTCCTGGTGGGGTGACCTCTCGTGATGTCTTGTGATCTCTCGTCGTAGTGGGGACTCATGAAAGTGGGGTGGGCGGAGTGACTGTCATGATGTTTCGTGAATACTGGGGGATATCAGGATGACATCACTTTGTACTTTCTTTGAAACCAGTCTTATCAAGATAACTTTTAATGTATACCTAAAATTTCTTTGCATCTAAAGGTAACAACTTACTCAGTGCTTGACCAACTAGTAGAGAGGGATTCGCTAATGAGTTTACGTGGAATCATCAGCATCATGACATTTATTAATGTCCAAATTGACCGCTTGTCCGTAACACGGATACCGGCGCGTTAATGACTTTCGCAGGTACGCCGTCAAAGACCCCGCTTCTGTGTGAAATTTTTCACTTGAGTAACTTCAACCTAGTCGTCTACATAAGCTGCGCTAATGAGTTTATCAGCTGTCTAGTGGTGTGGCGTTGTTTTTGAGAGACGGTAAATTAATGAACTATGCTACTCTTTTAGTGTGCTTATGTCAGAGGCGTAACTTTCATGAGTAGTAGAGTTAAGAGTGGGATAGCTCAGTGGTTAGTGAACTGGACTACAAAGGACAGGCGGTAGGGTTCGATCCCAACCGACGGCTTCCGGGTTCACCCAGCCTTTAATGGGTACCGGATTTTTTTCTGGGAAAGTGAAGCGGCACGGGCGTAATACCGACCACATTACCCCAAAAATCATGTGCCGAAGGTCTGTAAAATTTATGGTCACTAACACCATATTCCCTATACGCCACTTGGCGTGACGGGGGTACTTGACTTGACTTGAGAGTTAAGAGTTGGAGTGTACTAGAATTTCACGTGATTGAGTTTACATCTGATCCATCTAGTGACCACGGTCGTCTTCCTTCCTTGTAGCCATGGTTGGTAATACCTTCGTTTAGTGGGGCTTATGACAGGGGCGTGACTTTTTCGTGTGTAGTAGAGATATGACAGAGGCTTATAGTTATTTTTATTCATGACAACTTTATTGTAGACCTAAAATTTCTTTGAATTTAATGGTAACATACAACTTACTCAGTGCTTGGCCAACTAATGACCAAGGTCGTACTAATGAGTTTAACAGCTGACCAGTAATGAAATTTCAGGGCCGTAATCTACTTGAGGGGTTCTGCAATTAACTTTTTGGACTTTTTGACTAAATATTTTGCTGAATTGAACAGCTAAATGGTAGAATGGAATGTATGTGAGTCTAGACCATCCACATCATCGAGTTTCAGCGAAAAACCAACTAAGTCGACAAGAAGTATTCACATGAAGCCTAAAAGGTGACATTAAAGTAGAAAAACAGGAAAAGGCGAGGGACAAAAGTTCCGTGGGAAGGCCAGGGGTAACGTCATAACCATCAAAGGTGGAGAAGACCTAGAGAACACACCCTGGTATCGATCGAATTTAGTGAGCTTGAATGGTGGAAGGGCAGCCTGAATGACTACTCGAACAAGGGACTCTGATAGTGTCATAGACCTGGCACTGGAGTCTTCTACCTTTGTATTGGTTTGCAAGTGGCGTGTATTAGGATTCTAGAGCAGTGGTGGCCAACTTAAGGTTGACAGAGGGCCAAGTCAATGCCAAGAACCAGATGACAAACTTAAGAGTACCATCAAATATAACATGCGGGGGACTGGTTGGTCTCGAGGCAAGACGCCAGCCTTGAGACAGAGAGGTTGTGGGTTCAAATCCCAGCAGCATCAGAGAGATTTTTATTTATGATTTCTATCTGTGGCAACCAGCCCTGGTCGCAGCAGCGAGGCCCGTCTTGAAACGTCAATTACTCATCGACGGAAAAAATATGAGTACTTCCGAAGACGGAGTTATCTGCCTGTGCGGCGAGGGACCCCCGTGTACACGGCGGCCAGGGAAAAATGGATTAACACGCAAAATTCAGTTCCTAGACTCTAGGGACTTCGCTCTAGGGACTTCGTCAGAGGTCAAAGCTGGCGAACGAAAAAAAACAAAAATTACACGCTGTGATTTAGTAATATATCAATAATTTGTAACAAAACAATTAGTTATTTATTTTAAAATTTATCTTCATAATATTATATTTTTAATCGACTTGAACTTTAGTATTTATTTATAGATATTTAATATAGTAGTTTATGTGCACGATTCACGTGTCAATAAAAATAGACTTGCGGGCCGCAGTTTGCCCATCACTGGGCTAGTGAATAGGCGTGCATGACATCCTTTTCTTCATCAGGTTGCGGTACAATGTTGGATAAAGTGATCATTATTATGTCAGTCCAACTTTTCTTTAAGGCTAGGTGAACCTAGAAGCCATCGATTGGAATCGAAATCGACAACTACTCTTCTTTTTTCCTCTTCTTTCCTTCCTCATTTGCCTTTCAGCGTCGAGGGGAGACAGCTTGTTCACAGAAAACCTTCCCACTAACCACTGTAGCTTCAGACATCCGGTTAATTATTGTCGGAATGGTAGATACAAGGTAATAAAGAGTTCTTCAATGTTAAATGAAGCCATTCTGTTATCTGTTCGAGAACTACGGCATTTACGTGATCATCTTTGGTATATTGTTACAGCATGATTATGTTGACCACACATAGAGTTTGCTTATGTTAAGTTACGTTATAATGACAAGAGTTCGGATATGATCTTGATCAACTGCCGCCAGTGTCACCCAGCCTTTAATGGGTACCGGATTTTTTTTCTGGGAAAATAAAGCACGGGCGTAATACTGACCACTTTACTCCAAAAATCATGTGCCTATGGGCTGTAAAAATTATGGTCACTAACACCGTATTCCCTATATGCCACTTGGCGTCACGGGGCTACTTTTTTTTTACCTTTTTATGTTACGCTATGTTAAATTAGGATCATCATTACAGCACTCCGGACATATCCGGTGCTCCAATCTTCTCCTCAGAATGTTCATCAGCACACAGCGACTAATTATGTTACTTCTGTGTTGGTTGACAAATCCTCTCATTCGTCCACAACATCGCTCTGTTCTAGCAACACCTGTCCTCACTTTCTGTTCACACAGCCAACATAATTGTAGATCTGTCAGAGCCTTTTGTTTGACCTATCCCTCGTAGATTGTTAACGATATCGGCCTGATCCATTGACTGCCAAGCAATTAATATTGCCGAACCAGATGGTGTTCCGCTCTGTCGCTGCCCTCAACACCAGCCTGGAGCGAGACACACATGAAAGTGATACTGCAAATCTTGGATATCTGTATTTATTCAACCATTGATGACGAATTAGGCCTGACTTTACTGTGCGGATCATGTTCATGATCACAACACATGCGCACGCACGCACGCACGCACACACCTACACCCCACACATACCCACACACCATATACACACCCACACACACCACACACCATAACAGACACACCCACACCCCACAAACACCACACCACACACACCCACACTACACACACCACACTCACACCACACACACCTACACCCCACACACAACATACCACACCACAGACACACCACACCACACACACCATACTACACCACACACACCACACCATACACACACCACATACACACACCCCCACATCACACACACACACCACAACACAAACACACACATCCCGCACACATCACATACACCACACCACACATACACCTCACACACACCCACCCCACACACACTACATCACACACACCCTACACACACCTCGCACACACTACATCACACACACCACACACACACTCACACCCCACACCACACATACATCACACACCACACACCATATACACACCAAACCACACACACCCACACACCACACACACACACCATACAAACTTACATGAGTACAATCTTAAGTCACCAATCAATCAAAAACCTTTGTCACTGCAATTATCTCTATCGTCAAACTACTGGTCGTCATCCTCGTGAATAGTTCTGCCACTGGATCGGCCCAAGCACTCCGTTGATTGGGTACCCCAGAACCATCTGTGTGGATTAGCACATCAATATCACCAGTCTTCATAAATGAGAGCATTCACTTCTTCTTTAACCACAATCAAATCATGTTCTTTGCATCCTCTATCTAATGTGACAGTGACATAGAAAATAGATTTAAGCTCTGGAGGAACAGATCTCCACTCCGCCCCATGTCTGACACTAGAGAGCTCGCAGATCGATTTGACAATGTCCTCAACTTGAAGTCTTGCCTTAAAAAAAAGTAAAGGTAGTCCCACAACACTTGCCAACGGGCATAGAAATGTTAGTGACGTCATTGTACTAAGTCTTCGTTTCATGAGGTGGGGTGGTCACTTGCCATCTTCCCTACCGTTCTTTCCCAGTGAAAATCTTGACAGACATCGAGAGCAATTTAGGTTGGAACAAAATTTGTGTCAACAGGCATTTGAACCCCGATCGTTCAAGTCAGTAGGCGAGTGCACTGATCACATCGCCAGAGAGCTCTATAGCAACCATTACGAAAGAGTTGCTGTTTAGATTGCTTTCCACGATCTGCATTTTCGAAAAGCCACGAAGACAACTAGACATCGGATCTCACTACCAAGCGATTGCTGGAGAGTAAAGCCACGAAGACAACTAGACATCGGATCTCACTACCAAGCGATTGCTGGAGAGTAAAGCCACGAAGACAACTAGACATCGGATCTCACTACCAAGCGATTGCTGGAGAGTAAAGCCACGAAGACAACTAGACAGCGGATCACACTACCAAGAGATTGCTGGAGAGTAAAGCCACGAAGACAACTAGACAGCGGATCTCACTACCAAGCGATTGCTGGAGAGTAAAGCCACGAAGACAACTAGACAGCGGATCTCACTACCAAGCGATTGCTGGAGAGTAAAGCCACGAAGACAACTAGACAGCGGATCACACTACCAAGAGATTGCTGAGATGGCATTTGAACCCTAATCCTCCAAGTCGGAAGGCGAGTGCACTGATCACATCGCCAGAGAGCTCTATAGCAACCATAACAAAAGAGTTGCTGTTTAGATTGCTTTCCACGATCAGCATTTTCAACAGACGTCCAGTGATTACCAGTTGGTGGCAACGTCAACAGGAACGATGTAAGAGAAAGTGAAATGACAGAGAATAAACAAATTAGAAGAGACGGTGCAGGCATGTTGGCTACACAATCAATTAGGAACAAATATTGGTATCTGCAGTATCCAGGAACCAATGAAGTACAGACAAAGCTGCATAGAACGGTACTGGTGACTGTTGACAAGTAACTACGATCTTTAACTCTTATTCACATATGCATATAAAGAAAACATTAGGGATACTGTCTGACTCGTTTTTATTTGCTTAAGTTTGTGCAAATATTAAGAATCGTATATATATATATATATATACTATTGATAGATTGTTAAAAAAACCCACTATTATTAAACTTTTCATGTCTTTAGTATTTTGCTACACATTGCTTCATATGTGCAATAAAACTTTGCCT
This sequence comes from Megaustenia siamemsis, assembly GCA_032433765.1. NCBI lineage: Eukaryota > Metazoa > Mollusca > Gastropoda > Stylommatophora > Ariophantidae > Megaustenia > Megaustenia siamemsis. The sequence goes on from JAVIAB010000106.1 coordinate 37,570,523, forward strand.
ATATTAAATACATTCTGTAGACGATAATGACAAGTCAAACGGAGCCCATGTCTCCTCAATAAAATCGACGCATATAAACATACTTATTGACCCCTCATATTATGAGTTAATATTTCCTCTTAATTCACTATTTATATTAAATTTCTATTTGATTTTTAAGTTTCAACCAACAGGATATAATATATTGTTAGTTCTCTTTTATGGAACCAAAACTACACAGGTGAAGTCTTACATTATCTATCGCTGTTAATATTTTTAAAGTACATTTTAAAATCTTAGCAAGTCCCTGAGTATTATATTTTTTATTCAAAATTATATTTCTGACCTTTTGAGATAAGTAACTCAACCGATTTCATTTTTAAATGAGTGTTTGCTACACATGCTTGGAGAAAGCTGAGAGTTCTTTTTATTTATTTGCGTAAATCTGTCAACTAGAATTATGTCAACCCTTATTCATTTGATACAAAATTACGTACACGTTTGACCGTGTTGCGGAGCATACATAACATATACCGTAATATACGCTACATAACAGGAACAGCTTTCAAAAATCGTGTCACTGTAGGGGTTTTGCTTAACGCCCCTGCGGCATTTTAACAGATTCACTGAAACGTCACAAGTTTATTTGGTGCAGGAGAAGTGTCAATCGGAACAACTGTTGAAGATAGTGTGTGAAGTTGTAATGTTTAAATGTGTACAGGCTGAGCAATATCATCGTTATCATCAGCATCACCATTATCACCATTATCACCATCATTATCATTATTATCATCACCATTGTCATCATTATGATCACCATAATCATTATCATCTTCGTCACCATCAGCATTATCATCATCATTATCATCATCAAGTACAATGTCTGATGAAATACGTAAACCCCACAGTTGTTTCTCACTTCTGTATTCATTTTCTACTGAACTGCCTTGTGCGGTGGTGCTCATTTGTTTACTACAACTCTGAAACTTCACTGATCTTGACTCGTAGAATTAACGTCTCAATAACATTAATGATACTGTGGATCAATGCTTTCTAGTTCCAAATCGTCGCGGCAGCTCCGAAGAACGTGCTTTTAGGTATTCATTTTAATTTTTTTTTCTTTTCTTTTGGAGAGTGACGCGATGGTTGGTGGAGGTGTGGTTAAGGGAATACAACAACCGGAAATTAAATTTGGGTCGAGTAGGACTGATTATGTGCAAGGATGGAATAGATTTGTATATAACCTGTGAGTTACAGTGATTATTGGTATATTTTATAAATCTGTTGGGATAGTACCTATGTATGATTGTGAACCTATTTGTGTACGTTGTTTCATCTCTTAGAAATGACTGGACACTTGTGTATCTGTATTTTGTCATCTATTGGGAAATTCAGGACACCCATGTGCCTTCCAGGAGCTCAGTATAGTCTATTCTCATAACAGACTAGTAATCAGGTGTGCAGTTAAAATATTCACATTTTTTTTTACAAATTCACGCATGGGACCTGTATTGTCGTCCCTCATCTCTACCAATAAAAACTCGCACGTAAACACCCAATGACGGCTACATTAGACATGCGGATCATGTTCTCCAGCTCTATAGTTTCCCCCGCAGACTCCAGGAATTTAGGAAATGTTATATTTGTGTGTGTTCATTTAGAAACTAAAGTGTAATAGATATTACCACTCTTTTAAAATATCATTCACTCTGTCTCTACTCAGAGGAGAAGGTGGTCACAGATTGGCCAAGTGAAGAAATAAGAGAATCTTAAATCAAGCCCTCAAGGAGAAATCAAAGCGTACAAAAAAGCAGCTGAACTAGAGAAACACTAAAAAGAACACTGAAGCGAGAGGCAATAAGAGTAGACATCAGCTCCCCCGACGAGGTTTAGCGACTCTCCCAGAACAGGTAAGTGTCGAGAGATAAATGTGGGTCCTATGCAAACTGATACCCAAAAATATCGTTGGACATAAAGAGTCTACAATTTCTGCCCTATATGGTGTCTCCAGCTCGAAAGGAAAATAAATAGATATATGTTTATATTAATAAAATGCATCACTAACTCTTTTGCCTTACTATCGCATAACGCTCAACAAGACATGCCTGTCTTCCTCAACAATATGACATAAATAAGGTATCACATTTACATATCAAACTTGTATTCTCCCCAGCAGAAAATGTATGCGCTGTTCATTTTCAAATCTCCAATTCCATTCAAGGGGTACAGCTCCACAAATTAATTTTCTGCAGCACAAATAAAGCGAAATTTAATCCAACAGGTACATGCACCGGGAACAGCAATGGATGTACGTCATCATCATATAAGACGAGTTTCAGTTTTCTTTCAATCCTCGCAAGTATCCGGTTTTAAAAAAATACATGACAGAGAAAATTGTTATAGAAACAAGTTCAAGCTATTGCAACACTATCTCAAGCCTTTACAACACTATCCCAAGTCCTTACAACACTATCTCAAGCCATTTCATCCCTCTCCCAAGCCATTACAACACTATCTCAAGCCATTACAACACTATCTCAAGTCATTACAACACTATCTCAAGTCATTGCAACACTATCTCAAGCCATTACAACACTATCTCAAGCCATTACAACACTATCTCAAGCCATTACAACACTATCTCAAAACCTTATAACACTATCTCAAGCCATTACAACACTATCTCAAGCTATTTCATCCCTCTCCCAAGCCATTACAACACTATTTCATGCCATTTCATCCCTCTCCCAAGCCATTACAACACTATCTCAAGCCATTTGATCCCTCTCCCATACAACACTATCTCAAGCCATTACAACACTATCTCAAGCCATTACAACACTATCTCAAGCCATTACAACACTATCTCAAGCCATTACAACACTATCTCAAGCCATTACAACACTATCTCAAGCCATTACAACACTATCTCAAGCCATTACAACACTATCTCAAGCCATTATAACACTATCTCAAAAACTGCCTGAACGTGATTATGCCTGAAAGCCATCTAAATAAACATGTTATGTCTGAGGATATTTGCAACATTTTGATGTCACCACATTCTGTTTTAAAAGTATATCATTTGTTCTCATATTGCATGTTTGTTTTCCTGGTCGTCTGTGTGTGTTCAATTTTACGAGTCTTCTCTGTTTTTCATATCTTGTTTGGTCTACAGACGTTTCTTATTTGTAAAAAATGTCTATGTTGAACTTTTTAAGAACATCTTTCCATGTTTATCTTTATTTGTACAATGTTCTTGTTATTATTATATCTTCCCACCAATTTCGTTTCACTAAATTGTAAGTTTAATAACAAAAAAGTAGCCTCTTTTGGCCTGCTGGGCCAGTCAGTTATGCAAGCCACTGTGTTGTTAGCTTTATGATCTATGCAACTGTGGTAGCTTTATGATCTATGTCACTGTGTTGTTAGCTTTATGATCTATGCCACTGTGTTGTTAGCATTATGATCTATGCCACTGTGTTGTTAGCTTTATGATCTATGAAACTGTATTGTTAGCTTTATGATCTCTGCCACTGTATTGTTAGCTTTATGATCTCTGCCACTGTATTGTTAGCTTTATGACCTATGCCACTGTATTGTTAGCTTTATAATCTCTGTCACTGTGTTAGCTTTATGATCTATGCAACTGTATTGTTAACTTTATGATCTCTGCTACTGTATTAGCTTTATGATCAATGCCATTGTGTTAGCTTTATGATCTATGCCACTGTGTTGTTAGCTTGATGGTCTATGCCACTGTGTTGTTAGCTTCATGATCTAAGCCACTGTGTTGTTAGCTTTATGATCTATGTCACTGTGTTGTTAGCTTTATGATCTATGTCACTGTGTTGTTAGCTTTATGATCTATGTCACTGTGTTGTTAGCTTTATGATCTATGTCACAGTGTTGTTAGCTTGATGATCTATGTCACTGTGTTAGCTTTATGAACTATACCACTGTGTTGTTAGCTTTATGATCTATGGCACTGTGGTGTTAGCTTATGATCTATGTCACTGTGTTGTTAGCTTTATGATCTATGTCACTGTGTTAGCTGTATAATCTATGCCACTGTGTTGTTAGCATTATGATCTATGCCACTGTGTTGTTAGCTGTATATTCTATGCCACTGTATTGGTAGCTGTATAATCTATGCCACTGTGGTGTTAGCTGTATGATCTCTGCCACTGTGTTGTTAGCTTTATAATCTATGCCACTGTATTGTTAGCTGTATGATCTCTGCCACTGTGTTGTTAGCTGTATAATCTATGCCACTGTGTTGTTAGCTTTATGATCTATGCCACTATGTTAGCTTTATGATCTATGCCACTATGTTAGCTGTATGATCTATGCCACTGTGTTGTTAGCATTATGATCTATGCCACTGTGTTGTTAGCTGTATATTCTATGCCACTGTATTGGTAGCTGTATAATCTATGCCACTGTGGTGTTAGCTGTATGATCTCTGCCACTGTGTTGTTAGCTTTATAATCTCTGCCACTGTGTTGTTAGCTTTATAATCTCTGCCACTGTGTTGTTAGCTGTATAATCTATGCCACTGTGTTGTTAGCTTTATGATCTATGCCACTATGTTAGCTTTATGATCTATGCCACTATGTTAGCTGTATGATCTATGCCACTGTGTTGTTAGCTGTATGATCTGTTCCACTGTGTTGTTAGCTGTATGATCTATGCCACTGTGTTGTTAGCTGTATGATCTCTGCCACTGTGTTGTTAGCTTTATAATCTCTGCCAATGTGTTGTTAGCTTTATAATCTCTGCCACTGTGTTGTTAGCTTTATAATCTCTGCCACTGTATTGTTAGCTTTATAATCTCTGCCACTGTGTTGTTAGCTGTATAATCTCTGCCACTGTGTTGTTAGCTGTATAATCTATGCCACTGTGTTGTTAGCTTTATGATCTATGCCACTATGTTAGCTTTATGATCTATGCCACTATGTTAGCTGTATGATCTATGCCACTGTGTTGTTAGCTGTATGATCTGTTCCACTGTGTTGTTAGCTGTATGATCTATGCCACTGTGTTGTTAGCTGTATGATCTCTGCCACTGTGTTGTTAGCTTTATAATCTCTGCCACTGTGTTGTTAGCTTTATAATCTCTACCACTGTATTGTTAGCTTTATAATCTCTGCCACTGTGTTGTTAGCTGTATAATCTCTGCCACTGTGTTGTTAGCTGTATAATCTATGCCACTGTGTTGTTAGCTTTATGATCGATGCCACTATGTTAGCTTCATGATCTATGCCACTATGTTAGCTGTATGATCTATGCCACTGTGTTGTTAGCTGTATGATCTGTTCCACTGTGTTGTTAGCTGTATGATCTGTTCCACTGTGTTGTTAGCTGTATGATCTATGCCACTATGTTAGCTGTATGATCTGTTCCACTGTGTTGTTAGCTGTATGATCTGTTCCACTGTGTTGTTAGCTGTATGATCTATGCCACTATGTTAGCTGTATGATCTGTTCCACTGTGTTGTTAGCTGTATGATCTATGCCACTGTGTATTAGCTGTATGATCTATGCCACTGTGTTGTTAGCTGTATGATCTGTTCCACTGTGTTGTTAGCTGTATGATCTATGCCACTATGTTAGCTGTATGATCTGTTCCACTGTGTTGTTAGCTTTATGATCTATGCCACTGTGGTGTTAGCTTTATGATCTATGTCACTGTGTTGTTAGCTTTATGATCTATGTCACTGTGTTAGCTGTATAATCTATGCCACTGTGTTGTTAGCTGTATAATCTATGCCACTGTGTTGTTAGCTGTATGATCTATGCCACTGTGTTGTTAGCTGTATGATCTATGTCACTGTGTTGTTAGCTTTATGATCTATGTCACTGTGTTAGCTGTATAATCTATGCCACTGTGTTGTTAGCTGTATGATCTATGCCACTGTGTTGTTAGCTGTATGATCTATGCCACTATGTTAGCTGTATGATCTGTTCCACTGTGTTGTTAGCTTTATGATCTATGCCACTGATAACTATTTTGTTAATGCAAGCATCGCCAACATTGCCCTCGAAGCACTTGTCATTATCTTTTATTTTACCAGTACCACAAAAGACCCCATGACGCGCTCCAGAAATGGGATGGAAATCGGAACCATGGTTTAAGTTATGTCCAAAGTTGGATTGACAGACGAAATCACAAATATCGAGAACTGATTAGCACGGGCTAACAACTGCCGTTGCGTGTTCTCACTCACGTTAGTATATAAATCTGGGACTCACTAACAACACATTTTATCACACGCTAATGAATGCCAGATTTATGTTCAGCACCGTCATTACGAAACTCATTCCTTTTGATTTTGTTAACTGTTTACATTGTTCAAGGTTTACTCTCATTTAATGGAGCGATTGTGATCCAGAAATAAATGCGATGAAGCTTGATAGCGGATCTTATTACCAAGAGATTGTGGAAGGGTAAAGCCACGATGAAACTAGACAGCGGATCTCATTTCCAAGAGATTGTGGGAGAGTATAGCCACGAAGAATCTAGACAGCGGATCTCACTACCAAGAGATTGTGGAAGGGTAAAGCCACGATGAAACTAGACAGCGGATCTCATTACCAAGAGATTGTGGAAGGGTAAAGCCACGAAGAATCTAGACAGCGGATCTCACTACCAAGAGATTGTGGGAGAGTATAGCCACGAAGAAGCTAAACAGCGGAACTCATTACCAGGAGATTGTGGGAGAGTATAGCCACGAAGAAGCTAAACAGCTGAACTCATTGCCAAGCGATTGTGGGAGAGTATAGCCACGAAGAAGCTAAACAGCGGAACTCATTACCAAGCGATTGTGGGAGAGTATAGCCACGAAGAATCTAGACAGCGGATCTCACTACCAAGAGATTGCGGGAGAGTATAGCCACGAAGAAGCTAGTTAGCGGATCTCATTACCAAGCGATTGTGGGAGAGTATAGCCACGAAGAAGCTAGATAGCGGATCTCACTACCAAGAGATTGCTGGAGAGAATAGCCACGAAGAAGCTAGATAGCGGATCTCACTACCAAGAGATTGCAGGAGAGTAAAGCCACGATTAAGCTAGACAGCGGATCACACTACAAAGAGATTGTGGGAGAGTATAGCCACGAAGAAGCTAGACAGCGGAACTCATTACCAAGAGATTGCGGAAGAGTATAGAAACGAAGAAGCTAGACAGCGGAACTCATTACCAAGAGATTGCAGGAGAGTAAAGCCACGATTAAGCTAGACAGCGGATCTCACTACCAAGAGATTGCGGGAGAGTAAAGCCACGAATGAGCTACGGTTTCAATGTAAAACATTCCCTCTGCCTGTGGTTGGATTCGAACGCGGGACTTTCTTATTCAGAGGCCCACCTCTCGACCATCCAGTCATTCAGGATAAGTGCGATAAGATGGTATAGTGTTCAAGATGAGCACACATAAGAACCCTTGGGAGCTTAAAATATAAATTAGTAGGCTGTATACCGCTGAGGGAGCCGTGGTAGCTCACTGCTTAGTAGACTTGAGCCACGGGACCTTCTTTTCTTTCGATGACTCTGAAGTATATTCTTTTTTTCCTGGGGTCTTCTTATGTAATTCTAAAGACGTTTTCCAAGTATAGTAGTGACGGTGTTGAATACAAAGGAAGTACCTTATTAAAAGGTATCTGAGTCTACACAACGCCTGTGAAAAGTGTATAGACGACTACAGAGCCACTGTCACGACGGATATCTTAAATGACGACCAAGGAGGTTTGGGACGAGGTCTTCGTCGGTGCTACGGAGTTCGTGTATCTGAGCTGAAGCCATCATTAGTGCTTTCGCTAATGTGTGGCGGGAATATTTCATTTTGGGGAAGGTGTTGAGAAGGGAATCTGATCACTATGGAGTTGTCCATTATGTAATGACGATGATCTGTCGACTAGACTAGAAGAAAGAAAATCTATACAACACAGTTCAATGGCTTACTTTCTCCAGTCTTCTTTCTACAATAGAATTATATAGCTACCGACGTTCTCTTCCATCTGGAGGAAATAGTTCTTAACCTCAACTTTTTAGAGTTCGATGGCAACTTCCTTACTCAGATCAGTGGTGTAGCGATGGGCACCAAAATGGACCATAGCTACGCTTGCCTTTTCATGGGTTACCTAAATCACCAGATCATGCACATCTACCAGGTCCTTTTCTCCTTATGTACCGTAGGTACATTGACGACTGCATTGGTCTGACTGACCTTTCTTAGGAGGAAATCTCCCTATTCAACGAGCATGTTGGACATTACTCCTCAATCCGCATTACTTCCTACATTTCCACATCCTCTGTTTCCTTCCTAGATATTACAGTTTCCTTAGGTGTCTCTTGTCTACTGACCTCGGTATTCTACAAAACTACTGACTACCATTGTTTCCTCCCTTACAACTCTTCTCACCCTTTTTCTTGCAAGAACTATCTTCCCTATTCATAATTACTCAGGCTTCGTCGCCTTTGTCAGAATGATAAAGATTTCCCACACAATGTCCACCTGATGCTTGACTTCTTCCGCCGACGCGGCAATCCACTCTTCCACCCTCTCTCCAACGAGTTCTCCGCACCTCACGCCAGACTGCCCTCATCCCGTCTACCCTCTGACATGATAGTACTTGCCCTCACCCATCACCCTCACCACTACGCGGTGATCAGAATTATTCACCGCTACCTCCGTATTCTTCGCTCCGACTCCACTACTCATCTACTCTTCCCTGACTCCCCCCCCCCAAATTAGTTGCCTTTAAGCATGATCGCAGCCTCCGTGAAATGCTTGTCAGGAGCCGCCTTCCTCCCTCCCTCCCTCCATAGCCATCGGGTTGCTATCGGTTGCAATCGTAACCAATGTAATATTTCCAACCACGTCCTCCGGACATATACGACTCTCTTCCCTAATGGTCATTTTGAGATCAGAGAATGGTTCACTTGTACATCGCGCAACATTATCTATGCCATCATATGTAAGCGATGTAAGATGACCTACATAGGCGAATTAGGACGTCGACTTAAAGAAGGATGCCGCGAACATCTTATGACATCATTCGAGATGCTGACACCCCAATAGCATTCCAACTGTAAGGACCATCAGGGCAAGACAGATGTTCAACTTACTAGCCTGTTGTCGTGTTCATCTGACACCCGTAATCGATTCACCATAGAGAATCGTCTGATCGCCCGTATGAATTGCCTCACCCCCACGGGACATCAATTGATACAATAGCAATGCGGACATACAAGAATAACAGGGAATTCTTGATTGGGACATGTTAGTTCAGTGAAGAAACGAAGTGTGGCGATTTATTCTTCTTTATTAATTATGACCTGAACTTGGCATTTTTCATACTTAACATTGAGCTGAAACATTTCTACCTTATGCCCTATACATTCTAACTTCTTATAAAATGTCATTTTAATGTCTGGGATTGCTTTCCCTCTTCATCACCTACTCGCTTGGTCAGGCTAAGCTTCAGGGGTCACGTGGGGATCGATCCTTGACAGCGTAGGCTCGCGGACCCAGACGCAAGTTGTCTGCTATGATGTCACTGACTGATGTCACGTCTGGTATGATGTCACTGACTGATGTCACGTCTGGTATGATGTCACTGACTGATGTCATTTCTGGTATGATGTCACTGACTGATGTCACGTCTGGTATGATGTCACTGACTGATGTCACGTCTGGTATGATGTCACTGACTGATGTTACGTCTGGTATGATGTCACTGACTGATGTCACGTCTGGTATGATGTCACTGACTGATGTCACGTCTGGTATGATGTCACTGACTGATGTCACGTCTGCTATGATGTCACTGACTGATGTCACGTCTGGTATGATGTCACTGACTGATGTCACGTCTGCTATGATGTCACTGACTGATGTTACGTCTGGTATGATGTCACTGACTGATGTCACGTCTGGTATGATGTCACTGACTGATGTCACGTCTGGTATGATGTCACTGACTGATGTCGCCTAGTACAATAAAGTCGTAAAATTAAAATGTTTACCGGGGACTTTTTCTTATCGAGATTTTGAGTCTTTGGGTGTATGACGGTAACTAAATAGCCCTATAATTCCTGAATTATTATTAGGCTCCTAAACAATTATCTGACCTGCAAGTGTGGAGTGACATGTGTCCTCTAGTACCAATTCCCTATAAACTTTTACCTAATTAAAACGTCAAAACATACACTACCACTGCAGAGGAAATGGGAGAGAAGAGAAAGAGAGAGATGAGAGAGAGGGAGAAGAGAGAGAGAGAGAGAGAAAAGAGAGGAAGAGAGAGAGAAGAAGAGAAATAGAGAGAGAGGGAGGGGGAGAGAGCGTGCATAGCTGCATAAAAACACAGTTAATGAGACGTAACATGGTTGGCTTATGTGCCTAGGAATAACACTTTCAAATTGTCAGAATTATTAGTCCAGAATGAACGGGTGAAATGACTGCTAAAACTGTGTACTCACCTCCGCCGTGTGTTTGTGTGAGGTAAGGAAAACGCCAAACATTCCCAAGCCCAACAGCGTACGAGATGACCATGAAGAAATACTGAATTTTGGAATCCCATGTCACTCGCTCCTTGTCTTCTATACCGTCTCCCAGAATGCTAGGCACTCCACCGTTTTCTACAGCTGCAAGGCCGTCGGTGTTCACGCTTTCTATATGTCCTCCGTTGAGAGGAACGCTAGCGTGGCCATCATTAAGTTCATCCTTAACCATGTTTGCTTGTTAATGATATAGCTCCAGCTGTGTAGCGCTGCCAATGGGAAGGAAACGAAACTTTGGAGTTGTGAAACACGTCAAGATTGCGATGACAGCAACATAACCATTCTGTGACGTAATCCAGTGCAAATCAGTTGGATCTCAGTAATATTGTTAATAAGAGGTTGTCAGTATGATACTGATGATATTAATATGATATTAATATAATTAATTTGGCACAGTAATTAAAGTAATGAAGAAACTGATCGTCATTTGTTTCTCTAGAGTGCACTTAATTAAAGAAAACCATACAATCAGCGGATCATCTGGAGTGCGTTAAATGAATGTGGCCACACAGTTTCTAATTAGCTCATAATGAAGACAGCATCACGATAAAACTTGTCATGAAACTGCGAAATAGTTGATTTTGTCGACATTAATTTATTCACAATAGATGGTGTTGGTCTTGTGGTTCTACAACAAACAGTTGTTATAACGTGATATTTAACATGGCTATTATGGTTTATCCTTAGTTCAGATGATCTTCTCCAGGAATTACAACTACCAGATCAGCAGCTGTTAAACGTGGCCTGTATATGAAGATTAAATGACAGTCATGTTAACATTATTGCTTCAAAAACAGACAAATCATTGCAACAAAAAGTCAAAATTATAGTTAACAAAGCATCAACGTTATTGTTACGGGAAATAAAAAAAAAATGTTATATACTACGATTATTATTATCATATTATTATTGAGTTATTTAAATTATTTTTAATTATTTTTAATTATAGTACTATTGTCATAAATACACAGATAACTTAACACCGCTAATTTAATCAACAAGTTAATAATTACTTAATATATGAAAACCAAATTTGTTTTATTTTTGTCAAAAGCAGATGGATTTCTTTCAACTTCCTAATCCTCCGCACAAAGAAGCGAAAGACAGTGTACACGTCAGAGGAATTGTCGAACAGGCTGCCGGGAAGGGTGAAGGCAGGTAATGCATCACAAGGGGAAGAGAGCGCAACACGTCCAGTCAATGCAGGATAGGGACAATCAGCAGACGAACACTTCAATGATTGCTGGAACGGGCGGAGGAGCTGATATGGGAGTGTCTCAGCTTCTGCGTCACCAGTCCGAACTAAGCACTGAAGGTTCTTCAGCTCACCATACCCCCTCCCCACACCTAGCTACAACTGCACTCAGGCACGTCGACTAAAAATGAAACATGGCCTCCTCACTTCCACTATTATATTATCTCCGCTAACTTTCATAATGGGTCATGTTAAAAGACACAACAGCCTAATAAAAGTAATATCTGAAGGGAAAATACAAGGTAAAAGAGGCAGAGGCAGACCAAGACTAACATGGACGTGAAAAATCAAAAGATGGACAAGTCAACTTATGACAATCTGTACCATCAAGGAAGATACAGAGTGGAATGGCGCTCCATCGTAGCCAACCTTCGATTCGGAGACGGCACTCAATGATGATGATGATGAACTTTCATAGACCATAAAAAGTTTACCCCGTTGGCCTGGATACAAATTACCCACTCTGAACTGAAAAAGTTGGGATAAAGAAAGTGAGAACGAGAAAGAGCCCCATTACGTCATATAGGGGGGATGTAAATAGAATATTATGTTAGTGCCAATATTTGTATAGACCCTCGGCATTTTATTTGCTCTTACATTGTGGTCGGCATTACGCCCTTGCCGTCTCTCCCAGAACAATCTGGTACCCATTTAAGGCTGGGTGAATCGGAGGTCCAGGATCGAAACTGACCCCTAGTTCTTAGCACTGCAGTTCGATAACCACAGAGATACCGTCGAAGACTACCGGTATTTGAAAAGTTTCGGCCGAAATCGGATATGTTGAGCCCACAGAGTCAGATATTGCAGGTTGCTGGAAACACGAACACAACACATTAATGACCACTAAACATTAAAGAAAGGACTCAGCCTTAATAGCAAAAAGACAGAGGTAATGGTAACAACAAAGTTAAAGAACATCACCTCAGTGCAAAATAAAGACAAGTGGAACAATATTAAAACAGGTAAATTAATTTAAATATTTGGGAGCTTTGTTAACCTCAGACGGAAGATGTACAAAAGATGCGAGATGCAGAATGGCTCAGGCAAAAGCAGCTTTCCAAAAAATGAGAAAGATACTATGCAATCCATTTTTGACAATAGAAACAAGAAAAAGAGTTCTTAAATGTTATGTAGAGCCAGTCTTAACATATGGATGTGAATCATGGACAAAAGAACAACGGACAAGAAAACCACTGGAGTCTGTAGAAATGTGGTTTTACAGAAGAATGTTGAGAGTACCATGGACAGCTAAGAAGAGTAATGAAGATGTTCTGAGAGAGGTCAAAGCAAAAAGAGAGCTAATTTCCAATATTAGGAAGAGACAATCATCATTTCATTTTCTGGCCATGTAATGAGAAGAGAACAACTGGAATATATTGTAACAACTGGAAAAATTGAGAGACGAAGAGATAGAGGGAAGCAGAGAGAAAAAATAACAGACAGCTTAAGAGAATGGCTTGGCAGAAGGTCAACAATAGAAATGATAAATAGCTGCCGAGATGGAAAATTGTGGAGAGACATGATCACCTACGCCAGTAGGCATGGTACTTGATGATGATGAATAGAAGTCGTCTGGTGAACGCTGTATATTTATATAAGTACGTAAACAGGCTGTTATCTCTGACCGTCTCTGAGCCTGCCCGCTCAGGCGGGACCCACCAATAGTTGTGACGTTTTCAGCATTGCGAGCAGGGACAGTTGTGGGTAAATTGAGGTCAGTCGTCTATAGCTGACATAGGAGACGTCACAAGTATTGGGCTGTTTTGGGGAAAACCGCCTCAGTGGGCAGGCACAGAGATTTCGGTGGCGACGCCCTGACATTAATTGACATCTCATTTTGATATCTTTAACCGATAACAATCGTTTAAAACAGTGGTTTTCATCTTTTTATACACGCGGCCCCTTTCCCTGCTGATCGCATACCCGCAGTGCCCTCATTATCATTTATGCCGTTTAAACTCCTATTCTTGTGTTTATTTTCAATGAAACAGAAATCAATGCTCCAAAAGTTATTTCATTAGTGCCTCGCCGAAGTCAATGACATTCATGTGGTGCGTAGAATGTAACAAAGCTGAAAACACGACACTGTGTGTGGAAAAGCAAGCGTTCGTATTCATATTATATAATACATAATATTGTGTGTGCGCTTCTTGATCGATAGTATCTATAAGACAATAAATGACGACAGAATTGACAATACTATGTAGATACTCGTGTATGTGTTAACAAATATAAAGCCTATGTATGTGGGTCAATCGGAAGCCCTCTATCGGGATTGAACCCGACCCTTTATTAGTTCTTAGCACTCTAGTTCACTAACCACTGAGCTACCGCTGCTCTGAGGGAAGACAACAAGTAATTGAAAAATTCCTACCAAAATTGGTTTTGTTGAGTCGAAAGTATTTTATGACATCGACCACTGATTACGCAAGCACACAATATTCTCGGTGCTGCGCCCTTATCAACAGTTGTCGACGCCCCTGGAAGCCCCGATCAACACCTTGGGAATCAATACTTTAAAAGATAACAATATGTTAACACTAACGCCTTTTTACCTGTGGTTTGTTATTGAAATGATATAAACAATCTGCGATATATCTGTAGTCGTAAATAGCTATGTTGATAATGTACACACAATTATAGTTAGTTTTATACAACTTACAAGTATGTAATAATTTACAGCATAGTGTTTAAGTAGCTTTTATCTAAGAAATGTGAAACGTCTGAGTCATTAATTTATTTTAATTTAATAACTATTTTTTTTTAATTAAGCTACTTTTTTTTCACTTTACATTTGCATGTAACAATTTTGTCTTAATAAAACAAAAAAAAAACTGGGTCTGAGTTCTGATGTGGAGACACTAAACGGAACAAATGAAGAGTAGAAATGCACAATCATAAACAGGCATGTTCGTGTACATTAAGCAAGTGTCGCAACAGAAACAAACAAAAAATGTAATTTTGTATTTAAATATAGGGTGTCAACGGTCAACTAATCAAATGTCCAATTCATGATATAAATAACAGCATCAAACATGTGATCATGACTTGCAATAAGCAAGAAAGCTCACAAATTAAATCCTAGTTATCTGTGATGATAGATTGTGACTAGAATTAAAACTAGACGGAACTAGATTGCGTTGTTCAATATCTAAGAAAACTTAGATCGACCTGTGCAGAGGCGTGTCTAAAACATTTGTCACCTGAAGGGCTCCCTAGATTTGACCCCTACTCTCACAATTGTTCAAATTAAAAACATGGAGTTCAACCGATCAACCAACCCCGGAGCCTCAAGGAAATACAGGCAATCATGAAACAAGCGAGGAAAGCAGCACGGAGAGAGTTGTCTGGAAAACACGAGCCAAAACATGATAGCTTAATAAACAAGCTCAGCAGACATGAGTAGACCAAGATATTCAGATTCAGAACATATAATTGTGGCCTGAAAGCCACACCTATACAAAATAGGTGACTCAGTGACTTTACATGTAACTGCAAAACATCTCAACAAATTCCAGAGCATATTCTACTAGACTGCAGCACTCTCAACACAGGAGCATCCAGACAAACCCCAGAGCATATGCTGCAGTATTGCATCACTCTCAACACAGGAGCATCCAGACAAACTCCAGAGCATATGCTGCAGTATTGCATCACTCTCAACACAGAAGCATCCAGACAAACTCCAGAGCATATCCTACAGTATTGCATCACTCTCAACACAGAAGCATCCAGACAAACCCCAGAGCATATCCTACAGGACTGCATCACTCTCAACACAGAAGCATCCAGACAAACCCCAGAGCATATGCTACAGTATTGCAGCACTTTCAACACAGGAGCATCCAGACAAACCCCAGAGCATATCCTACAGGATTGCATCACTCTCAACACCCTAATAACACCACAGAAACAACCATGCATTGGAAACTTTGGGGAGCTGGTGAAGATCTCTTATCTTGTTCGTGACCCATGCTGGTCTAAACGTCTAAATTCTAAGCTGTGGTCGATCAGTGAAGAAAAGAAGAACATATGAAATATTGTATCTGCATTTTTGGGGGTTTTTATGCCGGAGCGGTCCGGACAGCGTTCCAGTAAATTTCTAGGTGTTACTTCCTGTCTTTATTATAATATGTTATATCATCATCATCGAGTGCCGTCTCCGTAACAAAGGTTGGCTACCATGGAGCGCCATTCTGCTCTGTCTCTTGCTTTGATGTTGCAGGTTGTCATAGGCTGATTTGTCCATCTTTTGATGTTACTCGTCCATGTTAGTCTTGGTCTGCCTCTGCCTCTTTTATCTTATATTTTCCACTCCAGGATTACTTTTAGTAGGCTGTTGTGTCTTTTAACATGGCCCAAAAATCGCATTTGTCTTGTTTGAATTGTACTTAGTAGTTCTTTTTTTCATTTTTAGTTGTTTTAAGACTTCATCGTTTGTTTTCTTTTCCTTTCATCCAATTCTACCTATTCTTCTATATATCCACATCTCAAGGTTTCATATATATTTTATATATATAATATATTTTATAAGTATAATATAAGCTGAAAAAAATAAACTTTAACAAACCTAACATGTGTGTACACCAGAGATTCGGTCACAGGACATATAAGATGTTTGATTGTTTTTGTAAGTTGCTATGATCAAGTTACATTAAATTGTTGCGGACAAGAAGACAATGTGTAGACATTTAACTTTCTAAATGGACAGAATTTATGGCATGTAGATATATTCTCCTACCTGTTCCAAGCCAGCGCATTTCGCTTAATCCTAAAATATCTAGGTCGTATCTCTATTGAGATCTATTGATAATAAAATAGTAGTTTTTTCTGGAAGGGAAGATGGAAAACACCGTGAAGGAGTAGGCATAATGATGACAGACAAAGCTGCAAGAAGTTTATTAGAATGGGAACCGGTAAATAGCCGTCTGATACGAACACGCTACAAAACAAAACATGGAAGACTTTCAATTATTCAATGTTATGCGCCTACTAACGAAGCTGATGAGGAAGTTAAGGACGATTTTTATAACCAACTGCAACAACTTATAAACAAAATACCAAAACACGATCTTTTAATTGTAATGGGAGATTTCAACGCCAAAGTGGGACAAGATAATGCAGGAGTGGAACATGTGATGGGGAGAGAAGGCTGTGATAATACTAGTCAGAATGGAGAAAGATTAATAGAATTATGTTTAATAGAAAATTTAGTTATAGGTGGGACATTATTTCCACACAAAAATATTCACAAAACAACATGGATATCTCCTGATAGAACCTCCAATCAAATTGACCACCTATGTATTAAACAACAATTCAGATCATCATTAATAGATGTAAGAGCTTACAGAGGTGCTGATGTTAATAGTGACCACAACCTGTGCATTGGGAAAATAAGATTAAAATTTAGAAACCAACAGAAGAGGTCAATTACACATAAAATTGATAGTCATAAACTGAAAGATGAAGCCATAAAGGAAAAGTTTAACATAGAGCTAAGTAATTGTTATACAGCACTCGGTGAAATAGACTTAGATATCAATGAGATGTGGGACTCACAGAGCAAAATACTAATGACAGCAGCAGAAGCAAGTACTGGACTGAAGAAAATGGAAAAACGAGCTTGGATCTCAGACACCACGTGGAAATACATCAAAGAAAGAAGAGAAGCGAAGAGAGCCATGACTAATGTAAAGACAGATCTTGGAAAGGTTCTGGCAAAAGCAACATACAAAGAATTAGACAACAAAGTGAAAAGTTCAGCAAGAAGAGATACAAGAGCTTATATAGACAATTTGGCAGAGAAAGCAGAGACAGCTGCAATTACAGGAGACAGCAGAACTCTTTATACTGTGCAAAAGATGCTGACAAACACCTATACATCCAGTGGAACACCAATTCTAGACAAATCTGGATCAATGCTAACAACAAGCGCAGACATAAAAGCCCGTTGGGCGGAACACTTCAAAGAAATTCTTAACCGTCCACTACCCCACAGTTTAATAGATTTTGAAACTGAAACACCAGCAGCAGAATTAAATGTAAATTTAGATGACTTCACCTTGAGTGAAATAGAAACCACCTTAAAGCTTATGACCAATAACAAGGCTGCTGGAGAGGATAAGTTAACAGCTGAGATCCTCAAGGCAATTGATAGCCATAATCTAATACATCTCCAAAAAATGTTCAACATCATTTGGAAAACAGAGAAGACGCCTCATAAATGGAAAAAAGGAATCATTGTTAAGATCCCAAAAAAGGGCAATCTTAGAGATTGTAACAACTGGAGAGGCGTGACACTTTTGTCAGTTGCCTCAAAGTTATTCTGCAAAATCATCCTAAATAGAATACAGGATTCAATAGATACAGTAATGCGTGAAGAACAGGCTGGGTTTAGAAAAGGGAGAAGCTGTATTGACCACATTTTCACTCTACGACTTATATTGGAGGAACACATTGAAAAGCAAAAACCTTTTGTACTTAACTTCATCGACTTCAAAAAAGCATTTGATAGTATTCATAGAGATTCTTTGTGGAAAATTCTGAAGCAATATGGTTTACCATCAAAAATCATAAATATTATCAAAGACATGTATGATGGTTACACATGTGCAGTTCGAACAGAGGAAGGACTGAGCGAATGTTTCCCAATAGAAACTGGGGTTAAACAAGGATGTATTTTATCGCCCTTGTTATTTGGAATTGTTATGGACTTCATAATGAAGAAATGCTGCACTGGTAATAAAGGCATCGAATGGATACAAGGAGACCATTTGGAGGACCTCGACTTTACTGATGACATAGTTCTCATCAGCAGTCAGATAAAAACGATGCAGGAAAACACAAATGAACTATCATCAATAGCCAGCAAAATTGGGCTTGAGATCAATCATGAAAAGACTAAAGTCATGACTAGTTTAATTCCAACAGGTGACAAAATATACATGGAAAACAAACCAGTAGAAGAGATCGATCACTTTATCTATCTTGGAAGTCACATTGATCGAGAAGGGGATACGAGCAAAGAAATTAGAATCAGAATAGCTAAAGCAGCAATGTCTTTCAGAAGCCTTGAAAAGTTGTGGAAATCAAAACTTATCAGCACAAACACAAAACTTAGGCTATTCAAATCAAATGTACTATCAACCCTTACGTCTGCGTGTGAAAGCTGGAAAACAACAAGAGATATAGAAACAAAGTTGAACGCATTTGAAAATAAATGTCTAAGGAAAATACTTGGTATAGCATGGAACGAATTCAAAACAAATGAGGAAATTAGAGAAATCGCCAATCAACCACTAATATCTTCAGTAATAAAGAAAAGACGATGGTCATACGTTGGACATGTGATGAGAAGAGATAATAACCGAATAGCAAAGCAAGCCCTCATATGGGAAACAACAGGTAAAAGAAAAAGAGGAAGACCCAGGGAGACACTGAGAAGAACATTGATGAGAGAGGCAAGAGCAGCAGGAGTCGGCTCCCTCAATGAGATAGAACTGCTTGCACAGAACAGAGACAGATGGCGAGATTTGATAAAATATCTTTAAAAGAAAACTGCTAGAACAAAAAATCCATATAGGAGAAGGTGTATCTTGGTCTACGCCCTATGGGCCGGTTACGGCTCGAAAGGTCAATAGATAGATAGATAGATAGATATATTCTATAGTGATGAAATGTAATTGGCATTATATATATATATATATATATATATATATATATATATAATATCTGCTTCTGTTGTATTGTAATGTGTTATCTAGTAATCTGATTTTGCTGTATTAGAATGTGTTATCTAGTCATCTGTTTTTTTCTGTATTAGTATGTGTTATCTAGTAATCTGCTTTTGCTGTATTAGAATGTGTTATCTAGTTATCTGCTTTTGCTGTATTAGAATGTGTTATCTAGTAATCTGCTTTTGCTGTGTTAGAATGTGTTATCTAGTCATCTGTTTTTTTCTGTATTAGTATGTGTTATCTAGTAATCTGCTTTTGCTGTATTAGAATGTGTTATCTAGTTATCTGCTTTTGCTGTATTAGAATGTGTTATCTAGTCATCTGCTTTTGCTGTATTAGAATGTGTTATCTAGTCATCTGTTTTTGTTGTATTAGAATGTGTTATCTAGTCATCTGCTTTTGTTGTATTAGAATGTGTTATCTAGTCATCTGCTTTTGTTGTGTTAGAATGTGTTATCTAGTCATCTGCTTTTGTTGTATTAGAATGTGTTATCTAGTCATCTGCTTTTGTTGTAGTCATCTGCTTTTGTTGTATTAGAATGTGTTATCTAATCATCTGCTTTTGCTGTATTATAATGTGTTATCTAGTCATCTGTTTTTGTTGTATTAGAATGTGTTATCTAGTCATCTGCTTTTGTTGTATTAGAATGTGTTATCTAGTCATCTGCTTTTGTTGTGTTAGAATGTGTTATCTAGTCATCTGCTTTTGTTGTATTAGAATGTGTTATCTAGCCACCTGCTTTTGTTGTATTAGAATGTTGCCACATTCTTTGTGTGAAATTATAGTATGTGACCTGCCTTGCTTGATACTATCAGCCAGATCTTAATTTTTCCACCTGACAACAGATGCTATACTTCCTTGATTCGTAATAAATTGTACGTGTCCCTGTTATGTAAAGTCGTGTTGGGGTAAAGTATTAAACTTCGCCCTTCTAGGACAGCACATTTGATACTAGGCAAACCGGTGTTCTTCCTGTTATTTTTATCCCAAAACTCATGGAGCCAGATATCGATTATTTCATCATCATAGTGTGTGCCATAACGACTGACGTAAACATTTTCTTCCATAATTTTCTATCTAAAGAACATTGTATCAGCTCAGTGGTTAGTGAACTGGACAACAAGGGACAAGAGGTCGAGTTCGATCCTGGTTGACGGCACCCAGCCTTAAATTGGTACCGGATTTTTTTCTGGGAAAGTAAAGCTTCACGGGCGTAATATTGACTATATTATAAAATATATATTTACCCCAAAAAATAATGTGCTGAAGGTCGGTTAAATGTATGGTCACCACAGTATATTACATACACCACTTGGTGTGACGGGGTAAGAGTCGTCCTCGATCATTGTAATCAGTTCTGTCGTTGACAGTTTGCCTTGGCACGATACTAAACTATATAGTATCTCCTATCTTGTAGTCCACGACGTCGATTTCCTTGTATTTTGCCAGTTGTAATCAGGCACAATACCAAGCTATATAGTATCTTCTATCTTGTTGTCCAACTTTCCAAGTATTCCAACTTGTATCTTCTCATGGTGCGCCCGAAATATGTCAATTTTTTCTTTCTGATATTTCTTAAAGTTCTCTTGTTGTGTTAGTCTCGTTGAGAATTTTTCTTTCTGATATTTCTTAAAGTTCTCTTGTTGTGTTAGTCTCGTTGACAATTTCTCTTTCTGATATTTCTTAAAGTTCTCTTGTTGTGTTAGTCTCGTTGAGAATTTTTCTTTCACCTTTTTTCAGCTTGTTCAAATGAAAATTGTTAAACTAGGATTTGAATCCACGTTCACTGTTTCGTCCAGCTAGTGCGCTATCTTTACGCTCCCCTGTTCTACGTTTCAAAACATAATGTCGATTTCTTTGTCATTCGGAATAAAAGATTTGATACGCTCGTTCTTGCTGCCAATGCTGTGGATGTTAGCGAAGTTGACTTGCAAGAACAGTTCAGGATTTATAGAGAAAAACTTAATTTGATTTGTGTTAATCGCATTTGCACAAGAGCAACAAGGCCATAAAATTAAAACTACTGAAGGCATTTAACTTTCCTAATAGCAGTTTATGATTGCGAACCACGGACAAGCCTGCAAACAATAATGAAGAAAAATGGTACAATCGAAACAAAACGCTACTGGAAAATCCTGATGACATCTTGAAAAGAAAAATGAAGAAATTTTAAAGACTTTAACTCTTTCCATACGGAAGCTTTTTTATCAATGCAACAGAAGAGATTTCAGAGACAAAATTGTTCATGGTTTTAAGAACCAATGCACGCATTTATATTTATCTAACATATAACATATTATAAATGCATTTTTAGATAATTGAACAAGGTATTAGATTTCATCAATACCAAGATGATACAAGACATGTAAAAAGAATATGGTTTGATGACGATTAACACTAATTAAATTGAGAGTGGCGCACTATGCGGCGAAACGTACGCAGCTGAAATCAGCGTGGCGCACAGTGCGTTGAAACGTACGTAAAGAGTTAATATTGAAACGAACTGGCTTATAATAAACATTTTACAGAGGAAATTAAAATACTATGGTCACGTCAGAAGATTAAGTGGGCTGGACAGAATAATATCGGAAGGCATGGTTCCAGAAAGTCAAGCCAGGGGCAGGCCAAACAGAAGGTGGTTTCAAGACATCAAAGATCTATTGAACATGACAACAAAAGAAGTAGGAGATCTAGCTAGAGACAGAGATTCCTTTTGGCAGGCTGTGAGGAGCCAACGTTCTGAAATGAACATGCAACCTGATGATGATACCGTGTTTGCGTATGAAACTGATGATGATACCGTGTTTGCGTATGAAACTGATGATGATACCGTGTTTGCGTATGAAACTGATGATGATACCGTGTTTGCGTATGAAACTGATGATGATACCGTGTTTGCGTATGAAACTGATTGTCAAAGGATGCGATTTGTTTAAAGGTAAAATAATAACGATGGTCAGATAACCGATAATTTTACTGGCATCAGCATGTCAAATGATTTAACGGTCAGGCTAAAACTATCTGACACGAAGAAGAGAAAAGAAAGTGAAAGATGAAAACATTAAATAGGGAAGAAAATTGACGGTTAATACAAAAAAAAAATTAGACTGCAAAAACATTGAAACAAACCTAGAAATTTAAGCACAGGGGGAAAATTGTGTTTGTTTCCCAGAAACTCTCAATATAACTAAGGAATTGGGTGAACAGGCAGGCAGATAATTACAATAGTATTTTAGACATGATTACACGTAGGTACGATCTGATTTCAAAGTCTGGATTTACTTCGTCTAGTCGAATACAAACATTGTTAATAGTTCCGCTGATGAAGAGCTAGTAGGCAAATGAAAATGTGAAACATTTGTCTAAAGTAAACAATAACTTATTTGTACTGCATGCAAATGAACGAGCAGTAATCGATCTTGTCCCTAATGGAAAATGACTCAGATAACAGTAGAAAATAAATAGAACTGTGTTCATTGTGCAATAATGGATATCCATCTGTGCTGTTATGTGAGTCTGAGAACTTTTCTCGAAACTACTTTTTTTTTCTCTCTTTAAATAAAACGGAGCAAAACCAATATTCGCAGATAGAAATAGATAGTAAGGAAAGCGCCTCTCGGGCTATGAAGGAGAGGAGATTGGAACACCCTGGCTGAAAAACAACAAAGTTACAACACTATAAATGTCGTGAGAGCAGTAATGAAGGGAAAGATGGTAATCATAAAGAAAAGATGCTGCTCAAATTGAATAACCTGTTTCTTGAGGGAGTTTTAAAGTCACATTGGGAGATTGAAGAATAGGCATAAATGATAGCACAGCTTTTGAACGATGTCCACATTAGAATATATATGGTAAAGATATATACTGGGATGAGCAACTAAAATTGTAGTCATAGATCTAGCAAAGATACCTTGTGTCATGGCATGTGACATGGCATACCTTGTGTCATAGCATGTGAGGATCATCGCACAGTAAGTCTTATGAGTTGCATGACTAAAATATTAGTATTGTTGTTGTTGCGTTCGCCAGCTTTCAACTCTGACGAAGTCCCTAGAGACTAGGACCCGAGTTTTGCGTGTTAATCCATTTTTCCCTGGCAGCCGCGTGCACTGGGGTTCCTCGCCGCACAGGCAGATAACTCCGACTTCTGAGGTACTCATGTTTTTTTCGTCGATGAGTAACTGACGTTTCAAGCCGGGCCTCGCTGCTGAGACCAGGGGTGGTTGTCGCAGAGATAAATCATAAATAAATAACAGCTATATCACTTGAGAACAACCCTAGACCAACTGTGCAATAACTTCCAGAGAGTGGTCATCCAGTGGATACCATCACACTGTAATATACACGGAAACGAACGCGCAGACAAATTAACTAAAGAGTGAGGGAGATTACCACAAGAGAACCATCTAGTCAGCTACGATGAAGTCAAATCCATCATCAAAGGCCAGTACATTGAAAAATGGAAACGAGAACACCCAAAGTATAACGAGAGGGATGGATACCCCCAACTATCAAGGAGGGATCAAGTTATCATACTTCGAATACGCACTTGCCACAACAGAAACCACATGTTCACCAAACTCAAATAGGAACTACCAGCCAATGCCACTGTACACTGGATAACATGGCATAAAAAACATGTTCTACAGGATTGTCTCCACTGCACAGACCTGAGAAGGACAATGTGGTCCACACCCACCTCCCGGAAGAGAAACTATACGGAGCAACCGAATCACTTAAACAAACAGCTGCCTTCATAAGAGAGTCCGGAATCCTAGCCTGAATGAGCCATGATCGCAGAAGAAGAAGTAGAAGATCACCTACGCCAGCAGGTACTTGATGATTATGTGACTAGAGGTGTGTAATAAGATTTTTCTAGAACTGGAGCCGTCAGTCGCTGAACACCGCGGGACTTGCTGAGGAAGGGATCTGAGCACCTATGGACATGTTCGGAGTGCAATGATGATGACCTGCAAATAACTCAATTTTTCTACAACAAAGTTTACTTAACACTTTCCTATAAAACGAGGCGATCGCAAAATACCAGGTCACTAAGAATAGTGTGTACCAATACTACAACAGATATTCTTTCTTTCCTTCTTTCTGACGTTCGTGCAATGATCCCTAAAGGAATGAATAATCTTCGTATTATATTATAATTATATTATATTTATCAAATTATGATTATGTTGATCTTATTTTTATCAATTAAGTGTTTATTTATGTTATATTATCAAACTATGATTATATTCATATTATATTATCAAATAATTTTATATTTACATTATATTATCACTTATGATTATATTTATATTATATTTGTCAATTATGATCCCTCGTTATATTATATTTGTCAATTATGATCCCTCGTTATATTATATTTGTCATTTATGATCCCATGTTATATTATATTTGTCAATTATGATCCCTCGTTATATTATATTTGTCATTTATGATCCCATGTTATATTATATTTGTCAATTATGATCCCATTAATGTTATCAAAATAGATTAAAGACAGACTGTAAGTGTGAGTTGAAAGGTCCAGTGATCTTTAAAATCTTCAAAGTTTACCGAAATGCGTTCCCAACCGTTCCGGCTGAAAAAAAAAAACCTTGGAAAAGATTATCTTTAATTATGTAAATTAGTCACCGCTGCGGCGCAGGCAGTAAATATGTTATTTCATAATGACACAGCGTTATAACGTCAGCGAA
Source organism: Megaustenia siamemsis (assembly GCA_032433765.1). Taxonomy (NCBI): domain Eukaryota; kingdom Metazoa; phylum Mollusca; class Gastropoda; order Stylommatophora; family Ariophantidae; genus Megaustenia; species Megaustenia siamemsis. Next base: position 37,595,772 of record JAVIAB010000106.1, read on the forward strand.
AATTGTATTTATAAAAAAAGGCATTAAGTAAGACCTAATAAACAAATATCAGTTAGGTTTACTAAACCAGAACGATTATATAGCAGGAGAACGATCTACTATTTAAACCCGGTGCTTTGTTCAACCGCTCTCAGGGAGATTAATTAATCATAAAACGCCACTATATGTATGTATGTATGTATGAATGTATGTATGTATATATGTATGTATGTATGTATGTATGTATGTATGTATGTATGTATGTATGTATGTATGTATGTATGCATGTATGTATGTATGTATGCATGTATGTATGTGTGTTTTAGTGTGTGTGTGATTGTGTGTGTATGTATGTATGTATGTATGTATGTATGTGTGCATGTGTGATGTGTGTATGTGTGTGTTAAGCAGAACAGTTTGGAGTTAGAAGCAACAGTTTGGTGTTAGAAGCAACAGTTTGGTGTTAGAAGCAACAGTTTGGTGTTAAAAGCAACAATTTGGTGTTAGAAGCAACAGTTTGCAGTTAGAAGCAACAATTTGGTGTTAGAAGCAACAGTTTTGTGTTAGAAGCAACAATTTGGTGTTAGAAGCAACAGTTTGGTGTTAGAAGCAACAAATGGGAGTTAGAAGAAACATATTGGATTTAGAAGCAACAGTTTGGAGTTAGAAGCAACAGTTTGGAGTTAGAAGCAACAGTTTGCAGTTAGAAGCAACAGTTTGGTGTTAGAAGCAACCGTTTGGAGTTAGAAGAAACATATTGGATTTAGAAGCAACCGTTTGGAGTTAGAAGCAACAGTTTGGATTTAGAAGCAACCGTTTGGAGTTAGAAGCAACAGTTTGCAGTTAGAAGCAACAGTTTGGTGTTAGAAGAAATAGTTTGGAGTTTGAAGAAACAGTTTGGAGTTAGAAGCAACCGTTTGGAGTTAGAAGCAACAGTTTGCAGTTAGAAGCAACAGTTTGGTGTTAGAAGCAACCGTTTGGAGTTAGAAGCAACCGTTTGGAGTTAGAAGCAACAGTTTGGTGTTAGAAGCAACCGTTTGGAGTTAGAAGCAACCGTTTGGAGTTAGAAGCAACCGTTTGGAGTTAGAAGCAACAGTTTGGAGTTAGAAGCAACCGTTTGGAGTTAGAAGCAACCGTTTGGAGTTAGAAGCAACCGTTTGGAGTTAGAAGCAACAGTTTGGTGTTAGAAGCAACCGTTTGGAGTTAGAAGCAACCGTTTGGAGTTAGAAGCAACAGTTTGCAGTTAGAAGCAACAGTTTGGTGTTAGAAGCAACCGTTTGGAGTTAGAAGCAACCGTTTGGAGTTAGAAGCAACAGTTTGGAGTTAGAAGCAACCGTTTGGAGTTAGAAGCAACCGTTTGGAGTTAGAAGAAACAGTTTGGAGTTAGAAGCAACAGTTTGGAGATAGAAGCAACAGTTTGCAGTTAGAAGCAACAGTTTGCAGTTAGAAGCAACAGTTTGGAGATAGAAGCAACAGTTTGCAGTTAGAAGCAACAGTTTGGTGTTAGAAGCAACAAATGGGAGTTAGAAGAAACATATTGGATTTAGAAGCAACAGTTTGGAGATAGAAGCAACAGTTTGGAGTTAGAAGCAACCGTTTGGTGTTAGAAGAAACAGTTTGGAGTTTGAAGCAACAGTTTGGAGTTAGAAGCAACCGTTTGGAGTTAGAAGCAACCGTTTGGAATTAAAAGCAACCGTTTGGAGTTAGAAGCAACCGTTTGGAGTTAGAAGCAACCGTTTGGAGTTAGAAGCAACCGTTTGGAGTTAGAAACAACCGTTTGGAGTTAGAAGCAACCGTTTGGAGTTAGAAGCAACCGTTTGGAGTTTGAAGCAACCGTTTGGAGTTAGAAGCAACCGTTTGGAGTTAGAAGCAACAGTTTGCAGTTAGAAGCAACAGTTTGGTGTTAGAAGCAACCGTTTGGAGTTAGAAGAAACATATTGGATTTAGAAGCAACCGTTTGGAGTTAGAAGCAACCGTTTGGAGTTAGAAGCAACAGTTTGGAGTTAGAAGCAACCGTTTGGAGTTAGAAGCAACCGTTTGGAGTTAGAAGAAACAGTTTGGAGTTAGAAGCAACAGTTTGGAGATAGAAGCAACAGTTTGCAGTTAGAAGCAACAGTTTGCAGTTAGAAGCAACAGTTTGGAGATAGAAGCAACAGTTTGCAGTTAGAAGCAACAGTTTGGTGTTAGAAGCAACAAATGGGAGTTAGAAGAAACATATTGGATTTAGAAGCAACAGTTTGGAGATAGAAGCAACAGTTTGGAGTTAGAAGCAACCGTTTGGTGTTAGAAGAAACAGTTTGGAGTTTGAAGCAACAGTTTGGAGTTAGAAGCAACCGTTTGGAGTTAGAAGCAACCGTTTGGAGTTAGAAGCAACCGTTTGGAGTTAGAAGCAACCGTTTGGAGTTAGAAGCAACCGTTTGGAGTTAGAAGCAACCGTTTGGAGTTAGAAACAACCGTTTGGAGTTAGAAGCAACCGTTTGGAGTTAGAAGCAACCGTTTGGAGTTTGAAGCAACAGTTTGGAGTTAGAAGAAACAGTTTGGAGTTTGAAGAAACAGTTTGGAGTTAGAAGCAACCGTTTGGAGTTAGAAGCAACCGTTTGGAGTTAGAAACAACAGTTTGGAGTTTGAAGAAACAGTTTGGAGTTAGAAGCAACCGTTTGGAGTTAGAAGCAACCGTTTGGAGTTTGAAGCAACAGTTTGGAGTTAGAAGAAATAGTTTGGAGTTTGAAGAAACAGTTTGGAGTTAGAAGAAACAGTTTGGAATTAGAAGCAACCGTTTGGAGTTAGAAGCAACCGTTTGGAGTTAGAAGCAACCGTTTGGAGTTAGAAGCAACCGTTTGGAGTTAGAAACAACAGTTTGGAGTTTGAAGAAACAGTTTGGAGTTAGAAGCAACCGTTTGGAGTCATGGAAACCAACGAAAAATAAAAAGCTATTTTCTACGTGATACTATTAATCGATTAGTGGGTGAAAATAAACAAACCATTTTATGCGTTTTTAATAAATTACACTAAAGTTTTGCATGTATGTATGTGTGTTTTAGTGTGTGTGTGATTGTGTGTGTATGTATGTATGTATGTATGAATGTGTGCATGTGTGATGTGTGTATGTGTGTGTTAAGCAGAACAGTTTGGAGTTAGAAGCAACAGTTTGGAGATAGAAGCAACAATTGGGAATTAGAAGTAACAGTTTGCAGTTAGAAGCAACAGTTTGGTGTTAGAAGCAACAGTTTGGTGTTAGAAGCAACAGTTTGGTGTTAGAAGCAACAGTTTGGTGTTAGAAGCAACAGTTTGGTGTTAGAAGCAACAGTTTTGTGTTAGAAGCAACAATTTGGTGTTAGAAGCAACAGTTTTGTGTTAGAAGCAACAGTTTGGTGTTAGAAGCAACAGTTTGGTGTTAGAAGCAACAGTTTGGTGTTAGAAGCAACAGTTTGGTGTTAGAAGCAACAGTTTGGTGTTAGAAGCAACAGTTTTGTGTTAGAAGCAACAATTTGGTGTTAGAAGCAACAGTTTTGTGTTAGAAGCAACAATTTGGTGTTAGAAGCAACAGTTTGGTGTTAGAAGCAACAATTTGGTGTTAGAAGAAACAGTTTGGAGTTAGAAGCAACCGTTTGGAGTTAGAAGCAACCGTTTGGAGTTAGAAGCAACCGTTTGGAGTTAGAAGAAACAGTTTGGAGTTTGAAGAAACAGTTTGGAGTTAGAAGCAACCGTTTGGAGTCATGGAAACCAACGAAAAATAAAAAGCTATTTTCTACGTGATACTATTAATCGATTAGTGGGTGAAATTAAACAAAGCATTTTATGCGTTTTTAATAAATTACACTGACGTTTTTGCAGAGTACAGCATAAACAACTTTTAGAATTCCTGAAAGAATATACATCTTCATGATGCAAACATAAGACTGAAATGTAACTTATACTGTGAACAGACAGCAGTGATAATCATAACGAGAACTCTGTCCCTATTTATATAAAGAGAGGAACCAGATTGAGTTGTGTTGCCGGGTACCTGATTCGCTGAGCTGGGGAAGGAAGTAACTTCGAGGTAGAGCAATGAACCCCTAACCTTCAAATGGTGTGTACAAACTATATGTTACCTGATGCCATTTACCTCCACATATTTTCGAGCAAAAAAATTCAGTAAAAGTGTCAGGCACTGACACAAAGCTAAGAAGCATTTAATCCACAGAACCAATGTTCACATTAAATATAATTCCTCGCTTTTTTTTTTTAACATAGGTACAGATTTTTTTTAAAATACTTATATTTAGAATGTAAAGTTATCCAGTTGTTGCGTCGCAAATATGTAGTCGTTATTTTTATATATTTAAAAATAATACTAATTTTGAAATCTACCACAATTAATTATGTTCCTTGTTTTGTTTTATGAATTTTGCTAATTTACTTTTTACGGTTCAGGTTTTTTTTAAGCCTAACACGGTCGTTAAAGATTCTTACCTTGTAATGTATGAAAAGTAAAAGCAATAATTTTTCAACAATTCTTTTTTTAAACGATACTTACAGAACAAATTCTCATATGCAAAACAGACCTGTAATCCAACCACTTCTGAAGCCATAGATCCTACACCAGAAGCAATTTATGAAATCCGTGTATTTAGTGAAACTAGATCGAAGCAGGTAACCTCATCTTATTGGGTAACATTCGTGTCCTGAATTATTTTCTTCGTCTATTACCACCTCGTGGCATCGTGTCTCTTGCTCGCATAAAATGAAAGATCAAGGGATGCTAGAAATAGTGAGACCTACACTTTGTGCACTGCTATTCCTCACAAGCAGAGTTACCTCGCCTGCAATCTACGCGAGATATCAAGGTATCAAGAGAAAACCCCGCGTACAAGCCTCGGTATTTTAACGTTTGTTCACTTCCTCGTTGAGTATTCTGGATGTTCTCAAGCGTTGACTCAACGACTGCACCTCACCATCATCAACACTTAAAAGCACATTAGATGAGGTTATAAACGTGTCGCCAAGATCTGTTATTAAAACAACTGTACACAAATGTCCTTCGAAACCTTTTATTTGCGTCACTATATCATAAATTGAGTCGTACAATTGAACAAGTGAATCAGCATGCAGATATGACTCTATTTGACCTAATATTTGCTGAATCTGACTACCGTCGTTGATGATAAAATACAGCGTCGTGATCGTCGTGGGTTTAGTGTCGTCTACATGTTATCGCGGTATTACATAAAGATAATGATATTTATCTTTTTTTTTTTTTTGCTTTTGACGAAACCCTCCTTGCTCATTGTCTTTTCTTGCCTATACCTGGAACGAACTTTTCAGATTCCAAATTATTATTTCTTCTGGTCCTAGAATTGGCAATCCACTAGTTCTGGCTATAAATCTCTCGGTACTAGTTCTGTAGTTGTCTCTGGTCTGTAGTTCACTGTTTAAAACTTAGTGTTCATGATGCACTTCCTAATAAGGTTTATCTACATTTGCTTGAAGACTAGTTTAATTTACTTTAGTCGACAGATCATCTTCATTACACAATGGGCAACTCCGCCAGGTTTAGATCACCTCCTCAGCATGTTCCCCAGTCATGAAACACACTTGCCACACACTTGAGGAAACACTGACGATGATATCAGCTCAGATGCACAAACATGAGCGAAGACCTTGACCCTAACCTTCTTAGTCGCCTCTTACGACATACATGACAGGTGACTTCAAGACAGCAGTGTTTTCTCTGGGAAATAATACACTCTAGACAACAACCAGCTCTGAATAATGCTCCAGCTGGTTCCTAGTTATCTCACTGTAAGGCTGTCCTACTTCATATCTATAATCCGTTCAGAAATTAATAATCACACCTGAATTAGTTTTGCGTGATAACCGCTTGTCATTTTGGTTTCAAAATTTGCATGCAATCTTAGAATATTGATGACGCAAAGATTTTGGTATTTTTTATTCCACAAACATAACAGATTTTGCACATCAGCGAATTCCTTTGATCTTTTATGACGATATCACACAAGTTGATTCAAATTTTAGAGTTTACAGTAATCATGTTAAATTGTCCAGTTTACTGCAATTCTTGTCAGAGGCGTATCTACATAGTGCTTAATTGTGGGTGTTGTTCGTTATGTGTATTTGCAAACATGAATTCAATTGGTTACAATTAGTCTTGTCCTTCGGTCACCATTAGACCCCAGGACGTCCTAACTGCAGCTGGAATTGAATTCATCTTAATTTTAATCATTCCGAATCTGACGATTCCAAGAGGTTGATAATCATTACTGGCTGGACAAATAGTAATCCATCTCGTTTCCAGTACTCATCTTCCACCCGCAGCACATGTTCAACACACTTCTTCCAGAACGGAATGTCTATTTTTGAGAGAGACTCGCGTGTCAGACCTTCAACATCACACATTTTAAACGTCCTGTTCTGTTGTGCAACTTGTCCTTTGACGTGAGCCCAGACAAGTTCGATTGCATTAAGGTGCGCATGATATGCAGGGAGTCGAAGAGAGGTGTGGCCGTATTTCTCAATGATTTTGTCAACATGATACACCTTTTTCTTATTCGTATTCTTCACAAGTTGTAACAATTCGGGTTTTAAATATGTGTCGTCAAATTTGACATTTTCATTCGCATGCCATGTCCTAATTTGCTCTTTTTGCATTTGATGCAGTAGGCACTTTGTCTTCCTCTGATACGACATTATGGTATGATGCATTATCCATGACTCTGCATGAAGGTCTCTCCAGGATTGGTAAAAGATCGTTATCCAACCAGTGCCTGAAAATGTTTCCATTCATTTCAGTATGGTAGTCCCTACCGTCGGTACTTTTTGATTGGAAAATAAGTCCCGCATCATGAACAAGGCCGTTTTCAGTGCTTCCAGCATGCGTTAATATAATGCGCTGGCCTTTGCTGCTCGGAATTGTTCTTTTGAGTTTGCCATTTACTGACTGCCATTATTTAGCATAGGTGTGGACCCATGATTCGTCCAAATATACAATATCATACCGTTCACTCCGACGCTCACGGATTTGTCTCAGGTATTTGCTTCGAGCAATGACCAAGTGTGGTTTTTCACAAATAATATTCCTGCCCCCAACAGTTTTTCTGAAAGTGAAGCCGGCTCCTCGCACAATCTTCCATAGAGTACTTTTAGAAATGTCAATATTGCAGTCTGCATGCAATTTTAATTTCAAATTCCTGAGAGTAACAAGTACATTATTAGCAAACATTTTCAATATCTCACGTTTTATGACATCCATGTCAAAGCTGTCGACTTTCCTTTTCCTTCCTTGATTGACATGAGTGCACTCTGAGTCTTGTTTAATCCAACGAGAAAATGACGATCTATTAAGACCAAGCGCGAGTTGCGTTCGTCTCTCTGGGTCATGAATATCACAATATAAATGTCCCATCTTGGATTCCCTAAGGAAGTGCTGATATAGTAAAAAAAAAAAGTAACCTATTGCGTAGTTATAAATTTGCATTTCAAACTCATTGTAATTTATATATAAATGTTGGTATTTAAAGTCAACAAATTGTCTACTGAATCTTCACAAAATTAATAAAGATACGCCTTCCCTTCGGTAATTAATGCCAAGGCCGTGGTGCGTCATGTCGTTCAATAACAATTCAGTTTTGTGCACGGGATTTTTCCTGAAGTTAGTGTTTCTGCAATAGCCAAACTATTTTACGTGAACGACCGCACCAAACTAATGTAAATATCCTAAAATGGTGTCAAATTCGAACAGGGTGAATTTAATATAGCCTAAAGAAGACAACTTTTAGACTAGATCAAATTTCTCAGAGCAAAAAATATTTCTATAACGTCATCAATATTCTAAGATTGCATGCAAATTTTGAAACCAAAATAACAAGCGGTTATCACGCAAAACTAATTCAGGTGTGATTATGAATTTCTGAACGGACTATAATTCATCATCTCGTACTATTATCTACCTCTCTCTATAGCTGTCCTCAGCTATTCTCTAGCCATATATTGCTAACTCTAGTTCTCTTCATGGCTGACTAACTCTAACAGTAGCAGACTAACTTTTTACTGCAGCTGACTAACTCTAACAATAGCTGACTAACTTTAACTGTTGCTGACTTATAACTCTACCTCTAACTACAGCTTACTGACTCTAACTGTAACTGACTGACCCTCACATGTCTGAATGAATCTTTTCCTAACTGATGTGCACTCATGTATATATACATCGTTTATCTAGTTCACTTCACTGTCCTTAACAATTGTTTTCCATCAATAGTCTAAATCAGATTCATGTCAGCGCTCATTGTTTATGGAATTATTCATGATTCTACCTCAACTAACAATGGACGGAAGTTATTTATTAACTCTTTCCATACGATTCGCCGCACAGTGCGTCACTCTCAATTTGATTAGTGTTAACCATCTAAACATTCATATATAATAAGTTAGATAAATATAAATACGCAGATTGATTCTTAAAACTATGAACAATTTTATCTCTGTAATCTCTTACGTTGCGTCGATAAAAAGCTTCCGTACGAAAAGAGTTTACTCGCCGAGAAAAATGGTCAATTGTTTCTTTTACGACACTTCCTATATGCGCAGTAAAATCTAAAGCTGGGCACGAAGGCTGAGGTTGGAGTCACTCAGAGGTTGGAGTCACAAAGCAACTCAGGAGTGACTGGGATCTGTTTCATCTTCGTTCTGGGGCACTATGATGTGAGGGGAAACGATCGAGCTGACAGCCTGACTGGAACAGTTGCCGTGGATAGCGGACATACAAAGGACTGGGAAGACATTCTGCATACCACCAAGGAGGCAGGGTGCACTAATGACTCAGTTGTTGTTGTTTTTGTTGTTGTTATGGATCCAGCTACATTTGAGCTGACGCCCTTCGGCCCAATCCATCTAGTAGTATCTGCAGGTATTTCTAAGTTCTGCTGTGGTTCCGTACAGAGTGCTTGATTTGGAGGGTCTTTGAGGAAAGAGTGTTGTTCTTATGTCAGTGAGCTTTGGACATTGAAACAGGTGATGTTCTACAGTTTCTTGTGGGTGATTACAGAGTGGACATACTGGGGTATGGGTTTGTTGTATTCTATTAATGTGGTTATTTAGCATAACATGTCCTGTTCTCAGTCTGAAGATGGTGGTTTGGTCTCTTCTTGTTAGGTTGTTGATGGTGTCTTGTGGATCTGGTCTTGCCATATATTTAAAAAGTTCTCTCCCTGTTTTCCCTAAGGCCCATCCATTCAACCACTCCTCTCTAATGTTGAAGTTCACGACTTGTTTGACTGTGTCTAGTGTATAATGACTCAGTCAATGAATCTACAATCACGTTCAGACTGCACGAACATCAGATCAAACCTAGGGATAGCAGAAAGTAGCGCTGCTCGGGGAAACAGACGAACAACAATAGAACACAGAACTGGAGTCCTCAGTCTCCACACGCTGAGGGACATACTAGATCTGAGCACATATGGACATGTCCGATCAGGATGATCCATCGACTAAACCAAAGTAAACTAACTTCATGCAACCGAATTATCGACACAGGAAGTTGCTAATTATCCCTCTAAAATGGTGCCATTGTTATCCGAGGAATTTCATGATAAGTACCAACCTTGACGTTTTCCCCGCCCATACTCCTAAATCGTTAAAACAAGTGAATTATTAAGAATGTAGCCTCCCACTTATCTGTATACTAACTTGAATAGTATTAACTTCATGACGTCACGTTTTCTACGGACAAGACAGCGGAGGTTATTCTAACCGGCAAGTCTCAGTGACAAGTCAGTGCTCTAGCTCTGTTGTCCTAACATATTGGTCTGGATATGAAAAAATGAGCCTCGGCTACTGATTTCGATTTCCTTGTATGCTAATTTGGATCTAATTAACTTTGTCCTCTCATCATCCTACAGAGATACGTCGATTCCGTCTGTCTAGGTCAAACACTGTCACAGGAATACTACTAATTCACAACACAGATTTAAAACTGTGTGTTCATCCAATCACATCGCGCGGTTTGTTTTGCATGGTAAGAATGCCAACTCTCAATCAAACACACGACATAGACCGCAATGAAGACCTTCTACATTCTACTCACTTATCCTCCATATTGAACGCGAACAAAGATATGAACATCGATGAAAATAATGTGGCTTCTTCTTCTTCTTCTTCTACCTTCTACATTCTACTCACTTATCCTCCATATTGAACGCGAACAAGGATATGAACATCGATGAAAATAATGTGGCTTTTTCTTCTTCTTCTTCTTCTACCTTTTTAGCTCCCTGTGGAGCATAGGTCTTCAACAAACACTTTCCAAGTCGTTCTGTTTTTTGCTATTCTTTTAAGATCATTCCATGTCTTTCACATCATCTTCATCTCTGCTTCTATCTGTCTTCTCCAAGAATTCGTTGGTCTTCCTCTTTGTATTTTCCCCTGGGGATTCCAAAAAGGGCCTGTTGTGTAATACTCTCAGAATGTGGCTTACAACTATAATTTTAATAAGTGTGTTTTATGAGAATAGTTGCAATTATTTTTAGCTGAATAACATTAGTGATGTTTTAGTAAATTAACGTCATCGAAAAGAAACATTTCAAAGATTGGCTAACTTTTCAAAGTAAAATATTCAAAATATTCATCAAAAATAGTATAACAAATTACAACTCTAGGTTACGATACCTCGCTACAAGTTACGTTTTTTTGCGAAACTCTCGGAAAATTTACTTGTAATTTTGAGAAATAATATTGTTATTCCAATTTTAATAATAAATCTTTGGAAAAATTACACTTGGAAGAACTTCGGTTTTAAAAATAATTGAAACAATTAGGAAGCACAGCCGCGGCAAAGGTTAACATTATGTGCATGTCACTTATTATTATTACTTTTTTTAAATTTACGTAAGGGAACGACAACGACTCAATTCTTTATTTTTCAACATGGTCAGAAAACGCATACACACAAAACACAAACACACACTCATAACACACACACGATCACAAAACACAGACACACACTCACCCCTTCCATTTACTATTACATAAAAAAAAGCACAATTATGAAACGATATTTTTTTTATTGAATGGCAAACTCGGGGACGGTAAGGAATAAAGGGACAAACTTGAGCTGAGATATAAGAATGTTTCCAGGGCGTCCTTGGGTAAATTCTGTATCAGCGAAAGAAACTGGGAAACTCTGGCACCAGATCGTAGCACAAGGAGAAGAGAAATAAAAGAAAAAAACGGCACAGCGATATTCCAGGAAGCCTTGATGTCAAACTCAGAAGACAAAAGGCGTTGGAGATAGGAGACTAGGCAGGCACCATAAATACATCTTGTTCATTCTGCGATCGCATCTGTCTATCCAATATTCACAGAATCAGCCACGACAAGAAATCAGCATCCACATTAAGATGCTAATAATTTTTTTTTTCGTTCGCCAGCTTTTACCTCTGACGAAGTCCCTAGAGACTAGGAACTGGATTTTGCGTGTTAATCCATTTTTCCCTGACAGCCGTGTGCACAGGGGTCCCTCGCCACACAGGCAAATAACTCCGATTTCGGAGGTACTCATATTTTTTCCGTTGATGAGTAATTGACGTTTCAAGCCGGGCCTCGCTGCTGAGACCAGGGGTGGTTGCCGCAGAGAGAAATTATAAATAAAAATCCCAACCGGTGTAGCTGGGATTTGAACCCACAACTTCTCTGTCTCGAGGCCAGCCAGTCCTTCCCCCCCCACCCCCAACTCAACACTAATATCTTACCAAACTACTGACGCATCTTGATTTCTAGCTACAAACCGTCCGCCCAGACGCCAAAGGCCATATACACACACACAATATTGTGTTTAAACCAAAAGAAAAACCACTTGATGTGGCGATGAAGCAACACAGAGTACCAAGGGGCAGAGAAAGCTTGCGCGCACAGAAATTGTCGATTTCTAAGAATTTGATTTTTTGAGATCGTAAATTTTAACGTAATCTATCTATTGACCTTTCGAGCCGTAGCCGGCCCATAGCTCGTAGACCAAGATACTCCTTCTCTTATCTAAATTTTTATTCTAGCAGTTTTCAATCCTTGTAAAGATGTTTTATCAAATCTCGCCATTTGTCTCTGTTCTGTGCAAGCAGCTCTATCTCATTGAGGGAGCCGATTCTTGCTGCTCTTGCCTCTCTCATCAGCGATCTTCTCAGTGTCTCTCTGGGTCGGCCTCTTTTCCTCTTACCTGTTGTTTCCCACAGAGGACTTGCTTTGCTATTCGGTTATTATCTCTTCTCATCACATGTCCAACATATAACCATCGTCTTTTCTTTATTGCTGAAGATATTAGTGGTTGATTGGCGATTTCTCTAATTTCCTCGTTTGTTTTGAATTCGTTCCACTATATACCAAGTATTTTCCTTAGACATTTATTTTTTATTGCGTTCAACTTTGTTTCTATCTCTCTCGTTGTTTTCCAGCTTTCACACGCATTACAATCTCTGAGACAGCCCTTTTTTGGAATCTGAATAATAATTTATATTTTCCATTTATGTGGCGTCTTCGGTAGGGTTCGATCCCAACCGACGGCTTCCGGGTTCACCCAGCCTTAAATGGGTACCGGATTTTTTTCTGGGAAAGTAAAGCAGCACGGGCGTAATACTGACCACATTACCCCAAAAATCATGTGCTGAGAGTCTGTAAAATATAGGGTCACTAACACCATATTTCCCTATACGCCACTTGGCGTGACGGGGGTACTTTTTTTTTATGTCGCGTCTTCTCTGCTTTCCAAATGATGTTGAACATTTATATAACGTAATAACGTAACGCAAAAAGGGAGCTCCTAAAAAAACATCAGAATGAAACAATCAACATTCTTCGCGCACATCATGAGAAGAGGAAAGTTGGAATATTTGGTTACAACTGGCAAAATAAAAGGAAAGATAGATAGCTGACGACAAAGAGAGAAATGCTGGATAGCTTGGTGCCATGGCATGGCAAACAGTCAAAAACAGAACTGATAAGAAGCATTGTAGATAGAAGATTGTGGAAGGACATGATCGTCTACGCCAACCGGTATGGCACATGATGATGTTGATGGTGATGATGATGATGATGCTCTTCACATCCCTCCTCTACTAGTCAACACTGTATCACTTCATCCGTCCCCTCTTACCCCACTCTACGACACCATTATCTACTCTCGTGTACCTGCTAGGCTTCTAGTCAATTCTTTACGCAATGTGCGTGTACACACTGACCTGTTTTCGAAAACTTCTGTTACTACGTGCTGAGTGCGCACATTTTCACTTTTTTTGCATGCACACATAATCTGTGCGCACTAAGATTCTTACACATAAGATTATACAGGGAAGTCTCTATTTTCAATTTTCCTTTTATTTATTCTTCTATTTGAAATTATGTGTGTGTGTATATATATGTGTATATATATATATCATCATCATCAAGTACCGGGCTTGCTGGCGTAGGTGATCATGTCTCTCCACAACTTTCGATCTCGACAGTCATTTATCATTTCTGTTGTTGACCTTCTCGCCTTCTGCCAAGCCATTCTCTTAAGCTGTCTGGTATTTTTTCTCTTTGCTTCCCTCTATTTCTTCGTTCCTCAATTTTCCCAGTTGTTACAATATATTCCAGTTGTTCTCTTCTCATTATATATTTATTATTATTATTATATTTTATTTTAAATACATATTTGCATGTGGTTTGTATGTTTGTTCCTGCTGAAGGCCTATTGAGCCGAAACGTCGTTCTGGTTTGTGTTGTCCTCTTGTTACGTGAAGCTTTAACCATACCTTATTTCTCTATTTCTTTTTCTCTATTGTTTACATTTCTTCTCCTAGTTTCCCATCTTCCAATTCATGGGCTTGAGTCCAATGCAAATCCTGTTCTTGTGAACGGAGATGTTTCAGAAACAAGCGCACAGCTGCAACGACTACATCCACCTTCAAGAGAATGTAATAAACACATTAATATAATTTTCTTCACGATTTCAACCCGTCATTATTAAACATTATATCTACGTAAATATTGAATTAAGCTCAAAATCCATTTTTATCATATATATGCGAATTTTCTATTCATCCTACTTGGTAAATACTGCGAAGATTCTAAATAGATACATTCATTTCTCAATTAAAATATACTCCGTGCTGTCTTTATATCGTCCACCTGTGCATTTACTACTTCGTTGTTGAAACAGTTAATAAATAGACATGTATTCACAGCGATCGTATAACCCCTATCGTCGGGATATATTATTCATTATTGACAAACTTTGAGGCTTCGACCATTTTAGTTTACGCAGGGTAAGCTAAAATGTACTTTTAACGTAGGAGTTTTGCATGTTTGACAACTACCAGCTAGGAACTTACTCAGATAACGCAATAATGTCATGAATATTAACAGTCAGTCAGTCGACTGAACAATCAACCAACTATCTGTCTGCTGTCTGTTTGCTTCACTGTCTGTACTCCTGTCTGTCTGTATGTGTCTGTTCGAGGGTGGTCCTTGGTCTTTAACGCTGGAGATGCAGCCCGCATGCCCAATGCAGTCGTCATTAGTATTAGTGACAGAGTATATATTTTAACTTCTCTTCTGTCATGGAATCAACCCCACTACAGTCGGGAAATACCCATATCCGCTCCACATTTAACAGCTTCCGCCAATGCGCGTTTGCAAATTCTGGTTTTTAACTTCGATTTTTAAAAAAAAACTGAGAGGATGAAAAAAACATTGATAACGTTGTCATTACTCAGTATCACACTATCATTATCAGGGAACGATAGATCTTAATCGTATTTGACAATCGCAGAGGACTTCTTTTCTTCTTTCCTTCCTCATTTGCCTTTCAGCGCCGAGGGGAGATATAATTTGCGGTCTTTTGCTCTTCTGTTGGTCTCTGCTGTTGGGATCTTTCCTAGTATTTCTAATATTCCATCAATCCATCTTTTCCGTGATCTAACTGTGAATCTCGTGCTCTTCAATGTTTATTAAAGGCTCTTATCGTGTTTTAGTATTTCTGATTTATCACCTGGCAGGACCATTTTATCGTTGTTTCTTTGTATTCTATTGCGGGAATTATTCCTTGCTTTTTCCTCAGTTCTCTATTTCTGATCTTATCTCTTTCGCTGTTTTCTGTCATTCGTCTAGCACATTTAATCTCAGTATAGGTTAATTTTCTTGTTGTTCTTGAGTCTACGATCCAAGTCTGGTAGCACAACGTTGGGATGAAGATTGTATTGTAGCGTGCTCTTTTTGTCTCTATAGTTATTTCCTTGTTGGGCAACAATGGTGATAGTTGTCAAATAATTTGACAAGCTTTGTTCCATCTTCAGTCTATTTCTACTATTTGTCGCTGGCCTTCCTAGATATTTAAATTCCTATACTCGTTTGTTGCAGAGTTCTTTGTTTGTTGATGTTGATAAGTCTCTTTATCCGTTTGATATCTTGTTGATGATCTTCAGTGTCTTGTTTGTCTATATTGCTACTTTCATTTCATATATATATATATATATATATATATATATATATATATATATATATATATATATATATATATATATATATATATATATATATATTGTCCTTTCGAGCCGAAGACGACACATAGAGCAGAACCACAATCTCAAAAACAGAAACCTTGCGTGCCAAAGTGGCACATATTGCAGAGATCACTGCTCTAAAATATATGGCGCTGTTTCCCTAACCATACATTTTACAATGACAGCTTGTCAAGCCATCGATCAACCTCCTTAGTCGCCTCTTACGACATGCCTGGAAGGTCACTGTGTCACTATTCTTTACTTCCCTCATAATGAGGCCCCGGTAACACACAGGAATATATATCTATAGACACACACAATTACATATATATAACTCGTCATCGTCGTTTTTGAACAATTGAAACAGTCTTTATTAAAGACATTCACATGTGGTTTGACAATATGTCTCCGATACAATCAACAATTTCTAAATTCTCTTATAAATCTGACGTTACTTGATGGAGCCTACCGACGATGATTATCATAATTAACTTAGTGATCGTATTAGTGTTCTTTGTCGAAATATGCATATCTCATGATCCTGATATTACTCATATCTTTACTTTAATTCTAGTCACTACAGTTCGCCGGCTTTAAAACTATTATACTTTCTAAATCCAATACGTATCACAAAATCCCTAAACGAACTATTTAATATGCCTAAGTCCCAACTCAATCTGCCTTGAGGCAGGTATCTAATCTCCTTTGCTCTCGTCTACTAGTATCTGCCCTCCTCTGGCTTCGTGGGCGAAAAAGGTTACGTCAAGTTCGTAACTAACTCCTAATTCTATCTTCTGCCTTCAGGCAGGTATCTAATCTCCTTTGCTCTCGTCTACTATTCCTGTCTAGTATCTGCCCTCCTCTGGCTTCGTGGGCGAAAAAGGTTACGTCAAGTTCGTAACTAACTCCCAATTCTATCTTCTGCCTTGAGGCAGATAGCTAGTCTTCTTCTACTACGTCCTCTCTTTTTTTAAAAAAAAATAAATCTTTATTGTATCTTTAAATTCAATATTACAGTGCATGATAACATTTTTTAAAATTAAAAACAAAATGGAATAGCATCTCTCACATTCCATCCATAACATTTCAAAGAAGAAAGAACATTTAGTATTTATCTCTTTCGTTCACATACTTTCATGCTCAACAGTAAAACTTGTTTATTTTAGTTCCACCCGCAACGTTTACAAAAATAATGTGCATTTTTTTTTTTAAATCTCTTTCGTTCACATACGTTCATTCACAACAGTAAACTTGTTTATTTTAAGATGGACATTGTTCTTTGATTAAAAATGTGTAGGAAAAGATGGGAATTACAATTCTGACATTCGTACATAGCCTCATTCCTGCAGGTCCATATTATATGTCTGTATTCTGATAGTAGTATACGTAATTGTCTAAAGAGATCTTGTGTTGTTGTTTTTGGCAGTGTATTGAGCATAATAGATCTGTAAGTGTCGACTTTTTGTGTGGAGTGTGATTTTATGTATGTTGCAGTGCCCTTCTTGCCGGTATGATTGTACTGCACCTATAGAATAGGTGCTCTTCTGTTTCTTGAGTGTTTTGTCTGCAGAGGGAGCACCGGGGTGTCCGTCTTAATCTGTGGGACGGTCTCGCTGTAATGGGTGTCATGTTATATATGAGTCTGTATCCCTCGCTTTGGGGGCGATTTTTGGATTGTGGAGGTTTAAGAAAGTGCTGGTGTAGTCTGTGAGAAAATACTTTTGGCCTCTCTTGATTCTCTGATGTAGTGGAGGTGCTTGTTGTTTAATTAGGTGTTTGTAGACGTTCTTTGTCCCTTGATGTAATAAACTGTCATGTCCTTGGATGGCCTGTAGACATGTTTTGTAATATGTGAGCGTGGGGCCAAAATGGTGAGGCAATGAATTGTTAAGTTTTCTAAATCTGGTTAATCTCAACCCCATGTAGTAGTGAGCAAACGTGTGGTTGTCTGGTTGTTTGATGATGCGACTTATGTGATTTATTCTGAGAGCTCTTACTTTTGTGTGTATGTCCTGTAGTGAGATCCCTCCTTGTTTTTTGTGCTGTATCAATGTTTTTTGTTGTATGCTGTGTAATGTGTGGCCAAATGCAAAGGTTCTTGTCAGTTTGTTTATCTCTTTGATTGTTGATTGCGGTGGGTCGAAGACTGTGGCTGTGTAAATCAATTTGGGGATGATGTAAGTGTTTACTATGATGTATGTGTTGACTATGATGTAAGTGTTTACTATGATGCTCCGTCCAAAAATTGTTGATGTTTTGTGTTTGTATCTCTGTGACATATCTGTTATCTTTGTGACTAGGTTTTGTTGGTTTGTGTGTTTTGTGTGGGTTGCATGGATATGTTATCCCGTATAGTTTTAAGTTGGTGACCGGTGTTAGAGCTGAGGGAAAGTCCTCTTTGTTCTTCCACATGCCCATACCCATAATGAAAGATTTCTGTATACTTATCTGTGCCCCTCAGCCCTTCCCAAACTCTGTGAATGTGCTGAGTATGTTGTCTATTGATCTAGTGGTTGATGGAAAGAAAACAGTATCATCAGCGTAGGCTAACAGCTTCTGTTCTGCTTTCCGTTGTATGTGTGTGCCTGCTATGGAGTTGTCTTGTCTAATGTTTTCTAAGAGTGAAAACTATCTATAGCCAGTACTATAGTCAGTACGTAAAGTAAGGGGTGTAAAGAGCACCCTTGTCTGACTGATCTTGTTAACCTGAAAGCATCTGTAAGAGTGTGGTTCACTAGGATCCTGCTCTCAGGTCTAGCATAAAGGATGTGATGAAATGTTCTCCGATGTTACAATTGAGCAAAGTCTTGTGGAGGTATGAATGGGCTACTCTGTCAAAGGCTTTTTCTTGGTCAAGAGATAAGATGGAAGATTGACTGTCTTTCTCGTGTGTGTTAGTGATAATGTCTCGTATAAAGTGGGTGTGTGCTGGTGAATGTTTCTGCCCTGAACACTACATTGTTGATCTGTGTGGATAAGAGACGTCATGAAAGGTTTGAGTTTATTTACCAAAGTCTTTGTTGGTATCTTGTTGTCTGTGTTGAGAAGTGAAATGTGTCTGTAGTTTTTTATAAGTGTCTTGTCTGTGTTATCCTTGGGAAGCAGTGATATGTAGGACATGTTTAGACTTGGCGGTAGCTGTTGCTTTGTGAATGTGTTTGTGTAGATTTTCAGGAGAAGAGGACCTAGGATAGAAAAGAAGTGTTGGTAGAGTTCTAGTGTGAGGCCATCAGGTCTTAGTGATTTTTTTTTTTTTTTTTGCATTGCTTGTACTGCACTTGTTATGTCTGCTAATGTGAGTTCTGCATCGAGCTTCCTCTTATCTGACTCTGTTAGTTTTTTTGTATATTGCATGAATTTGTCTTGCACGTGTGGTTGTGTGTTACTTTCTGTGTATAATTTCTTGCAGTAAGTTTCAAATACTTTTTTTATATTTGGGGTAATTGTTTGTATGTTGCCGTCTGAGTCTACTATTTTGCTTATTTGTCTGTTGCGTTGTATATTCTGTTCGTCTTGCTTCTTTCAGAGTAAGGTGATAATTTCGACTGGAAAGCCTAGCAAGTTGCTAGGATAAGCCAAGATAGAGCTTTTTGTGAGATATCATCAGATTCTTAAGGATTTTGCGAAATTGTGCTTTTATTCGTTGTGTGAAGCAGTAAGTACTCGAGTTAGATCTCATTTTACAGATCACATATTTATAACCAAAAGATACCGTAAGAAATAACCAGAATGGCCATCTCAATCCCTATGTTCGAGATCAACGACAGCGAATTGGAAGCTGGAGAAATCCAGAACTCTATCGGTCCATATTACTGGGCCAGGTGCCCTCAAAATGAATTACTCAAGTGTCTTGAGTATCATTGTCTCAAGTGTCTTGAGTAT
Organism: Megaustenia siamemsis; assembly: GCA_032433765.1. NCBI lineage: Eukaryota > Metazoa > Mollusca > Gastropoda > Stylommatophora > Ariophantidae > Megaustenia > Megaustenia siamemsis. The sequence continues at coordinate 37,615,166 of JAVIAB010000106.1, forward strand.
CATTGTCTCAAGTGTCTTGAGTATCATTGTCTCAAGTGTCTTGAGTATCATTGTCTCAAGTGTCTTGAGTATCATTGTCTCAAGTGTCTTGCGTATCATTGTCTCAAGTGTCTTGAGTATCATTGTCTCAAGTGTCTTGAGTATCACTGTCGGGCCAGTTGGTGTGGGCACAAATGTGCCGTCACTTTATAGGTTCGAAAACCCGAGGAATTGGTTTTTCACCCTCCAATCAGCCGGTCACGTGGCCCACTACCAAAGACTCAGCCACCTTGATATAACACTGAAGACACCGAATATCCAAATAAGTATCCAGCACGTGGAGTTAGAAAGAACAGTAGGAAGGGTTCAATTGGTGCCACCAACGCTGCCGAAGAAAAACCTGGAAGACTTTGTTAGATTATTATAGGCGGCGAGAAAGCGGAAATAAGACAGGTCGATCCAGACGGCAGCACGTGGCAATTCAAATACAACCCTACTAAAAATAATATTGTACTGCACTATGTCAAAATCCAAATCAAAGGGAAGAATCCCAGATCCCATACGGTTTGGATTACCTTTCCAGGAAGGCGGACACAGTGCTCACATTGTGGTCTAGACACTCACTGGGAAAGCCAGTGCCCAACGCGGAAACAAACAATCCGGACAGAAACAGCTACAAAAAAACTAGCTGCTACAGAAACAACGCCAGTGGAACCTTTATCTCCTGGTGAAACTACACCAGCAACAGCCCACGTGGAGACTCCTAGGGAACCCGCGCCGGCAGCAGTTCCAGTAGAGACACAGTAGAGACACAAGAACAGCCAGAAAACACTGCGGAGGCGACATTCGCAGAAGTCCTAGCAGGAAGGAAACGCCGAGGCACAGAGTCGCCAGACCATCAAGTACACAGAAACTCTGAAGATAACAGCGATGACATGTCAAAGGCCCCAACAACACCTGGGCAATAAGTCATTGACTCAGACAACTAAGAGATCTATGTTTGGAAAGTTAAAACAACACCTGGATAATTAGTCATTGACTCAGACAACGAAGAGATCTCTGTTAGTAAAGTTAAAACAACCCTGGACGATTAGTCATTGACTCAGACGACGAAGAGATCTCTGTTTGGGAAGTTAAAACAACACATGGACAATTAGTCATTGACTCAGACGACGAAGAGATCTCTGTTTGGGAAGTTAAAACAACACCTGGACAATTAGTCATTGACTCAGACGACGAAGAGATCTCTGTTTGGGAAGTTAAAACAACACATGGACAATTAGTCATTGACTCAGACAACGAAGAGATCTCTGTTTGGAAAGTTAAAACAACACATGGACAATTAGTCATTGACTCAGACGACGAAGAGATCTCTGTTTGGAAAATTAAAACAACACCAAAGAAAAGCTAAAGATCTAACCATACCAGAGCTCAAGAATAATGAAGAAATGTTGATTTTTTCTCGAAAATTTCTCAATTGTTTTTGTTTATATATAAATTTAAGCTCCTTTAATTTGCATTTGTATAATGGAGGACATTATATTTTTTTCCTTAAATATTAAGGACCTCAGGTCCAAAACACAACATATCATCCAACTGACACGAAAGTACAAACCAAACTTTATATTAATACAAGAAACCAACATAAACACAGACTTTCATGCACAACAAATCACAAGAAATATAGGCATACAACACTCCTGTTTTAGTCTAGCCATACACAACATAGGATCAGGAGTTGCAATATTACAAACATCAGACAGATAGACCATGGTGAAAAAAGACAGAGACAGGAACGGCAAGGTGGCTATAGTGCAAGTGAGAAACGACAATAAATACACACATACTGTTGTCTGCATACATGCAACAGCAAACTACAAACATCAACCAATGTTCTACGAAAGACTGGATACCTTTAACGACCGTATATATGGGGACAAACATAATATTAGGTGGAGATTTTAACTGCGTCCTCACAGACATGGATGTGGCTGGAGGAGAGGTTAAGGCTCAGATTAAGTACATCAATAAAAACGACAATAATCAACTGAACCTCTTACAGACGATAATTGACGCCCACAGCTTGTCAGATGCATATTGACACACACATCCACGGATTAGAGATTCTACACACGGAAACATTTGTCATAACAGGGCAGTACGGTTAGATAGGATCTATGCACCAGCTAACCACCACATCACACACACTAAGCACATTGCAGACACGCTCCAGTTTACAGACCACAAAGCAGTCATTGCAACCATTAACGGTACACACCGAAATACTCAGTCCAGGAAATCACCACACCCAGTGTGGAAGTTCAACAACACTTTACTACAGAACAAAACATACGTCAAACACATAACACAACTTATCCACTTGTAGGGAATAATAGAACAAAGGAGTATGTGTTAGCACTCGGAAAAATTGACAGACAAACAACAATAGAAAAAAACGAAGAACAATATATGGTCCGAAGCGGGATCGAACCCGTACACAGTGGCACCGCGCCTTGCGGTCTAACGTTTGTATCTAAAGATACAAACTTTCCAATACATAAATATTAATTAATAATATTTATGTATTATTATTTGTACCCAGTATATTATCCACTTGTACACTGAGCACAAAGACATAGATGACGTACAGATGCACTGGGAAATCCTGAAGGACACGATAAGAGAACGAACACAAATTTTGCCACGACAGATAAACAAGGTCAAACAGAGGCATGAGAAGATGTTAGAAGAAGCCATCCAACTAGCAATAACAAATAGACAAAACATACACCCAATATCTTGACCCTAGAGGTGGAAATGGAAAAATACAGACATAATAGATTTCAAGTAGCATTACCGCGCACAGGGTTAGGACAATCACTCAGGAAACTCCAAGCAAACAATACTTGGGAATAGAACAGAATATACAACACAAGAGACAAATAAAGGGAGCCGCGATAGCTCAGTGGTTAGTGAACTGGACTACAAAGGACAAGGGGTAGGGTTCGATCCCAACCGACGGCATCCGGGTTCACCCAGCCTTAAATGGGTACCGGATTTTTTCTGGGAAAGTAAAGTAGCACGGGCGTAATACCGACCACATTACCCCAAAAATCATGTGCTGAAGGTCTGTAAAATATAAGGTCGCTAACACCATATTTCCCTATACGCCACTTGGCGTGACGGGGGTACTTTACTTTACTTACAGACAAATAAGCAAAATAGTGGACTCAGACGGCAACATACAAACAATACCCCAAATGTAACAAAAGCATTTGAAACTTACAACCAGAAATTATACACAGAAAGTAACACACAACCATACATACAAGACAAATTCATGCAAGATACAAAAAAACTAACAGACTCAGATAAAGGGAAGCTCGATGCAGAACTCACACTAGCAGACATAACACGTGCAGTACAAGCAATGCAAACAAAAAAACAAATCACCAGGACCTGATGGCCTCACAGTAGAATTCTACCAACACTTCTTTCCTATACTAGGTCCTCTTCTCCTCAAAATCTACACAAACACATTCACAAAGCAACATCTACCGCCAAGTCTAAACATGTCCTACATATCACTGCTCCCCAAGGACAACGCAGACAAGGCACTTATAAAAAACTACAGACCCATTTCACTTCTCAACTCAGACTACAAGATACTAACAAAGGCATTGACAGATAAACTCAAACCTTTCATGACGTCTCTCATCCATCAGTGGCGTATACTGGATTTGGGGTCTGGGCTACCGCTGACACAAATAAAAGCATACATTATATTCAGTAAGCTAACATAAAGTAATATTTTCTAATGACTCAACTACATTTTAAATTACTTACTTATTTATATGTAAACTCTATCCGTCTTGTTTGGGAAGAAAATGTCTCGATGACTTTGTCATTGAAGGTACTGTTGGGTTGGTTTCTAAGTTTCTGAGGAAATGATTTCTCAAGGGACATTAATGCCAAATCAGATAAGCGTTCTTGTGTCTGAGTTGAGCGACAATAAGATTTGATTCTCTTGAGAGCAGAAAAGTTCTTTCTACAGATGCTGATGCGCATAACGTAGTTATAAATAGCCAATGAAGTTCCGGTAATCAGACAGTTTCACTTTCACTTTATGATGATTCTGATTGGCTAGAATTAAAAATGACCCATGAAACCGCATTCATCTAGCAGCAACAACCGATACATTATTTTGACGGGAATTTTTTTTTATGTCAAGGTTGTTAATACTAGATTCGGATAGAGGAAACATGTACCGCCTGCTCCTAGAGGTTTCAATGTAGAATAGTTTCGTTTCATTCACAAACGTTATAGTGGCCAGAGGAAAACCTTGCTTTAATAAATACAAATCAAAGCAAATAAATCATATTGGCTTACGAAATGTGTAATAGAATATTCGAAAATTTGTAATATAATATTTTTTTTAAAAATATAATAAATTATCATTTCCTTTTGTATTTCGTTAATATGTTCAGGCTACCGGCGGTAGCTGGGAGCCGCGATAGCTCAGTGGTTAGTGAACTGGACTACAAAGAACAAGAGGTAAGGTTCTATCCCAACCGACGGCTTCCCGGTTCACTCAGCCTTTAATGGGTACCGGATTTTTTTTCTGGGAAAGCAAAGCGGCACGGGCAATATATCCGCCCACATTACCCCAAAAATCATGCACCGAAGGTCTGTAAAATTTATGACCACTAACATCATATTCCCTATACGCCACTTGGCGTGACGGGGGTACTTTACTTTTTTTTTTTTTTTTTTTTTTTTTACCGGCGGTAGCTGCAGTAGCATAGAGAATACGTCACTGTCATCCATACAGATCAACAATGTAGTGTTCAGGGCAGAAACATTCATCAGCACACACACACTTTATACGAGACATTATCACTTACACACACACTTTATACGAGACATTATCACTTACACACACACTTTATACGAGACATTATCACTAACACACACGAGAAAGACAGTCAATCCTCTATCTTATCTCTTGACCAAGAAAAGCCTTTGAGAGAATAGCCCATTCATACCCCCACAAGATTTTGCTCAATTGTAACATAGGAGAACATTTCAGATAGTGGATCCACATTCTTTATGCTAGACCTGAGAGCAGGATCCTAGTGAACCAAACTCTTACAGAGGCTTTCAGTCTAACAAGATCAGTCAGACAAGGGTGCTCTCTATACCCCTTACTTTACGTACTGACTATAGAGCCACTCTTAGAAAACATTAGACAAGAAAACTCCATAGCAGGCACACACATACCACAGAAAGAAGAACAGAAGCTGTTAGCCTACGCTGATGATACTGTTTTCTTTCCATCAACCACTAGATCAATAGACAACATACTCAGCACATTCACAGAGTTTGGGAAGGGCAGAGGGGCACAGATAAGTATACAGAAATATTTCATTATGGGTATAGGCATGTGGAAGAACAAAGAGGACTTTCACTCAGCGCTAACACCGGTTACCAACTTAAAACTATATGGGATAATGTATCCATGACAAAACACACAAACTAACATGGCAAAACCTAGTCACAAAGATAACAGATATGCCACAGAGATACAAATACAAAACGCCAACAATTTTTGGCCGGAGCATCATAGTAAACACTTACATCATCCCCAGATTTATTTACACAGACACAGTTTTCGACCCACCGCAATCAACAATCAAAGAGATAAACAAACTGATAAGAACCGTTGTATTTGGCCACACAATACACAGCATACAACAAAAAACATTGATACAGCACAAAAAACAAGGAGGGATCTCACTACAGGACATGCACACAAAACTAAAATCCCGGCTCTTACTGGGGAAGTTGGAGTTCGTCTATGTAAAGTGTAGAGAAGACTTGAGCAATAGAAGATTGACAACCGTTAGGTGTTACCAATAACACTTAGGTAAGGGCGGTGTCGGACGGCCTTTAAAACAGTCTTAACTGTCTTTGCACGGTCGTTAGACACAGAGTTTGAGTTCGAGCTGACGAGGTTTTACAATTTTAGTTTCGAACTTCACAGGCAATTTGAGAGCTGAAGGAATTTGAGAGCTTTTGATAGTCTTCGCTGAGAATTGTGTTTCTTCTTGAGTCAGGGCTCAGTGTCCTGATATACTTAAAGTTTAGTTGGAGAAACAGTCAACAGAGACCAGATAACAAAGTTTGGTATGACAAGCTTCATTGCTTAAATGTGCTGATTATCTTGTAAGTCGATAAATAGCATAAGGCAGCATCATCGGCGAAAGGGTCCTATGATGCCAGTAAAGTGTATATGTTGTTGTTATCGTCATAATTATCGGCACAATACAAACAATTTCACATAAATTAGACTAGTGATGTAAAGTAGTAAAGTAAAGAGCCCCGTCACGCCAAGTGGCGTATAGGGATTATGGTGGTAGTGACCATAATTATTACAGACTTTCGGCACATGATTTTTGGGGTAATGTGGTCGGTATTACGTCAGTGACGCTTTACTTTCCCATAAAAATCCGGTACACATTTATGGCTGGGTGAACCCGAAAGCCGTCGATCAGCATCGAACCCGACTTCTAGTCCTTTGTAGTCCAATTCACTAACCACTGCGCTATCGCGGCTCCCTAGACTAGTGATGCCCCTCACTCAATTACAGTATGTTGTTTCACCGTCCAGCAACAAATGGTTGCAAAACACTGATGTACATCTTTAACTAATTTAGTTGTGATAACTAGAAGGGAAAGTCTGTAATGTCAGTCGTTCTGCTTCCATACAAGCTTTAACTAATTTAGCTGTGATAACTAGAAGGGAAAGTCTGTAATGTCCATCGTTCTGCTTCCATACAAGCTTTAACTAATTTAGCTGTGATAACTAGAAGGGAAAGTCTGTAATGTCAATCGTTCTGCTTCCATACAAGCTTTAACTAATTTAGTAGTGATAACTAGAAGGGAGAATGTAATGTTAATCGTTCTGCTTCCATACAAGCTTTAACTAATTTAGTTGTGATAACTAGAAGGGAGAGTGTAATGTCAATCGTTCTGCTTCCATACAAGCTTTAACTAATTTAGCTGTGATAACTAGAAGGGAAAGTCTGTAATGTCAATCGTTCTGCTTCCATACAAGCTTTAACTAATTTAGTTGTGATTCCTGAGCTGGAAATGCGTATCGTCTCATAGCTGACTACTTTTGTCAGGAATAGAACATATGAGCTCATTAACTCTTTCCGTACGGAAGCTTTTTATCGACGCAACGGAAGAGATTTAAGAGACAAAGTTTTTCATGGTTTTAAGTATCAATGTTTCATGGTTTTAAGAATCAATGTTTCATGGTTTTAAGAATCAATCCACATATTTATATTTATCTAACATATAACATATTATATATTAATGTAATTTTTATATAAGTGAACAAGGTATTAGATTTCACCAATACCAAGATGATCTATCTATCTATCTATTGTCCTTTCGAGCCGAAGACGGCACATAGGGCAGAACCACAATCTCAAAAACAGAAACCTTGCGTGCCAAAATGGCACATATTGCAGAGATCACTGCTCTAAAATCTATGGCGCTGTTTCCATAACAATACTTTTTACAATGACAGCTTGTCAAGCCATCGATCAACCTCCTTAGTCGCCTCTTACGACATGCCTGGAAGGTCACAGTGTCACTATTCTTTACCTCCCAAGATGATACATGACATGTAAAAAGAATATGGTTTGATGGCGTTCACACTAATCAAATTGAGCGTGGCGCACTGGGCGACGAAACGTACGGTACCGAAATCGGCATGGCGCACAGTGCAGTGAATTGTACGGAAAGAGTTCAGATCCTTCACTACACCCCATCGTGATTCGCTGGCTTGCTTGCGTTCACCCGATGACTAAAGTATTCTAAAGTATTCGTAGACTGTAGAATTCCTCTTCGTCATCCGTCCTTAAAAGGACGTTAAGTGGACGTATCTGCGTTGTGTTGTGGTTTGCAGTATAACGGTTATATTTGCGCCTTTCGGCCCAACACATCCGACTTCAGCACGACATTTTTGAGAACCGGGTTGTCTTCCCTCTTCGATCCCTGCTCGCTTGGCCAAACTAGACAGGTTAGTCTGTTACTTGAGGCACCACGGAGAGGTGGAGCAGGGTCTGGATGGTTCTGGTTCACCGATCCTGGCGCAAGCCATCAGCTGTGGGTCGATGACAACTTCCAGCTCTGGTGCTGGGAGGCGCGCCTTCGCCTCCCATCGTGATTCGGCTAACAGATGAACCCGTCTGGCCAAGTGAGCAGGAACCCAGAGCTTTAACACGCATTGCTGTAGTCACGTGTTTGGGGATGAAAGGCGCAAATGTCGCAGCTTGTCACAACACGGCGCATTCGTTCGTTCTTTTCACGGTGGACAACGAAGTGGTCGACGATGGAAGAAGGGGATAAAGGAAGAGAGAGCTAGGAGAGAGAGAGAGAGAGAGAGAGAGAGAGAGAGAGAGAGAGGAAAAAAGACGGGGAATGAAGAAAGAAAGAAGTGTGACTTTCGTACAAATTAGTTCTCTAATAAATGAACCGAACATGTTTAGTGATGATATGTTACCTGTACTGATGTGTGGTGTGCGTATGCTTGTATGCTTTATGTTCAAATATTATTAATCTACCTTCAATACTACATTTTTAGCCAGCCAGTGAAATGTACACAATCTAGCTTGCCATTATTGTTTTGTTGGCTGTTCGAGATTTTGTAATGTCTTTTATTTTGACCGTCTGAGAGTATTAACTGCTTTAATGTATTTCATCAAGTACGTGTGTTTGTGCCCGTGCTTCTCTCGTTTACGCTAAACGAATAGTTTGAATGTATTTTGTGAATGAATAATTTTAAAGTTAATTTTTTTGCTTTTTTTTTTTTAACATGTCTAATCAGTATTTAATAATAAAATTGTTATGTAATTCTTCATGTTAACTCTTGTCGAGTTTTGTCTGCAGTGGGTCTGTGCAGTCTACAAACGATTGGTCTAAACTTGTTTAGCTTTTCTAAAGATTTGGGTTAAATAAGACTTAAAATAGCGAACGAACTGTTTTGAAAAGACTTCAACTGCCTGCCAGCCTGGTCCATGCAATTTACCTTTTTTTTATTTTTGGAAAGATATTTCATGTTTTCTGTTCACCGTCTGGTGTTTTTGACACGTCTAAACAGTGCGTCTAACTTGGTCACTCAAACGTTCAACGAGATGAATTATCAGCGAACTGTGTCTGTTGAAATGCTGATATACGTTTTGAAAGACGTGTCCTAATTGTGTCATGCTTATTGTGCACTGCACCTTCCCCACCCCCCTACCGCTTTCTCTAATGTCTGGTGTAAGTGCATGTATATTTATTAGATGTTACATCAGGATACATGCTTACAATCTTTCTAGCATTAATAATAAATATTACAAGATTTACAGGCCTTGCTAAAACCAGTCTACATGATATAGTACAAGCAAATAAGGCAAGGCTTAGCAGAAGAAAGCGGTGGGAAGACAACGTCAACAAGTATTTTTAAGATTAACCTTTGCATCTCAGAAAGCTGCTCCCAATCGTGAAAGTTGGAAGACAATTGTGTAGACGTTGCCATGACGACCCACGGTAGTCAAGGTTAGGGGAATGATGATGGCGATAGTAAATAATGAAGTTCGTGAATACCACAATTGTAGAGCGAAATTTGAAGGAGGGAACGTCTCGGCCCTCTTTCTTAAACACGGTTTAGACTGATTAGCTCTATAGTAGAGGAACTTGTTCTACTCATAAATTAACTAACTGAAGCTTTCATGGAGGCCTGACGATCAACATATAAAAGACAAATATGTCTGGCAACATCAGATGAGCTAAAGAAAACCGTCATTCAAGTACAGCCGTTGTAAGGCATACATTTAAAATATATAGGACCTCTCATTAATATAAACATCAGAAAGAAACCATCAACATTTTTCGGGCGCATCGTGAGAGGAGGAAAGTTGGAATACTTGGTAACAGCTGGCAAAATAAGGGGAAAGAAGGATCGCGGACGGTAAGGAGAGAAAATGATGGCTGGCTTGGTGTCATGGCATGGAAAACAGTCAACAACAGAACTGATACGGTGCACTGTGGATAGAACTTTGTGGAAGGACATGATCGCCTACGCCAACCGGTATGGTACATGATGATGATGATCATTAATATATACATATATTGGAATGAATTTAACTATCTGGGAACGATGTTAACCTCAGATGGTAGATGGTAGGACCTACCATCAGTGGCGTTAACCTGCACCAGGAGAAAGGCAAGTACTACCTATAACCAGATAGTTTGATTTCTTGTTAGTGTTTGTTTTTCCATTAACGTCGCATCTCTACGGATTTTAAATCAGGGTAACCGCCCTTTAGACTGCCCCTCACACTACGCCCTTGTCTATCATCAAGTCATCAATAACCATAACTATCTCTAGGATTGGAATTGGCTTTGTCAATAACTATGGTTGGAAAATGTAAATCAGTTTTAGAATGGCACAAATAACAACAACGTTAACGTGACTGAAGAACATTGGACAAGACAAGTCAATCAACAAGGACTCAAACATAATATTCCTACATGTCTGTGAAGCTTCTTCTACTTCTTTCCTTCCTCATTTGCCTTTCATCGTCGATGGAAGATATAATTTGCGATCTTTTGCTCTTATGTTTGCCTCTGTTGCTGTTATGTTTCCTAGTGTTTCTAATATTCTGTCAATCTATCTTCATCGTGGTCGACCCTTAGGTCTGGTGTTTTTGCAACGTTTATTGAAGGTCGTTGTGTTGCGTTTTGATCTTTAGCGTGATGCGTGTCATCTATGGCTGAAAACGTCATACTACTCCAAGGAGGGTTTTCTGGTTATATTTTCTGCCCGCGGCACTAGTAAGTTTATAGTTGGATGTGGCCCCATAAAGAACATCTTACATAAAAGAACAACAGTGCCCATCAGAACCCTTCTCCACTTCTTTTTTTTTTTTTTTTTCAATAAAATTTATTTAAAATTCTGACGTTTGCCTTGGCTTTCAAACAATAATTTGCCTATCCGGGAGTAACACTATCGCTAAATGTTTTCACTTTGACTTTATTTAAAACAGATTTTGTTTTGGTAAATGGATCCTGGTTTGGCAGAAACTTGTGTGGGCGAAAATTTACGTAGAGATATCTCAATTATTCTGCATCGAAATACATAGAGGCTTGTCTGGTCACAAAACCTGACTGGCTGCTTTAAACCTTAGTGTAGGGAACAGTGAAAACAGATTTATTTATTTTTTTTGGCGTACACCAACTTTCACCAGTGACGAAGTCCCTAGAGATTCATCATTATCATGTACCCTGCCGGTTGGCGTAGGCGATCATGTCCCTCCACAATCTTCTATCTACAGTGCATCGTTTCAGTTCTGTTGTTGACTGTTTTCCATGCCATGACACCAAGCTATCCAGTATTTTCTCTCTTTGTCGTCTGCGATCTCTCTTTCCTTTTATTTTGCCAGTTGTGACCAAGTATTCCAACTTTCCTCTTCTCATGATGTGCCCGAAAAATATTGATTGCTTCTTTCTGATGTTTTTAAGAGCTCCCTTTTTGTGTTGGCCTCTTTGAGAACTTCCTCATTGGTCTTTTTAGCTGTCCAGGGAACTTTCAACATTCTTCTGAGAAATCCCATCTCTGTGGCCTCCAATCGTCTTTTCATTTGTTTGTCTACTGTCCATGATTCGCTTCCATAGGTCAGAATTGGTTCTATACAGCACCGATGAACTCTCTTTCTCATTTTTATTGACATAGATTTGTTGCATAAGATATTTTTCATTTTCTGAAATGCTATTTTGGCCTGAGCTATTCTGCTTTTTATTTCTGTGGCGCATCTCCCATCAGATGTTATTATTGTGCCCAAGTATTTGAAACGTTGTACTTGTTTCAGATTTGTCTCGTTTATTTTTATTCTGCATGATGGTGATGATTGTTTCTTCGATATAACCATTACTTCTGTTTTATTACTATTCAGACTGAGACCTTTCTTGTTGCTTTCTTCTACTATTATGTCTATCATTTCTTGTAGTTCGTTCTCTGTCTCTGCTATTAAGACTGTGCCATCCGCATATCGCAAATTATTTATGTTGTGACCGTTGACTTCAATTCCTTTTTTGTCTACTATTGATCTCATAATATATTCGCTGTAAAGTGAAAACAAATCCGGTGACAGAACACAGCATTGTCTGACTCCTTGTTTTATATATTGGAATTGTCCTGTTTGGTTGTTAATTCGTATAGCTGCTGTTTGTTGCCAGTACATGTTTTTTATGATTCGCAGATCCTTGCCATCAATGTTTAATTTCTCCAGCATATTGATTATTTCCACATGCTTTACTTTGTCAAATGCTTTCGTGTAGTCTATAAAGCACATATATAGATCTTTCTTTACCTCTATAGATCTTTCTATCAATGTCCTTAAGATGTATATTGCATTATTGGTGCCCTTTCCTTCCACAAATCCACATTGTTCCTCACTTATTTCTGGTTTTATTTTGTTCCTTACACGTCTCATGATTATTTTAGTAATATTTTAGCCATATGGCTCATGAGACTAATAGTGCGATGGTCTTCACAATCAGTGGCTCCTGACTTCTTCGGTATGGCTATAAAGATAGATTTTAGTAGATCTTCGGGTATGTGTCCAGTGTTATATATGTCATTGAGTAATTTTGTTATGACTTGTACTCCCAACTCTCCTAATGCATTTATCTCTTCGATTGTTATATTGTCAGGACCTGGAGCTTTGCCTCTTTTCATGTGTTGAATTGTGTCCTCCACTTCACTCTGCATTATTGGTGGTCCTGTGTCTTTGTTTGAATTGTTTAATTCTGGTCTTTCATCACCATAGAGTTGACTGATATATTCTGTCCATCTTTCCATTGTCTTCTCCTGTCCCATTATTATATTTCCTTCCTTTGATTTCACACATCCTGAAACTTTGACTTCTAGGAACTGTATTTTGCGTGTTAGTCTGTTTTTTTCCCTGACAGCGTATGCACAGAAGTTTCCCTCGCCGCACAGGCAATTAACTCCGTCTTAGAGGTACTTATATTTTTCTCCGTCGACGAGTAATTGATATTTCAAGCCGGGCCGCGCAGCTGAGAAAGGGGTGGTTGCCCCTATCATAAATAAAAATCCCATCTGGTCAAGCCGGGATTTGAACTCACAACCTCTCTGTCTCGAGGTCGGCCAAAAAAAAAAAAAAAAAAAAAAAAAAATGAAATGAAATTACAAGAAAGATTTTACTAGTGATTTCATCAATAGATAGATACGGAGAATGTACAGAGCGAAACCAGAAACTGATTTACGGCACAAAACCGTGAATAATGAAAATAGAAAACTTATTGTGTTGGCACCAACAGACCCATACTTTGATTTAACGTTTAAGGCAAGCATTAATTTAATTAATTTTTTTTTTTAATAAACCTAAAATGGTATTAAGCATGTAAATTAAGAGAAAGACAAGACAAACTACAACGTTTCGGCAAAAGCCTTTCTCAGGTATAGCAAACAAACTATTTGCATCAAATACAAACATCCAAGACAGAAAACACGACACAACTAAAAATAGATGGTGAAAAGAATGGCGGAAATACGGTGGCCAGGATTTACTTAGAGTCTAGTTTAAAGATAAATGGACAATAGGGCGTGTAGGATTAAATTAGACCAAAATAACCAAACAAGCAAAACATTTGAAAAATAAAAAGAGGTATCCGATAGGGTACGAAGAAAACGAGAAGAAGAGTAAAAAAGAGAGACTGAGAGAGAGGATAGGGGTGGCAACAGAGAAGAAGAGCAAGAGGTGTAGTAAAGATAATGCAGGGAGGGACAGGGATAGGGCACAGAAAAGAAATGGAGATTTAACCAGTTTTAACCAGTGATTAAAGAAAGGAGTTTAATTCTCCCGGCTGGAGAGTGTCAACGCGGGCTATGTGTCAAGGAAGAGATTAGAGCGATGTAGTCTCGGGGGAGGGGGGGGGGGGCAAACGTTTGATTTCCTGGGAGGTGGTGACAATACGTTTGTCGAGTGCAATTGGGGCGCCAGCGGCGGTGGTCCAATCATGTTCCTTCTTCTTCTACCTTTCAGCTCCCGTGGAGCATAGGTCTTCAACAAACACTTTCCAAGTCGTTCTGTTTCTTGTCATTCTTTTAAAAATAATTTAATTAATTAAATTTAATTTTAAAAAAAAATAAAAGGATTAAAAAAAATGAATTTAAAAGAATCAGGTTTAGATGCCTTGAAACCGGAGAATTCGTCATCTAAAGGAGGGTGGGTGTGGAGGGCGAAGGTGAAAACGGTGGCTGCGTAATTTACGGAAGTAGGAATGTGTGTCATGGAGGTGTTGATAACGGTCACTAGTGTGGCAGAGTTCCAAAATTCAAGCCTTTGCTGAGGATGGTCAGGGGGTATACAGACTAATCAATTCAGAGAAAGAGGTATGTTTACAGCACTCAGAAAAAATGACAAAGAATCAACAACAGGAAAAAAAAAAAAGAATAATATATGGTCCGAAGCAGGACCCGTACTCTTTGGCACAGCGCCTTGCCACGAAAAGCCAAACGTCAGGGAACATTGCCAACTCGGCTAACTAAAAAATTAACCATCATTGGCGATGTCTTTCACACGGGTGTTCTCATGACTATAGCATAGGGCTGCGATCACAGCTTGAGAAATAAATTGTGCATCTGTATTTTTCCTATTAAGAAAAGTATCTCCCGAATAGGGTAGGGCTGAATAGTTGCGTTGCAGACAAACATTTAAGACGAAACAACACGAATAGTAGTTTCCAGTGGTTTAGACTGGAGACATTAATAAATGAATATTATTATAGAGGGAAACTTCCGAGGCGATAATCAGCGAATCAATTCCTTTGGGGGTTTTTTTTCTGTTGATTATTTGTCATTTTTTCCAAGCGCTGTAAACATACCTCTTCCTCTGAATTGATTCGCTGATTTTCGCCTCGGAAGTTTCCCTCTATAATAATATTCGTTTATTGTTATTGTCTCCGGCATACAGACTACAAGAGCCGCGATAGCTCAGTGGTTAGTGAATTGGGCTACAAAGGTCAAGGGACCATAAAGTTCGATACAACCGTCGGCTTCTAGGTTCACCCAGCCTTAAATGGGTACCGGATTTTTTATGGGAAAATAAAGAGGCGCGGGCGTAATACCGACCACATTACCCGAAAATCATGTCCTGAAGGTCTGTAAAATATATGGTCACTAACACCATATTCCCTATACGCCACTTGGCGTGACGGGGGTACTTTACTTTCCTTTTATACGGACTACTAAGGGGGTCAGACGATCCTCAAGGGATAGGAGTAGGAGTAGGCCGCAAAGCTAGCAGTACAGCCTTATGATGGTTGGAGAGGAAGTGGAAGAATAATTTATTAAAGACATGGATGATCTGCCTAATTAAAGACAGCGTGGGGGTTTCCCTGAGGTTAGAAGGCGGAGTTTGGAAAGAAGAGAGCATTTGAGAGACGAGATGTGAGAGTAAATGTTGGTGGCTAGTAATGACGTCACGGACACGTAGAAAGCCAAAGTGAAATTCAAGACGCTCAAAATGTTGAATATCGTTATGGTTCATAAGTCCTATTTGGGGCTGAAACTTCGTTTGGAAATCTGGAGATAGGACGTGCAGGCGGAGACAATTATGGAGAAAGTTGTGGTTGAGAGAGAGGTAGGACGTGCAGGCGGAGACAATTATGGAGAAAGTTGTGGTTGAGAGAGAGGTAGGACGTGCAGGCGGAGACAATTATGGAGAAGGTTGTGGTTGAGAGAGAGGTAGGACGTGCAGGCGGAGACAATTATGGAGAAAGTTGTGGTTGAGAGAGAGGTAGGACGTGTAGGCGGAGACAATTATGGAGAAGGTTGTGGTTGAGAGAGAGGTAGGACGTGTAGGCGGAGACAATTATGGAGAAAGTTGTGGTTGAGAGAGAGATAGGACGTGCAGGCGGAGACAATTATGGAGAAAGTTGTGGTTGAGAGAGAGGTAGGACGTGTAGGCGGAGACAATTATGGAGAAGGTTGTGGTTGAGAGAGAGATAGGACGTGCAGGCGGAGACAATTATGGAGAAAGTTGTGGTTGAGAGAGAGGTAGGACGTGCAGGCGGAGACAATTATGGAGAAAGTTGTGGTTGAGAGAGAGGTAGGACGTGTAGGCGGAGACAATTAAGGAGAGAGAGTAGGACGTGTTATGGAGAAAGTTGTGGTTGAGAGAGAGGTAGGACGTGCAGGCGGAGACAATTATGGAGAAAGTTGTGGTTGAGAGAGAGATAGGACGTGCAGGCGGAGACAATTATGGAGAAAGTTGTGGTTGAGAGAGAGGTAGGACGTGCAGGCGGAGACAATTATGGAGAAGGTTGTGGTTGAGAGAGAGATAGGACGTGCAGGCGGAGACAATTATGGAGAAAGTTGTGGTTGAGAGAGAGGTAGGACGTGCAGGCGGAGACAATTATGGAGAAAGTTGTGGTTGAGAGAGAGGTAGGACGTGCAGGCGGAGACAATTATGGAGAAAGTTGTGGTTGAGAGAGAGGTAGGACGTGCAGGCGGAGACAATTATGGAGAAAGTTGTGATTGAGAGAGCGATAGGACGTACAGGCGGAGACAATTATGGAGAAAGTTGTGGTTGAGAGAGAGGTAGGACGTGCAGGCGGAGACAATTATGGAGAAAGTTGTGGTTGAGAGAGAGATAGGACGTGCAGGCGGAGACAATTATGGAGAAAGTTGTGGTTGAGAGAGAGGTAGGACGTGTAGGCGGAGACAATTATGGAGAAGGTTGTGGTTGAGAGAGAGGTAGGACGTGCAGGCGGAGACAATTATGGAGAAAGTTGTGGTTGAGAGTGAGGTAGGACGTGTAGGCGGAGACAATTATGGAGAAAGTTGTGGTTGAGAGAGAGGTAGGACGTGTAGGCGGAGACAATTATGGAGAAAGTTGTGGTTGAGAGAGAGGTAGGACGTGTAGGCGGAGACAATTATGGAGAAAGTTGTGGTTGAGAGAGAGGTAGGACGTGCAGGCGGAGACAATTATGGAGAAAGTTGTGGTTGAGAGAGAGGTAGGACGTGCAGGCGGAGACAATTATGGAGAAAGTTGTGATTGAGAGAGAGGTAGGACGTGCAGGCGGAGACAATTATGGAGAAAGTTGTGGTTGAGAGAGAGGTAGGACGTGTAGGCGGAGACAATTATGGAGAAAGTTGTGGTTGAGAGAGAGGTAGGACGTGTAGGCGGAGACAATTATGGAGAAAGTTGTGGTTGAGAGAGAGGTAGGACGTGCAGGCGGAGACAATTATGGAGAAAGTTGTGATTGAGAGAGAGGTAGGACGTGCAGGCGGAGACAATTATGGAGAAAGTTGTGATTGAGAGAGAGGTAGGACGTGCAGGCGGAGACAATTATGGAGAAAGTTGTGATTGAGAGAGAGGTAGGACGTGTAGGCGGAGACAATTATGGAGAAAGTTGTGGTTGAGAGAGAGGTAGGACGTGTAGGCGGAGACAATTATGGAGAAAGTTGTGGTTGAGAGAGAGGTAGGACGTGTAGGCGGAGACAATTATGGAGAAAGTTGTGATTGAGAGAGAGGTAGGACGTGCAGGCGGAGACAATTATGGAGAAAGTTGTGATTGAGAGAGAGGTAGGACGTGTAGGCGGAGACAATTATGGAGAAAGTTGTGATTGAGAGAGAGGTAGGACGTGTAGGCGGAGACAATTATGGAGAAAGTTGTGGTTGAGAGAGAGGTAGGACGTGTAGGCGGAGACAATTATGGAGAAAGTTGTGGTTGAGAGAGAGGTAGGACGTGTAGGCGGAGACAATTATGGAGAAAGTTGTGATTGAGAGAGAGGTAGGACGTGTAGGCGGAGACATTTATGGAGAAAGTTGTGGTTGAGAGAGAGGTAGGACGTGCAGGCGGAGACAATTATGGAGAAAGTTGTGGTTGAGAGAGAGGTAGGACGTGCAGGCGGAGACAATTATGGAGAAAGTTGTGGTTGAGAGAGAGGTAGGACGTGCAGGCGGAGACAATTATGGAGGAAGTTGTGGTTGAGAGAGAGGTAGGACGTGCAGGCGGAGACAATTATGGAGAAAGTTGTGGTTGAGAGAGAGGTAGGACGTGCAGGCGGAGACAATTATGGAGAAAGTTGTGATTGAGAGAGAGGTAGGACGTGCAGGCGGAGACAATTATGGAGAAAGTTGTGGTTGAGAGAGAGGTAGGACGTGTAGGCGGAGACAATTATGGAGAAAGTTGTGATTGAGAGAGAGGTAGGACGTGCAGGCGGAGACAATTATGGAGAAAGTTGTGGTTGAGAGAGAGGTAGGACGTGTAGGCGGAGACAATTATGGAGAAAGTTGTGGTTGAGAGAGAGGTAGGACGTGTAGGCGGAGACAATTATGGAGAAAGTTGTGGTTGAGAGAGAGGTAGGACGTGTAGGCGGAGACAATTATGGAGAAAGTTGTGGTTGAGAGAGAGGTAGGACGTGTAGGCGGAGACAATTATGGAGAAAGTTGTGGTTGAGAGAGAGGTAGGACGTGTAGGCGGAGACAATTATGGAGAAAGTTGTGGTTGAGAGAGAGGTAGGACGTTTAGGCGGAGACAATTATGGAGAAGGTTGTGGTTGAGAGAGAGGTAGGACGTGTAAGCGAGACAATTATGGAGAAGGTTGTGGTTGAGAGAGAGGTAGGACGTGTAGGCGGAGACAATTATGGAGAAGGTTGTGGTTGAGAGAGAGGTAGGACGTGTAGGCGGAGACAATTATGGAGAAGGTTGTGGTTGAGAGAGAGGTAGGACGTGTAGGCGGAGACAATTATGGAGAAGGTTGTGGTTGAGAGAGAGGTAGGACGTGTAGGCGGAGACAATTATGGAGAAGGTTGTGGTTGAGAGAGAGGTAGGACGTGTAGGCGGAGACAATTATGGAGAAGGTTGTGGTTGAGAGAGAGGTAGGACGTGTAGGCGGAGACAATTATGGAGAAGGTTGTGGTTGAGAGAGAGGTAGGACGTGTAGGCGGAGACAATTATGAAGAAGGTTGTGGTTGAGAGAGAGGTAGGACGTGTAGGCGGAGACAATTATGGAGAAGGTTGTGGTTGAGAGAGAGGTAGGACGTGCAGGCGGAGACAATTATGGAGAAAGTTGTGGTTGAGAGAGAGGTAGGACGTGTAGGCGGAGACAATTATGGAGAAAGTTGTGGTTGAGAGAGAGGTAGGACGTGCAGGCGGAGACAATTATGGAGAAGGTTGTGGTTGAGAGAGAGGTAGGACGTGTAGGCGGAGACAATTATGGAGAAAGTTGTGGTTGAGAGAGAGGTAGGACGTGTAGGCGGAGACAATTATGGAGAAAGTTGTGGTTGAGAGAGAGGTAGGACGTGTAGGCGGAGACAATTATGGAGAAGGTTGTGGTTGAGAGAGAGGTAGGACGTGTAGGCGGAGACAATTATGGAGAAGGTTGTGGTTGAGAGAGAGGTAGGACGTGTAGGCGGAGACAATTATGGAGAAGGTTGTGGTTGAGAGAGAGGTAGGACGTGTAGGCGGAGACAATTATGGAGAAGGTTGTGGTTGAGAGAGAGGTAGGACGTGTAGGCGGAGACAATTATGGAGAAAGTTGTGGTTGAGAGAGAGGTAGGACGTGTAGGCGGAGACAATTATGGAGAAGGTTGTGGTTGAGAGAGAGGTAGGACGTGTAGGCGGAGACAATTATGGAGAAGGTTGTGGTTGAGAGAGAGGTAGGACGTGTAGGCGGAGACAATTATGGAGAAGGTTGTGGTTGAGAGAGAGGTAGGACGTGTAGGCGGAGACAATTATGGAGAAGGTTGTGGTTGAGAGAGAGGTAGGACGTGCAGGCGGAGACAATTATGGAGAAAGTTGTGCTTGAGAGAGAGGTAGGACGTGTAGGCGGAGACAATTATGGAGAAAGTTGTGGTTGAGAGGGAGGTAGGACGTGTAGGCGGAGACAATTATGGAGAAATTTGTGGTTGAGAGAGAGGTAGGACGTGTAGGCGGAGACAATTATGGAGAAGGTTGTGGTTGAGAGAGAGGTAGGACGTGTAGGCGGAGACAATTATGGAGAAAGTTGTGGTTGAGAGAGAGGTAGGACGTGTAGGCGGAGACAATTATGGAGAAATTTGTGGTTGAGAGAGAGGTAGGACGTGCAGGCGGAGACAATTATGGAGAAGGTTGTGGTTGAGAGAGAGGTAGGACGTGTAGGCGGAGACAATTATGGAGAAAGTTGTGGTTGAGAGAGAGGTAGGACGTGTAGGCGGAGACAATTATGGAGAAAGTTGTGGTTGAGAGAGAGGTAGGACGTGTAGGCGGAGACAATTATGGAGAAGGTTGTGGTTGAGTAGGCGGAGACAATTAGAGGAGGTAGGTTGAGAGTGAGGTAGGACGTAGGCGTGTAGGCGGAGACAATTATGGAGAAGGTTGTGGTTGAGAGAGAGGTAGGACGTGTAGGCGGAGACAATTATGGAGAAGGTTGTGGTTGAGAGAGAGGTAGGACGTGTAGGCGGAGACAATTATGGAGAAGGTTGTGGTTGAGAGAGAGGTAGGACGTGTAGGCGGAGACAATTATGGAGAAAGTTGTGGTTGAGAGAGAGGTAGGACGTGTAGGCGGAGACAATTATGGAGAAGGTTGTGGTTGAGAGAGAGGTAGGACGTGTAGGCGGAGACAATTATGGAGAAGGTTGTGGTTGAGAGAGAGGTAGGACGTGTAGGCGGAGACAATTATGGAGAAGGTTGTGGTTGAGAGAGAGGTAGGACGTGTAGGCGGAGACAATTATGGAGAAGGTTGTGGTTGAGAGAGAGGTAGGACGTGCAGGCGGAGACAATTATGGAGAAAGTTGTGCTTGAGAGAGAGGTAGGACGTGCAGGCGGAGACAATTATGGAGAAAGTTGTGGTTGAGAGAGAGGTAGGACGTGTAGGCGGAGACAATTATGGAGAAATTTGTGGTTGAGAGAGAGGTAGGACGTGTAGGCGGAGACAATTATGGAGAAGGTTGTGGTTGAGAGAGAGGTAGGACGTGTAGGCGGAGACAATTATGGAGAAAGTTGTGGTTGAGAGAGAGGTAGGACGTGTAGGCGGAGACAATTATGGAGAAAGTTGTGGTTGAGAGAGAGGTAGGACGTGTAGGCGGAGACAATTATGGAGAAGGTTGTGGTTGAGAGAGAGGTAGGACGTGTAGGCGGAGACAATTATGGAGAAGGTTGTGGTTGAGAGAGAGGTAGGACGTGTAGGCGGAGACAATTATGGAGAAGGTTGTGGTTGAGAGAGAGGTAGGACGTGTAGGCGGAGACAATTATGGAGAAGGTTGTGGTTGAGAGAGAGGTAGGACGTGTAGGCGGAGACAATTATGGAGAAAGTTGTGGTTGAGAGAGAGGTAGGACGTGTAGGCGGAGACAATTATGGAGAAGGTTGTGGTTGAGAGAGAGGTAGGACGTGTAGGCGGAGACAATTATGGAGAAGGTTGTGGTTGAGAGAGAGGTAGGACGTGTAGGCGGAGACAATTATGGAGAAGGTTGTGGTTGAGAGAGAGGTAGGACGTGTAGGCGGAGACAATTATGGAGAAGGTTGTGGTTGAGAGAGAGGTAGGACGTGCAGGCGGAGACAATTATGGAGAAAGTTGTGGTTGAGAGAGAGGTAGGACGTGCAGGCGGAGACAATTATGGAGAAAGTTGTGGTTGAGAGAGAGCTAGGACGTGTAGGCGGAGACAATTATGGAGAAAGTTGTGGTTGAGAGAGAGGTAGGACGTGTAGGCGGAGACAATTATGGAGAAAGTTGTGGTTGAGAGAGAGGTAGGACGTGTAGGCGGAGACAATTATGGAGAAGGTTGTGGTTGACAGAGAGGTAGGACGTGCAGGCGGAAACAATTACGGAGAAAGTTAAGGTGGCAAGAGAGAAAGGACGTGTAGGCGGAGACAATTACGGAGAAAGTTAAGGTGGCAAGAGAGAAAGGACGTGTAGGCGGAAATAATCATGTTGAAAGTTGAGGTTGAGAGAGAGATAGGACATGTAAGCGGAGACAAGTACGGAGAAAGTTAAGGTGGTAAGAGAGGTAGGCCGTTTAGGGGTAGACAATTACGCATAAAGTTGATGCGGCAAGAGAGGTAGGCCGTTTAGGGGGAGACAATTACGGAGAAAGTTGATGCGGCAAGAGAGGTAGGCCGTTTAGGGGGAGACAATTACGGATAAAGTTGATGCGGCAAGAGAGGTAGGCCGTTTAGGGGGAGACAATTACGGATAAAGTTGATGCGCCAAGAGAGGTAGGCCGTTTAGGGGGAGACAATTACGGAGAAAGTTGATGCGGCAAGAGAGGTAGGCCGTTTAGGGGGAGACAATTACGGATAAAGTTGATGCGGCAAGAGAGGTAGGCCGTTTAGGGGGAGACAATTACGGAGAAAGTTGATGCGGCAAGAGAGGTAGGACGTGTAGGGGTAGACAATTACGGAGAAAGCTGAGGTGGCAAGAGAATCTTGTTCTTTTCAAGGTGAGGAAGTGAAGTTGGGAAGAGACAAAAGAAAGTTCAAGAGGAAGAAGGCAGAAAGAACCAGAAAGACATTAACCAATGAAGACATGCATTTGATTTGTATGATGTACTCGGATTGGAACTAAGGGGTAGAAGAAGCATCTGTATTTTATGATGTACTCATACTGGAAGTAAAATATAAGGCTGGCATCTGTCTTTTATGTTGTACTCACACTGGAACTAAGGGATAAAACAAGCATCGGTCTTTTATGTTGTACTCGCACTGGAACTAAGGGATAAAACAAGTATCGGTCTTTTATGTTGTACTCGCACTGGAACTAAGGGATAAAACAAGCATCGGTCTTTTATGTTGTACTCGCACTGGAACTAAGGGATAAAACAAGCATCGGTCTTTTATGTTGTACTCGCACTGGAACTAAGGGATAAAACAAGCATCGGTCTTTTATGTTGCACTCACCCTGGAACTAAGTGATAAAATAAGCATTTGTCTTTTATGTTGCACTCACACTGGAACTAAGGGATAAAACAAGCATCGGTCTTTTATGTTGCACTCACACTGGAACTAAGTGATAAAATAAGCATTTGTCTTTTATGTTGCACTCACACTGGAACTAAGGGATAAAACAAGCATTTGTCTATTATGTTGTACTCACACTAGAACTAAAGGATAAGACAGTCATCTGTCTTTTATGCTGAACGCTTTTTTCTAGAACAAAATGTTGAATCTTGGTATTTGTTATATTTATATTTCTCTGTCACTGAATCAAACGTGTCGTGATTGTTTCTCTGTTTGTTTCATGAGTTTTAATATCTCTTCTGAGCTTGTCTTTGTTTTGTGGTTTGTTTGAGTATTGTTTATGAAAGTATTTGCATGACATTTTTAATTGTTTTGCTCTAACACATCCAAGTATGACAGTACATTATTGCTGCATTTTGTTTGTATTCTTGTAGTAACTTGTTTTTTGTATTTTGTTTGTAATCTTGTTGTAAGGGATAAGACAGGCATCTGTCTTTTATGTTGTACTCACACTGGACCTAAGGAATAAAAGAGGCATCTGTCTTTTATGCTGATGTTTGTTTCCGCCTACACGTCTTTCTCTCTTACCACCTCAACTTTCTCCATGATTGTCTCCGCCTACACGTCCTTTCTCTCTTACCACCTCAACTTTCTCCATGATTGTCTCCGCCTACACGTCCTTTCTCTCTGTATTTTGTTAAAATATAATAGTAACTGTCAGGCTAAAAAGAGGCAAATTATTGGGTGGGCCGAGAAGAAGATGTCATCAAACAGGTTTGTGAGCTTACCAATATCAACGTTGGCGAGGAGTGGATACCGGCGCCTACGTCATTCAAGGGGACTTTCTCGTGTATTGTCACACTCGACAGGAAAAGTAGGGAACAGAACTCGGTCGTGGTTAATGCGGAGGTCAACGGTCTCATCTGCGATAACACCGATGAGAAAGATGCAGTCATCTATACAGACGGATCTGTAATACGACACCAAAGGAGTGCATGAGCATTTACAGCACGCTCGGCAGGCAGAATAGTCAAAGAAGACAGTGGTGCATACGTCATGACCACGAGTAGCATGACAATGGAGGTGATGGCAGTGACCAAGGCATTCGAGTCGCAAGGGTTAGAGTCACAAGACTACACCCACGCATGTTTACTGAGTGATTCGATGAGCGTGATAAGGAAAGTGGAGGCGAGCTCTGTACGCATACAATTGGCAGAGTCATTGTAGAAGTCAAAAATACATAAGGTCACCTTTGTCTATGTCCCAGGACATGCGGGAGTACGGGGAAATGAAAGAGCGGCTAGCTGTGCTGTCGTTGAGGACGGTCAACCAATGGATCGGGCGGACATCATCAATGCCCTCCGAGATGTGGGAAGAGCACAGGACTTCGACAAACACAGATCCACGTCACTTCTTCGGATGAAAGAGATGGGAGTTAAAATGGGCACAGCCAGAAATGAGAAACTTAGTGGGCGTGTAAGAAGACTTATCAACCAACATAGAACTGGAGTCGTCAGTCGCTGGACACTGCTGGACTTGCTGAAGGGGGGGGGGGGGGGGGGGGGCTCTGAGCACCTATGGACGTGTTCGGAGTGCAATGATGATGACCCGCAAATAACTCAATAACTCTTGCAGTAACTGTGTCACCTATTCTACAAATATTTCCTTGTGTAGTAAACTCATCATGTGCCATACCCGTTGGCGTAGGCGATCATGTCCCTCCACAATCTTCTATCTACAGTGCATCGTATCAGTTCTGTTGTTGGCTGTTTTCCATGCCATGACACCAAGCTATCCAGTATTTTCTCTCTTTGTCGCCCGCGATCTCTCTTTCCTTTTATGTTGCCAGTTGTAACCAAGTATTCCAACTTTCCTCTTCTCATGATGTGCCCGAAAAATGTTGATTGCTTCTTTCTGATGTTTTTTAAGAGCTCCCTTTTTGTGTTGACCTCTTTGAGAACTTCCTCATTGGTCTTTTTAGCTGTCCATGGAACTTTCAACATTCTTCTGAGAAATCCCGTCTCAGTGGCCTCTAATCGTCTTTTCATTTGTTTGTCTACTGTCCATGATTCGCTTCCATAGGTCAGAGTTGGTTCTATATAGCACCGATGAACTCTCTTTCTCATTTTATTGACATAGATTTACAGATTTACATAGATAGTAAACTACTAAACTATTGTTGAATTCATAATGTAGGAGAAAAATCGTCTGTTTGTAAGGAGTTTGCATAAATGCACTTCATTTTATGATACATGTTTCTCTTTTATATATCTTGACGCCCATCCTACCTCTCCTCATGTAGTATTCATTTCTCTCTTCCCTCTCCTTTATTATTTCAACATCCTACTTTCCTCGCCCTCCACTTGATCATCTAACATGTAGTTATAGTTAATTGTGCTTCACCGTTTGTTGTCGTTGTCCTTGCATTCTGAAGAAGGCCACAGGCCGAAACGTCATTATTGTGTTGTGTTCCTTCCATGTAAGGCTGTCACCATACTTTGGAGTGTTTAGTACACCCCACCACTGGCTCCCAGATGAAGATTGTACAGTGTCCGTTTTGCCTCGAGTTATTTCCTTGTTGGACAACAGTGGTGATAGCTGTCCAATTACTTGACAAGCTTTGATGCATCTTGAGTCTGTCTCTGCTGTTTGTAAATTGTCGTTTGCCACTAAAACATTTTCTCACTAAACTCACTAATTTATTTTCATCAATTTTATGTCACTAAATCCCACAAAATATCATGAACATCTGATCTTCTCTGCAACAGTGGATTTCTTTTCATTACTTTTTAAACATGTAAAAGTTTTGTTTCCATGAAACGTGACATGAACAGTTTATGTGTGCTTCAAAGGTGATGACGTTCACTCTCATAATTATGGAAATGAAAGAGCCGACAGGTTGTCTAGCTGTGCTGTCGTTGAAGACGGTCAACCAATGAATCGGGTGGATATCATCAATGATCTCCGAGATGTGGGAAGGGCATAGGACTTTGACAACCATGAGTCCACGTCACTCCTTTGGATGAAAGAGATGGGAGTTAAGATGTGCACAAGCAAAAACGAGGAACCTAGTGGTCGTATAAGAAGACTTATCAACCAACACAGAATTGGGAGTCGTTAGTCGCTGGACACTGCGGGACTTGTTGAGAGAGAGAGAGAGAGAGAGAGAGAGAGAGAGAGAGAAAGGGAGGGGGGAGGTGAATCCGAACACCTATGGACATGTTCGGAGTGCAATGATGATGGTCCGCAAATAACTCATTGTAATTATGGGTATGTTATGTGAGGACAGCACATGTTGCGTAGGATTAGATTCACTTAGTGGGAAAAGCAGATGTATCTACAATCAACACGCTACAGGGGCAGTCTGCGTACACTTTGAGAAACGCTGGGTAGGTGGTGGGGGCGGATATGGGGAAGGATATATATGGAGGCGGATATATTTGGCCGACTGCAATGAAACTGATTCTATTAATAGATTAGAGTAGAATAGAACTACTTTAGATAAAATAAGTAAAAAAATAAATAAAAGTAAACAGCCCTGTCATGCCAAGTGGCGTATAGGGAAATGTTCTATCTATTGACCTTTCGAGCCGTAGCCGACCCATACCAAGATACCCCTTCTCTTATCTAAATTTTTGTTCTAGCAGTTTTCAATTCTTTTAGTGATATTTTATCAAATCTCGCCATTTGTCTCGGTTCTGTGCAAGCAGCTCTATCTCATTGAGGGAGCCGATTCTTGCTGCTCTTGCCTCTCTCATCAGTGTTCTTCTCAGTGTCTCTCTGGGCCTTCCTCTTACCTGTTGTTTCCCACATGAGGACTTGCTTTGCTATTCGGTTAGTATCTCTTCTCATCACATGACCAACATATGACCATCATCTTTTCTTGATTACTGAAGATATTAGTGGTTGATTGGCGATTTCTCTAATTTCCTCGTTTGTTTTGAATTCGTTCCACGCTATACCAAGACATTTATTTTCGAATGCGTTCAACTTTGTCCAAGATAGATAAAGTGTATGATCTCTTCCACTGGTTTGTTTTCCACGTATATTTTGTAGTCTGTTGAAAATTAAGCTTTTCATGACCTTAGTCTTTCCATGATTAATCTCAAGCCCAATTTGGATACCTTAATGTGTTTCTGTTCTGGACATGGTTCCCAATATGGATACCTTAATGTGTTTCTGATCGCAGAGAGAGAGAAAGAGAGAGAGAAGCCCAATTTTGCTGGCTATTGATGATAGTTCATTTGTGTTTTCCTGCATCGTTTTTATCTGACTGCTGATGAGAACTATGTCATCAGCAAAGCCGAGGTCCTCCAAATGGTCTCCTTGTATCCATTCGATGCCTTTATTACTAGTGCAGCATTTCTTCATTATGAAGTCCATAACAATTTCAAATAACAAAGGCGATAAAATACATCCTTGTTTAACCCCAGTTTCTATTGGGAAACATTCGCTCAGTCCTTCCTCTGTTCGAACTGCACATGTGTAACCATCATACATGTCTTTAATAATATTTATTATTTTTTAAGTATATAGAGGGGCAGATATAGCTTCTGATCATCATCTTCTGATAGCCAAACATAAAATTAAACTAAAAAGGTATACTACAACGAATAAGGGTAGAAAGTATTTCAATGTAGGGTTTCTTAAAGAACAAGGAATTAAAGATAAATTCGCAGTCACAATATCAAACAAATACCAAGTCCTCCAACAACTAGAAAATACAATAAATATAGAAGATCATTGGAAACAGGTGAAAGATATATGGAAAGAGACATGCGAAGAAACACTAGGGAAAAGAGAACGCCAGAATAAAGCATGGATGACAGCAGAGACCCTGGACAAAATTAAAGAAAGAAAGAACAAGAAAGCAGACATAAATAAAAGCAAAATGAGAAGTAATAAAGCCAAGACACAGGAAGCTTACACAGAGGTGAACAAAGAAGTGAGAAGATGCATTAAAAGGGATAAGAGGAAATATATAGATGAACTAGCTGCCTTTATTAAAGATAAGAAAGGAAATCTGCTTAGTAATATGAGGGAACAAATGGAGAGATGGAAAGAGCACTTTGAAGAACTTTTGAATAGACCCGGCTCAAATAATCCTCCAGATATACTACCAGCAGAAGTAGAGTTGCACGTTAACTGTGGAAAACCTAAGAAGAAATAATGAAAGCCATCAAACTATTAAAAAATGGTAAAGCCACAGGACCAGATGAAATTCCTTTGGAAGCCATAAAAGCAGATATTAACACCTCTACCAAGATGCTACATAATCTATTAGATAAAATTTGGGAGAGGGAAGAAATACCTAAAGACTGGAAAGAAGGTTATATGATCAAAGTACCAAAGAAAGGAAGTTTACAGGAGTGCACAAATTATAGGGGAATTATGCTACTATCAGTGCCAGGAACAATATTAAGCAGAATCATTTTGGAGAGACTAAAAGAGGCCATAGAGAAATATTTGAGAGATGAACAAGCAGGTTTTAGGAAGAACAGATCATGTGCTGATCAAATAACTACTCTACGTAATAACACAGTTAGCAATAACCAACTAAAACTAGGAGAAATACCTCTATTAGATGTAATCTTACATATATCTGGGCAGTAATATAGATAAAGAGGGAGGAACAGAAAATGATACGAAAATAAGGATATCAAAAGCAAGAGGAGCTTTCATTGCACTGGGAAACATGGAAATCCAAAGAAATTAGGTTAAATACAAAAATAAAAATTTTCAACTCAAATGTTAAGGCGGTCCTGTTATATGGCTGTGAAACATGGAGAACAACAAAATTGACAATCACAAAGATACAGACTTTCATTAATGGATGCTTGCACAGAATAAAAGGATGGCAATGACAGGACAAAATCACTAACATAGAATTATGGAAATGTACCAGTCAAACACCAGTGGATAAAGAGATACAGCGAAGACGATGGCGCTGGATAGGACTCACACTACAAAAGCTAACTGAGAGTATTACACAACAGGCCCTTTTTTGGAATCCTCAGGGGAAAAGACAAAGAGGAAGACCAATGAATTCTTGGAGAAGACAGATAGAAGCAGAGATGAAGATGATGGGGAAGACATGGAATGATCTTAAAAAAGAATGGCAAAAATCAGAACGACTTGGAAAGTGTTTGTTGAAGACCTATGCTCCACTGAGAGCTAAAAAGGTAGAAGACTATAGGGAAACATTCGCTCTGTCCTTCCTCTGTTCGAAGTGCACATGCGTAACCATCATACATGTCTTTAATAATATTTATGATTTTTTATGGTAAGCCATATTGCTTCAGAATTTTCCATAAAGAATCTCGATGAATACTGTCGAATACTTTTTTGAAGTCGATGAAGTTAAGTACAAAAGATTTTTGCTTTCAATGTGTTATTCCATTATAAGTCGTAGAGTAAAAATGTGGGCAAATGTTGTTAGTTACCATAATTTTTTTAGATCTTCGGCACATGATTTGTGGGGTAGTGTGGTCAGTACTACGCCCGTGCCGCTTTACTTTCCCAGAAAAAAAAATCTGGTACCAATTTAAGGCTGGGTGAACCCGGAAACGGCCAATCAACATTGAACCCGACCTCTCGTCCTTTGAAGCCTAGTTCACCAACCACTGAACTATCTCGACTCCCTTTAAATAAAATAAGTGTTAACGTTATTCTCATTTATTTATTTCCTTTATTTTGTACACAATGCAGCACACTTTGAAGGTTATTTTTATTTGACAAATATCTTAAACCATTACAAACAAAAACAGCTGTTACAACTCAACATTAATTGTTATATGTGAAACATTGTTTTGTCATTGTCTGTTGAAAAATAAACTAATAAAACCATGATTTTGTTGGCAGATGCGGCGACCATGAAGAAAGCCTAGGATCTAGTCGGAGGATCGAACCCAAACTGTTGTCTTCACTAAACAAGGTCACAGACCACTCACTGCACTCTGGTAGCTTTTGTTTATCCTGAATTTCTCTGGTCAAGAGCGCATTTTTACTTTACATGTAATTCCGACATTTTCAGCAGCAAGATTCCCCAACAGGGGGCAGGCAACAAAACAAGAAGGAAGGGTAACTCTAGGTGCAACATTTTTAAGGGCAATAAAGTAGTAATCATCATCAAGTACCATGTTTGCCGGGGTTGGTGATCATGTCTCTCCACAACTTTCGATCTCGACAGCTATTTATCATGTCTGTTGTTGACCTTCTGCCAAAGCCATTCTCTTAAGCTGTCTGTTATCTTTTCTCTTTGCTTCCCTCTATCCCTTCGTCCTTCAACTTTCCCAGTTATCACAATATATTCCAGCTGTTCCCTTCTCATTACATGGCCAAAAAATGATGATTGTTTCTTTCTCATCATCATCATCGAGTGCCATCACCACAACGAAGGTTGGCTACCATGGAGTGCCATATGCTCTGTCTCTTACTTTGATGGTGCAGGTTGTCATAAGCTGATTTTTCCATCTTTTGATGTTACTCGTCCATGTTAGTTTTGGTATGTCTCTGTCTCTTTTACCTTGTATTTTCCCCTCCAGGATTACTTTTAGTAGGCTGATGTGTCTTTTAATATGGCCCAAAAATCACATTTGTCTTGTTCTAATTGTGTTTAGTAGTTCTCTTTTCATTTCTAGTTGTTGCAAGACTTCATCGTTTGTTTTCTTTTCTTTCCATCCAAATCTACCTATTCTTCTATCTATCCACATTTCAAAGGTTTCAATTCTCTGTTCTGTTTTCTTGTCTAATGTCCATGTTTCTGCACCATATAGGAATGTAGAGAAGATATAACATTTTGTTATTCTTAGTTTTAGCCCTGGTATTATTTGTTTTCATGTTAGTATATTTCTCATGATATTAAAATTACTTTTTGCCATTCCTATTTTGTTTATTTCAGTTGTACATTTTCCATCACTGGTTATAGTATGCCCAGGGTAGTTATAGTTCTGAACTGTCTACAGGTCTATTCCTTCAATTTTGATATCCACTTGAGGGTTTTGAGTATTTTCTTTGTTTATGATCTAAGTTTTAGTCTTTTTGATATTCATATCTAATCCATATTTTTTGCTTGTCATGTTGATTTCATTAAGTAATTGTAGATCTTTAGGGTTTTCTGCTAGTAGTACAGTATCATCAGCATATCTTAGGTTATTGATTATCTTTCCATTAATTTGTAGACCTGGCATCTCTATGATGTTTTTAAAGATTTGCTCAGTGTATAGATTGAACAAGCTTGGTAATAGGATGCATCCCTGTCTAACTCCTCTTGTTATATCAAGGGGTAGTTCTCTTTGTTATATCTTATTATTGCTGTTTGCTCCCAGTATAAATTACATATTAATCGTATGTCCATATTATCTAGATGTATCTCTCTTAGGCATTCTATAAGTTGTTTGTGGTGTATTCTCTCAAAAGCTTTGGTGTAGTCTATGAAAGCATATATTGGTTTGTTTACTTCTGTGTAATGTTCGATTAATGTTCTCATGCAGAAGATGGCTTCTTTTGTCCAACTATTTTTCCTAAATTAAAATTGCAACTCATCTAATTCCTTATTGATTTTATTCTGATTCCTTCCTTGTATATATGCAAGTGTATATATGCAAGTATATATGCATGTATTTACATCTTTCTAATGTAGGAAATTAGCCCTCTCTTTGTTTTAGCCTCTTTCATGATGGTTTCATTACATTTCTTAGCTGTCCATGGTATTCTCAACATTTTTATGTAAAACCACAGTTCTACTGCCTCCAGAGATTTTCTTGTCTGTTATGCTATTGTCCATGATTCACATCCAAATGTTAAGACTGACTCTACATAACATTTAAAAACTCTTTTTCTTGTTTCTATTGTCAAAAATAGAACGAATAGTATCTTCCTACTTTTTTGGAAAGCTGCTTTTGCCTGAGCCATTCTGCATCTCACCTCTGTTTTTTAAAAAAGTAGTAATAATAAATATTGTTAAAAAGCAGCTTAGAAAGGCACAACACTTGCTGAGGGCACTGGTAACCCAAGCTATGCTGCTAGTGGAATGATGAGTTACTCACGATAGTTATCGTGCTATCTCTCTATAGTTTACAGGTCTGAGTTATTTCCCCTTCACACTGTGACAGCATTACTCTTTTTATACTTTTATATTCTCTGTCTTCCGACTTTCACCAAACCCTATGAAATTGTCTGTGTCATTGGATCTTGTGCCATGGCAGCACGGCGCCCTTGAGTAGAATTTTATGAAAGGAGAGATTGAGTGAAATGAAGTTTTTACAATGTTCACTTCTCATACATATCAAATATACGTACTTACGTACACATGTACACGTGTGCATGTACACGAGGACACATATAAATATCATCATTATATACCAAGCCCGATGGTTAGGTGATCATGTCTCTCCACATCTTTCTATCACGACAGATATTTATCATTTCTGTTGTTGACCTTCTGCCAAGCCATTCTCTTAAGCTGTCTGGTATCTTTTCTCTTTGCTTCCCTCTATCATCTTTGTCCCTCAATTTTCCCAGTTGTTACAATATATTCCAGCTGTTCTCTTCTCATTACATGGCCAGAAAATGATGATTGTTTCTTCCTAATATTGGAAATTAGCTCTCTTTTTGCTTTGGCCTCTTTCAGAACGTTTTCAGTACTCTTCTTAGTTGTCCACGGTATTCTCAATATTCTTCTGTAAAACCACATTTCTAAGGCTTCCAGTGATTTTCTTGTCTGTTGTTCAATTGTCCACGATTCACATCCATATGTTAAGACTGGTTTACATATAGATATATAATAAATTAAAACAATTTACAAAACGATATTTGATAAATTAGTGTAATAATGAAAGACAAAAAGTGTAAGTTCTCACTAATGAGCCTTATAGAACAGGACAAGAAAGTTGAACGTTAAACAAAAGTTATCAAAACATCATTTTGTTTTCCTACAAAAATAATGAAAATTGGAACTTCGATCAATCAAATATGCATTTCTCATTCAATTGGTTGCTGGGTTAGGTTGTAATGTCAACCCTTTGTTGAATTATTGGGATATATTACTTTACTTTAACTCCATCCGAAGTTACTTTTGGTTTATTTCTCTTATCAACAATTATTACTGCCATATTAAAAATCTACCTAAAATTACTTCTAGCTCAATTACTTCCCACAACTCTATTTTGTACTGTCACATTTAAACTACATAAAATCATTTAATAACATAACTCTATTTTTAGTACTAAATTTAATCTCCACCTAAAATTACTTCTTGCTCAATTATTTACAAAATCTATTTTGTACTGTCACATTTAAATTCAACAAAAAGTTACATTTGCCTCATTTACATCTGTACCTTCACATTTAAATTCAACCAAAAGTTACATTTGGCTCATTTACATCTGTACTGTTACATTTAAATTCAATCAAAAGTTACATTTGGCTCATTTACATTTGTACTGTCACATTTAAATTCAACCAAAAGTTACATTTGGCTCATTTACATTTGTACTGTCACATTTAAATTCAACCAAAAGTTACATTTGGCTCATTTACATTTTTTACTGTCACATTTCAATTCAACCAAAAGTAACATCTGGCTCATTTACATTTTTTACTGTCACATTTAAATTCAACCAATTGTGTGGAACCACATGGGGTGCGAGTGGGAAAATACTCAGTAAAGTTTACCAACAGAGTATACGCCCACATTTAGAATATGGATCATCCGCATGGTGCTCAGCATCAAACACCACATTGCAAGAACTGGATAAAGTACAAAACCAGGCACTTAGGGTCATCACAGGAGCAATGAAATCAACACCAATATTGGAGATGGAGAAATTGTGGAGGATACCAGCACTGAGAGAACGGAGAGACACAAAGGTGCTGATACAGGCAGAAAAATTTGTATGCATGCCGAGACACCCAATGAAGGACAGATTCCAAAATCTTGCATTGGGACGACTTAAGAGAAGCAGCTTTATCCACCAAGCCAAGCGTATTAGTAGACAAACACCAGACATGCCAAGAGTTGTTAAACCCCTTCTGCCCATACCAGAACAGACTCCCTGGACAGATGAATCAGGATTATCAGTTCAAATATGGACAGAAGTGAAAGGAATAGTTGACAAAGAGGAACAAAATAGTCTACAGCGAAAAACAATAACTCTCAGTTTCCTGGATGAAGAATACCCACAAGACCTATGGATCCGTGTGTACACAGATGGATCAGCACAGAATGCAGTAAAGAATGGGGGAGCAGGTGCATATATAGAGTACCCAAATAACACTAGGGATATGAATAAAATAGCAACAGGGAAATATTGTCACAATTATGATGCAGAAATACAAGCAATAAAGTTGGCAATAGAAAAACTGCTGAACAGTAATCTTAGCCCACAGCCTGTAGTGTTTTTGACAGATGCAAGATCAGTACTCCAGGCACTACAATCCAGAAAATTACCACATCTGCAGACCTTATTGACTGAACTCTGCAAGCACCACAGGGTTGCCCTGCAGTGGATCCCGTCTCACTGTGGAATACCAGGAAATGAGAAAGCAGATCAGTTGGCAAAGGAAGGTTCAACAGGCACACAACTAGATACACCAGTTACATACCATCATAAGAAACAGATAATGAAATCAATCAGAGGACCACAAGCCCCAAATCAGGATGCCTTTCATAATATGAATAGATATGAACAAGTTATCATTATACGCCTAAGAACAGGACACAATCGACTCCATAGTCACATGTATACAAAATTCAAGATCGGCACATCAACTACTTGTACATGTGGACAGGCACCCCAGACTGCTGAACACATACTTCAAGACTGCACTGAATATAGTAGACTGAGGAAAATCCATTGGCCCATAGATACACACTACAGACAAAACTATATGGGCCACTGCAAGAATTACAAAAGACAGTAAAATTTATACAGGAAACGACATTGCAGATATAGACAATACTTCAGGCGAACGAAAGATAGATAGATAGAAATTCAACCAAAAGTTACATTTGGCTCATTTACATTTCTACTGTCACATTTAAATTCAACCAAAAGTAACATCTGGCTCATTTACATTTTTACTGTCACATTTAAATACAACCAAAATTTACATTTGGCTCATTTACATTTGTACTGTCACATTTAAATTCAACCAACAGTTACATTTGGCTCATTTACATTTTTTACTGTCACATTTAAATTCAACCAAAAGTTACATTTGGCTCATTTACATTTGTACTGTCACATTTAAAATCCATCTAAAATTACTTCTGGCTTCTTAACTTTGCCCAACTTTTTTTTCACTGCCATATTTACACCCCACCCAGTTATTATTGGCACCTTTTCTTCACCAGCTCTCTATTTTTGTACTGTCATATTTAAACCCCACATAAAGTTAACTTTTTTAACAGCCATATTCAAATTCCACCTAGTCATTTATGGCTTCTTTACTGCACCAACTCTGTTTTTGTAATGCCATATTTAAACCGCGCTGTGTTCTGTAGCTGGGTTTGTTTTCACTTTACAGCAAAAATATGAGATCAATAGTAGACAAAAAAGGAAATTATGTCAACGGTCACAACATAAACAATCTGTAATATGCAGATGACACAGTCTTAATAGTAGAGACAGAGAATGAACTACAAGAAATGATAAACATAATAGTAAAAGAAAGCAACAAGAAAGGTCTAAGTCTGAATAGTAAGAAAACAGAAGTAATGGTCATATCAAAGAAACAATCATCACCATCTTACAGGATAAAAATAAAACTGAACAAAGCTGAAACAAGTCATGGTTACAACTTGGTTACAACTGGCAAAATACAGGGATAGAGAGATCTCAGACAACAAAGAGGGAAAATACTGGATAGCTTGGTGTCATTGCATGGAAAACAGTCAACAACAGAACTGATACACGGTAGATAAAAAATTGTGGAAGGACATGATCGCCTACACCAATCGGTTTGGCACATCATGATGAAGAATGATGTTAACTTTGGATGGTAGATATATAAAAATGGTGAGGTGCAGAATAGCTCAGGCAAAGTCAGCATTTTTTTAAAATGTGTAAATATTATACAAACCATTTTTGTTAATGGAAATAAAAAGAAACTTCTTCAGTGTTATCTTGAGCCAGACTAGACGGTTGGATGTGAATCCTGCGCACTAGGACAGCAGATAGGAAAATTGTTGGGAGAATGCAGAAATTTACTTTTACAGAAAAATGTTAAGAATACCAAAGACAGTGAAAATGAGTAATGAAGGCATTCTAGAAGAGGTCAAGCTAATCAAAAAGAAAGCTAATGTCTGACATTAGAAGGAAACAATGATAACTATTTAGCCACGTAATAATAAGGGAATAGCTGGAATTACAGTTAAGAAAATGATTCAGTATGGAATCAACAACAAAACTGATGAACCATTGGAGAGATAGAAAGTTGTGGAGAGACATGATCACCTGCACCAGGAGGCATGGTATTGATAATAATGGCTTGAGGATGACCAAGAATCAGATGGGTTAACATCATTACAGATATACTGCGGTGACTAAAATTGTTAGTGACACACAAATGACTGAAAACTGCAGTTCTCCATGAAGCTTCACAACATAAATGTATAAAATAATTAAGTGTGACTTTTGATTTTGGCAGAATGGGTTAACTAGCTCCATCTTGAATAAATAGACTCAACATCACAGGCACACAATATAATGCGAACATCAACAAAACAGAAGTCATGAATATCACCCAAAAAAAAAAAAAAAAAAAAAAAAAAAAAAAAAAAAAATTTTCATTTTTAAGCGTTCACCAGCTTTCTCCTCAGGCGAAGTCCCTGGAGACTAGGAACTGAATTTTGCATGTTAATTCATTTTTCCCTGGCAGCCGTGTGCACAGGGGTCTCTCGCCTCACAGGCTGATAACTCTGACTTCGGAGGTACTCATATTTTTCCGTCGATGAGTACTTGACATTTCCAGGTGCAAAGAGAAGTCATAAATCAAAAAATCCCAACTGGTGCAGCCCAGATTTGAACTCACAACCTCTCTGTCTCAAGACCAGTGTCAAGCCTTGAGACCAACCAAATCAGAACAGAACAGAAACAGAACATCAACATAATTATAGAAGGCTGACAACTGAAGCAAGTAGAGGAAAGTAAATACCTATTAAGTCTAGTGACAAACAACAATTCACAAGCAATAGAAATAGACTCAAGATGCAACAAAGCTTGTAAAATCATTGGACAGTTATCACCACTATTGTCCAACAAGGAAATAACTCTAGAGGCAAAATGGGCACTCTACAATACAATCTTCATTCCAACATTGTGCTACCAATGCAGGTCTAGACCTGTACCCTAGATGCAAGAACAATTTTAAAAATAACCTCTACTGAGATTAAATGTGTTAGACGAATGACAAGAAACAGCCTGAGAAATAAGATCCAAAATGAAGAACTGAGAAAAAAGCTATGAATAACCCCCACCATAGAATATATAAAGAAATAGCAGATAAAATGGTTTGGCCATATGAGACAGAAAGATCAAAACATAACACAACAAGCCTTTAATAAATGTTTTGAGATCATCAGGCCCAAAGGGTTGACCACAAAAAAGATGGACTGATGAAATATTAGAAACACTAGGAAACATAGCAGTGAAAACAAACAGAAAAGCAAAAGACTGCAAATTATATCTCCCTTTGACGCCAAAAGGCAAATGAGAAAGGAAAGAAGAAGGTCCTGAATGAAACTAGATATCCCTGAGGTTGCACGAAGCATCACAAAGTTGTGCTAACTAATACCTAAAGATCAACCTTCCATAGTCACCTCTAGAACAATTCAACACACTACAGTTTCACAATTCTTTACTCCATTATTTGAGACTATGTGAACACACAGCAGTAAATAATGCACATAATTTTATCTTTATACAAATGTACATATAGGAAAAATTGTTTATATATACAATTTCACTCACCCACATATTCACTTA
The DNA here is from genome assembly GCA_032433765.1 of Megaustenia siamemsis. Lineage (NCBI taxonomy): Eukaryota > Metazoa > Mollusca > Gastropoda > Stylommatophora > Ariophantidae > Megaustenia > Megaustenia siamemsis. Next base: position 37,653,154 of record JAVIAB010000106.1, read on the forward strand.
TACAAACATAGACATACACGTATAAATGATGTGTTAACAAAGTCAAAAGGGTGAGTTTTTAATGTGAAAGACCAGGGTTCTAAACCAGCCAGTCTAGCTGGAGAACAGAAAATAAATTAAAATTTGCCCCTGGGTAGGAAAGAAAAGACACTCAGCAACAAAGCTTTGAGTTATGCTCTGCCAAAAAAATGTTGCCAGGAAAAATGTAAAATCCTACTCTTTAATGACAGAAATACTTTGGGTTGCCTTTGTATTTTAGTATGTCTGCTTTACAAATGGAGAATATAGATGGATTTAATATTTGGACACAGAAGACCTTTATCCATAAGTACAAAACTGACAGTTTTCAGCCACAGAAACAGATGTTAGTCAAGATGTGTACAATCTCTTGTTCTATTTTCTCCGTTCAGATACAACAATTACCCTGTCAGCTGTAGGGGATTGTGTGGAGACAAATAGATTTGAGGAATATGTGGATATGTGAGTGAATGAAATGGTTACAACAGATATAAATTTTTATAATAGAAATTGGACATTATCATAAAGCATTGTTATAAATCATGATAATTCTGATGAAATTAATTTTATACTTTCCACTGACTCTTATAAATAATATCCTGCTCTTAACTCTTTCCATACGTTTCGATGCACCATGCCAATTTCGGTCATGTACGTTTAGCAGCACTGTGCATCACTCTCAATTTGATTATTTTAAACTGTCATCAAACCATATTCTTTTTATATGTCTTGTACCATCTTGGTATTCTCTCTCTACCTTTTTAGCTCCCCGTGGAGCATAGGTCTTCAACAAACACTTTCCAAGTTGTTCTGTTTTTTGCCATTCTTTTAAATCTTGGTATTGTTGAAATATAATTCCTTGTTTAATTATCTAAAAATTTATATATAATATGTTATGTGTTAGATAAATATAAACATGTAGATTAATATTTAAAAACATGAAAAATTTCGTCTCTGAAATCTCTACAGCTAAACTGATAAAAACCTTCCGTACTGAAAGAGTTCAGTATTTCAGTACAGGAGGTTTCTATGAATACAATAAAAGAGATTTCAGACAAAACTTGTCATGGATCTTATAGTTTTAAATCTACATGTTTTATCTGCTTTATCTAACACATAACATATTGTACAAGAATTTTTAGGTAACTGATCAAAGAATTTGATTTCACCAATAAAAAGATGCTACAAAACATGTAGAAAGAAAAATGGAGGATAAATGATCAAAGCCTAAAAATTAACACATAAAATTGAGACCATATTTGCCAACTTACATACCTAATATCAGGTCAAAGTAATCGAAAATGAGTTATTTTGCAGAAAAAAAATTAGCATTATGTCATCAAGAAACTTTGAACGTTTTGTTGATATTGCATAAAAATAAGTTATCTTTTGTCATCAACAATGCCGATGTATTGATTTCTTTTTCACTGTAATCTTATTGATTTATTTATTGCAAGTATCGAACATGGGAGACTATTTTTTTTCCACATCAATTGAATAACTGCTTCCATTGTTGGTATAGATATTTAGATATTATCATTATTTGAAACATTTTTTAAAAAAGTTAATTTGCTGGCTTTTTTAGCCATCATCAATTGAATTTTAACATTAAAATCAATATTAATCAATGCCATTTCAATCAGCTGATTTTTTTGTCAGCGATAAACACTGCTAATTCAAATGGAAAATCACATGATTTCCTAGTAAACACCACATGTAGAAGGAGAAAGGAACTCTCCAGTGAAGAATATTTACAAGAAACTATGTAATAGTTAATTAAAAACTTCTAATATGATTTAAACAGAATAAATTGAGATAGGCACCGGGTAACCCAGAATGTGGCTGAACGTATTTACCTGTAATGGGCGCAACAGTCTAAATTGAAATGTATGGAAATTGTTAATTATGTGATTTACATGCACACAAGATCACTCCTATATCTAATCTCTCTCTCTCTTTCTTTCTCATATGTACACATATTTGTATTATTATTCACATTACTATTGTATCACAGCTTTCATGTAGGAGGAGGGAAGATAAGGAAATAAGAATAAAATACTGCATGTAATTTTTTTTACAAATCCAAAGCTGTGTATATCAACATTCAAATATTATCTGCCAAACTTAAGATAGTCTTTTCAGCATTGAACAGTCGTTAACTTTAATACGTGTAATCACCATGAATGTATCAGCCAGGATCACTTTGCATATTTGCCAATGCATATCCAAACACTAATCCTGAAAATACATATCAACATGTGGTGTTTATTTTAAATAATATAGTCTTTAAGACATACATGGCATGGACACAATTCAACAATTACCAATTCAAAATTCCAGTTTTGGTTCAGTCTGCAAACAATACTCCAGTCAATCTAGTGGTAAATATGTCCTTATTTTAGAAGTTTTGGGGAAATTTTGAATTTCACATCAATGTCACATCAATCATGGCAATAAAATAAAAATGACTGAAGGTATTACTAAGGGTGGTATATTCTAGATAGCAACATACAGATGTCATGACAATGTCACAAATAGCAAAGAAGAAAATCGATTTATTTGAAACTAAATGCTGTAGAAAAATTCTTAACATACCTTGGATAATGAAAAAAGAGCAATGAAGACATTAAAAAACTCATTAAAAAAGAAAAGGCAGCCTTATATCCACAGGTGCTATGCTGAAATTTGATATTTTGGGCCAAATGGGACATATGTCACAGTTTGTTGTAAACCAGACACAGCACAAACATGTTCACTTAACATGTCCTTCCAATGTGACAAAATGAAAACTCATTGGGTGAACTCAGCAACAGAAGAAGTGGCTGACTCAATGGTGATCTAAAAAAAATAATACTACCATATCTAGAAGTTGTGTCTTTGATGATCTGATAAGCAGGTAAATGAATGAATTCATCAGTTCACCATCAGGGTTTAACAACTGAAACATTACTGTAATATTTTAAAAGACAAATTGTTAATTTCTCAAAATCTAATTCAGTTTAATCAACAGGTTATCCTCACTGCACATCGGAAAAGTTCATAAGTTCTCAGATTTCTTCCAAAGTATATCCTTCAATGTGTAGCAACTAATGACACTAATGTTGTCTTCATTGATAAATCTTCTTTGGATTCCTGCATATCACTTGCGCCTGGCATCTTCCACCTTGACATGTTTGTGCAGCCTGTTCATGGTTGGTTCATTTTTCAAGTCCATTTTTTTCATCAAGCATCCCTGAAAGTATTCAGAATGTCAGCATGGTCCATTGGCCTTCCTCAGTGAACATCAGCCAAGTCTGTCAGTATGCTTATTGCCCCTTACAACCTGTGTGCACTGACATGAAAATGAAGCCGCTAGTCTTATGGTCTGTTGTTTTATGAACGACGGGGATAGTCTGACGACTGACTGTGTGTTTATATGTTCGGAATTGGAGTCAACAACGATGGCCTAACATCAGCAAGCGCTATACATTTTAAAAAAATATGGCGATCATCATTTTCAGGAGGACGTGAACTACCGGTATATGGTGGATAGGCAGCAGGAAGCATTGAAGGTTATGCATGACAAGTGTTCCTTGTTGCAGTTTCCTCATATTCCAAGTCCGGCTTGTTGCAGGAGCTACTTAGTTAAGTGCTCTGTGCACACCGTGAGATGTGTGTCTCATCCGTTTTAATCATGTTTCGATATTACAATTGTTTACGATGAATGATGATATCGTATGACAGTGAACAGTTGGCTGTGTTAATTTTCTGCACGGTTTTACCTTATGTCTTTTGGCGTGTGCTGAGACTGCTATGATGGGGACAACAGTTACCTTCTTTGTTTGGATGAGATATTAATTTGGATGATTACGCTGGCACTGGCGGTTGAGCAATTATGGATTTTAATTTGTTTGCAGTGATACAGGGGCCTTCCATAAACAAATGAATGAAAATGAAGCAGACTTTTGTTAGACTAAACTTCCCCAGAGACTCTAACCACTGCAGCTGAGTCAATTGTGATCTTCTGATCACACTCATTGAAGTCACCAAGGAAACACATGAATACAAGTCTGTGTCTCAAGCCATGCCAATTTTTTAGAGACAGTCATAATTTCCAAGGTCAAAATATTTGTAGTCAGTGTGAAAGCAACACTGTCTTCCTTCACACTGCTACCTCCAACAAGAGCCATAAATCCCACGAGCTCCACATGTGCCAAGTAACAGACCCATCTGTATAAATGACTGCATCACTCCCAGAAGAGTTCTCAAAAACTAAAGGTCTACCCTTCTGCCTCAACAACTAAGAGGTTTTGTTGTCTACATTCACTGTCCAGTGAGAGGAGTACGGGAAAGGATGTACTGCACTCTAATGGCACTCGTACCAATTCTTCTTGGACTCTGTGTCCTCAATTGAATTCACCTGCTGAACAATATCCATAACCTGTCCCATCCAAGATTTTCCTCATTATGACCTGCTGCCTCCATAGAATGAGATTTTGAGCTTATATAAGACTAGGACTTACGGTACACATCTTAAAACATTAACCACTAATATCATCAGTAATCAAGAAAAGACAATGGACATATGTTGGACATGTGATGAGAAGAGACAATAACCAAATAGTAAATCAAGCCCTCAAGTGGGAAACAACAGGTAGGAGGAAAACATAGACGCCAATTCAGAGAAACACTGAGAAGAACATTGATCAGAGGAGCAAAGGCAGCAGGAATTGATTCCCTTAATGAGATTGAGATGCTTGCACAGAGACAAATGATGAGATTTGATAAATGTTTTCAAGGATTGAAACTGCTAGAAAGAAAATTTAGAAAAAGAGAAAGAGTATCTGGGTCTATGACCTATGGGCTGGCCACAGCTCGAAAGGTCAATAGAAAGATAAATAAATCTTAACACATTAACTATAAACATTCTTCAATTGCAACACGAATACTAGAATATCAATTCTATTACCTCATTTTCCTTCACAGGTTTGAAATTGACTTTGAACCACTTCTTACATGATGTAGCAAGCTCCTTGGAAATATTGTCATTAACCTTTCTGTCTCTAGGCTTCTGACGCCTCATTTTACAACTGAAGACCCGCACAAGCAACTCTTTATAGTTGGAAGCCACAATTCTGGAAGCCTGGAAACAAAGAAATAAAACTGTCAACACACATAATAACTTTGGTCTATGAACCAAACCAAAGTAATAAACTCAGTGTAAATTCTTATAACCTGCAAAATAAAGCATAACAAATGTTGATAGGTTTTGTTAATAAACTTAATCAAAGAATTGTAAATCAAACATGTAATGTTGAGTCTTTCTTTTACTTTAATTTTCAAATAGAAATGTTGAAATCAAATAAATTTTGAATAATAATAGCATGGGGTGCTGAAACACATGCATGCTGCAGTCACAATAGCAAGATCAGCAGAACATCAGCTGGCCAAGACTTTTGTCATGTCTGTCAGTTCTACTGTTGACTTTTGTCATTATGTCTGTCAGTTCTACTGTTGACTTTTGTCATTATTTATGCCTGTTCTACTGTTGACTTTTGTCAATGTCTGCCAGTTCTACTGTTGACTTTTGTCATTATATCTGTCAGTTCTACCGTTGACTTTTGTCATTATGTCTGTCAGTTCTACTGTTGACTTTTATCATTATGTCTGTCAGTTCTACTGTTGACTTTTGTCATTATGTCTGTCAGTTCTACTGTTGACTTTTGTCATTATGTCTGTCAGTTCCACTGTTGACTTTTGTCATTATGTCTGCCTGTTCTACTGTTGACTTTTGTCATTATGTCTGTCAGTTCTACTGTTGACTTTTGTCATTATGTCTGTCAGTTCTACTGTTGACTTTTGTCATTATGTCTGTCAGTTCTACTGTTGACTTTTTTCATTATGTCTTTATGTCTGTCAGTTCTACTGTTGGCTTTTGTCATTATGTATGCCTGTTCTACTGTTGACATTTGTCATTATGTCTGCCAGTTCTACTGTTGATTTTTATCATTATATCTGCCAGTTCTACTGTTGACTTTTGTCATTATGTCTGTCAGTTCAACTGTTGACTTTTTTCATTATGTCTTTATGTCTGTCAGTTCTACTGTTGACATTTGTCATTATGTCTGCCAGTTCTACTGTTGATTTTTATCATTATGTATGCCTGTTCTACTTTTGACATTTGTCATTATGTCTGCCAGTTCTACTGTTGACTTTTATCATTATGTCTGCCAGTTCTACTGTTGACTTTTGTCATTATGTCTGTCAGTTCTACTGTTGACTTTTGTCATTATGTCTGTCAGTTCAACCGTTGACTTTTTTATTTATGTCTTTATGTCTGTCAGTTCTACTGTTGGCTTTTGTCATTATGTATGCCTGTTCTACTGTTGACATTTGTCATTATGTCTGCCAGTTCTACTGTTGATTTTTATCATTATGTCTGTCAGTTCTACTGTTGGCTTTTCTCATTATGTCTGCCAGTTCTACTGTTGACTTTTCTCATTACGTCTGCCAGTTCTACTGTTGACTTTTATCATTATGTCGGTCAGTTCTACTGTTGACTTTTGTCATTATGTCTGTCAGTTCAACTGTTGACTTTTTTCATTATGTCTTTATGTCTGTCAGTTCTACTGTTGACTTTTATCATTATGTCTGCCAGTTCTACTGTTGACTTTACTCAACATCTTGATGATAGATTGGTAAGGTCAAAAATTGTTTCGTTCCTTCATGGGCTGAAATAAAAATTCGGATCCAATCATCTGCAATGACTGCACTTGGTAAGTGGCCTTTATTCTCAAATCACATAAGAAACTTTCAGGCACACCCCTAGATGTAGGACAGCTATAACAAGGTTGTATATAGATGTTAGATTGTCAAAGTTTGTCTATGTCTGTTACCTCTTTTTTGAGAGCTAGTGGCTAAATGTACTAAAACCTGCCATTTTCCAAAAGACAAGGATGTGAACTTGATTCACAATAGGTCAAGTGTATGTTCTTTTATATGGGTAAAGAAAAAAGCAAGCTGGGGGATTTTAGAGGATGAAAAATTAAATTTTAAAACCTATCAGGTATACTATATGGGTAAGTAGTCTCTATTCCTCTCAGTTAATTTTTCAGAAAATCCAAAAATTGGACAATGCCAGTTTAAGCAGTTATTGGATAGTTTTTTTACTAGTGCATAAATGACAAACTAGACCTCAACAACTATAAGCAAAAGAATATTGACACAGCACATCAATCATACAAAAAAGATGCAAAAACACTGGATAAAAATATGATTAAAAATCAAAATACCTCCTCCTTTGGAAAGTGTCTTCCTATATCTGGGTTGTCTTTGGAATACACATTCAAACTCTCCATTGGGTTTTTATCATCTCTGCCAAAATCTAGATGCACAATCTGAATTCAGACAAATGACGCTATAGCAAGTATTTTCCTTAGACATTTATTTTGGAATGCGTTCAACTTTGTTTCTATGTCTCTTGTTGTTTTCCAGCTCTCACATGCATATGTAAGTTTTGATAGTACATTTGATTTGAATAGTCTAAGTTTTGTGTTTGTGCTGATGAGTTTTGATTTTCACAACTTTTCAAGGCTTCTGAAAGACATTGCTGCTTTAGTTATTCTGATTCTAATTTCTTTACTAACTTTAACTAACAGATAGTAAAAACACATATTTTGTATTATATGGGTCCACGTCTGAAGGACTTGGTAAAAGCAGATGTCCTTCGTATGAAGTAAATGGTGACATGTATTTTCACTACATGTCTGCATCATGATTAATGGCAAGATTCCAGAGAGAGTTGAAGAAGATATCTATTTTAAATAGGTCATAATGAATGATGATAAATGCGAGCCAGAAATAAATAAAGGATTAGAAACAGTAAAAGACCATACAAATGTGAAAACAGTCCTCTTATATGGCTCAGAGATATGGATGTTGAATAATGTAATAAACAAAAATTACAAACATTTGTAAACAATTGTTTGAGGAAAATTCAGAACATCAGGTTATATACCGGATCAGAAAAGAAGATACTTAGGAAAGAACAAAAAAGATCAATCAAGCAACAGAATATAAGTAAAAAAATGTAATTGTACTGAACACAGTTACACATTAAGAAAACCTAATATCAATATAGTATGACAGGTAATGTCATGGAAACCGACAGGGAAAAAGAAAACAGGGAAGATCAGAAATACATGGACAAGAGAAGTCACGGAAATCCCCAAGAAGATTGGCCTAAACTGAAAAAATAGAGAAAGTGTCCAGGAATAAAGATGTATAGAGAGACCTTGTTTTGGGACTATGCTCCAAGAAGGGGTCAAATGGCTTTGATCAGCTGATATAAAAAGTATTCTTAACAAAATGAAAAAAATACTCACATTAAGGCAAATAACAACGGGACTGAATTTGGGAATGATAAAGTGTTTTTTTTTTAATTTTACTCACAATTCGTGTGGTGTAGAAACATGAACACTTAATAAGAATATAGAAATGAAATGAAGACCTTGGAATAGCGATCTATAAACGATTGGGAAGAATTGGGCAGACAGAGAAGAAAACAAATGATAAAGTCTTGAAATGGCTGAAGAAGAATAAACAACTATTTAATGCACTTCAAATAAGAAACACAAAATTTTGTGGACACATAAAAAGAAACAATAACTTACTGAAAATCAAACTGGATGGGAAATTACAACATCAATAAGGTAGAGAGGTAGAGGCAATCAAAGAATAAAGTGGACTGACAACATCAAGAGATGGACAGAATCTATAATAGTATATGCCATCAAGGCAAGAATGAAATGGTGCTCCTTATTACATAAATATATATCTGACATATGGATAGATGGGAGCCACGATAGCTCAGTGGTTAGTGAACCGGACTACAAAGGACAAGAGGTAGTGTTCGATCCCAACCGACGGCTTCCGGGTTCACCCAGCCTTAAACGGGTAGCGGATTTTTTTTCTAGGAAAGTAAAGCGGCACAGGCGTAATACTGACCACATTACCCAAAAAATCATGTGCCGAAGGTCTGTAAAATTTATGGTCACTAACACCATATTCCCTAAACGCCACTTGGCGTGACGGGGCACTTTACTTTTTTTTTTATATAGATAGATTGTTAATATTCTCCTTTATAAAATTATAATTTATAATATTAATTAATATAACTGAAACAAGGAGAGTGAAAACATTACCTCAACAACAAAATCATCTTCCAACAGTCCATTATTTGATATTTTCATGATTTCCTCTTTAATCTGTGTGTCTGTTTTCTGTAGTACATATAACAAAAATATTACACCCATCAAAAACAAGCAAATAAATGTAATTTGTTCACCAATTACTTTACAAGTAAAATATAATTTGCTTTAAAACAGTTTTCTCAAAGAAAATGTGTTTAAGTAAATAATTGTATACAATGTTATTAATAAAAGTATGTCTTTATCAAACAATTTCTAGAACAAATCGATGCAGTTTAATTATTTGTTCACTATCATTATTTCTCTTTCTTCTGCTCACCCAACAACTTCTAAAGGAATGAACAATCCTCTTTGTCATCTGCTCCTAAAAAGGTATTAAGTTGGTGTAAATAGATACATTGAGTTGTGGTTTGATAATGGCCAGATTTGATAAAAGATCTTTACAAGGATTGAGACTGCTAAAAAGAACATTTAGACAAAAGAAAGAGTATCTGGGTCTATGCCCAATGGGCCAGACACAGTTCAAAAGTCGATATATAGATAGATAGAATATGTATTATCCCAGGTGAAAGAGTCCAACAAATTTTATTCTACATTATAATATGTATTCATCATCAAGTACCGGGCCTGCTGGCATAGGTGATCATGTCTCTCCACAATTTTCGATCTCGACAGTTATTTATCATTTCTGTTGTTGACCTTCTGCCAAGCCATTCTCTTAAGCTGTCTGGTATTTTTTCTCTTTGCTTCCCTCTATCTCATCGTCCCTCAATTTTCCTAGTTATTACAATATATTCCAGTTGTTCTCTTCTCATTACATGGCCAAAAAATTATGATTGTTTCTTCCTACTATTGGAAATTAGCTCTCTTTTTGCTTTGGCCTCTTTCAGAACGTTTTCATTACTCTTCTTAGCTGTCTATGGTATTCTCAACATTCTTCTATAAAACTACATTTCTACAGACTCCAGTGATTTTCTTGTTTGTTATCCTATTGTCCATGATTCACATCCATATGTTAAAAATGACTCTACATAACATTTAAGAACTCTTTTTTCTTGTTTCAATTGTGAAAAATAGATTGCATAGTATCTTCCTCATTTTTTGGAAAGCTGCTTTTGCTTGAGCAACTCTGCATCTCACTTCTTTTGTACATCTTCTGTCTGAGGTTAACAAAGTTACCCAAATATTTAAATTCATTAACCTGCTTTAATATTGTTCCACTTGTCTTTATTTTGCACTGAGGTGATGTCTTTTTCATTGTTGTTACCATTACTTCTGTCTTTTTGCTATTAAGTCTGAGTCCATTATTTTTGTTTTCTTTCACTATAATGTCTAACATTTTTTGTAACTCATTTTCACTCTTAGCGATTAAGACTGTACCATCATACCTTAGATTATTTATATTATGACCTCCAATTGTTATGCCAGGCATGCCCCTTATGGATCTTAAAATAATCTCACTATACATATTAAACAAATCTGGTGACAGCACACAACTTTGCCTAACACCCTGTTTTACTTGTTGAAACATTCCAAATTGATTTCCAGTTCTTATGGCCGCTGTTTGTTGCCAAACTAACATTATAATATGTATTATCTCAGGTGAAAGTGTCCAACATGTTTTTTTCTACATTATAATATGTATTATCCCAGGTGAAAGTGTTCAACATGTTTCAAGGATGGTCTACTATGGATATTCAATTCTTATATCTCTTAATTTTCAGCAAAGCAACTAAGAAAGACATGCACCTTGTTATGAGAGGCATCGGTTGTAAATAGCAACCGGTTCATAGTTAAAAAGGATTAAGACAAGTTGAATCTCTTGTTTTAATGTACATTCTGTAAAAATATTATTAACTCTCTCTCTCTCTCTCTTTTGTCTCTGTTTTCTGTTCCATTTAGAGAACACCCACATCCTCTTATTAGCTTCTTGTTCCCAAACATTTTGACATACCCAAACACAGACTGTGTCTTCTAGGTTATGACAGACATGATAAACACAGACTGTCTTCTAGGTTATAACATACATGACCAAACACAGACTATGTCTTCTAGGTTATAACAGACATAACCAAACACATACTATGTCTTCTAGGTTATAATAGACATAACCAAACACAGACTATATCTTCTAGGTTATAAAAGACATAACCAAACACAGACTATGTCTTCTACGTTATAACAAACATAACCAAACACAGACTATATTTTCTAGGTTATAACAGACATAACCAAACACATACTATGCCTTCTAGGTTATAACATACATAACCAAACACAGACTATGTCTTCTAGGTTATAACAGACATAACCAAACACATACTATATCTTCTACGTTATAACAAACATAACCAAACACAGACTATATTTTCTAGGTTATAACAGACATAACCAAATACATACTATGTCTTCTAGGTTATAAAAGACATAACCAAACACATACTATGTCTTCTAGGTTATAACAGACATAACCAAACACAGACTATAGCTTCTAGGCTATAACAAACATAACCAAACACAGACTATGCCTTCTAGGTTATAACAGACATAACCAAACACAAACTATATCTTCTAGGTTATAACAGACATAACCAAACACATACTATATCTTCTAGGTTATAAAAGGCATAACCAAACACATACTATGTCTTCTACGTTATAACAAACATAACCAAACACAGACTATAGCTTCTAGGCTATAACAAACATAACCAAACACAGACTATGTCTTCTAGGTTATAACAGACACATAATCTTACATCCTTCAGCTGCTTGGGATCAATAGGTGGGCTTTGGTACACACACTTGTAGAGATCTCTATTAAATAAACGCTGAATTAATTCTCTTGCTGCTTTCATGTCATCTTCTTCACTCTCAGTGGCAAGAATCTTGAAGATGATGTTGTCTGTTAGTTGAGTATAGGCTACCATGTCATAGATGCACTCAGATATTCTTAACTCTTTACTGAAAATGATAATTCAATGTTCACATTTATTTCATTTATCTTTTCACTTATACATTTCATGTATATCACTCATGTGCTTGAATCACACATGCAGCTTAATCCATTAATGTATATCATCTATCCATATGTTTCACACACCATTCAATTCATAAGGGTTTCCCTTAATATGTAAGTTTTTTTTTCTAAAAATGGACTTGAAGTCTTACAAAATGATTTGTAAAGGAAAACAGACCACTTATCTGACTTTCTGCATATTTCTCTTATTAAAATAAATCTACATATACAAATTTTATTAAAATAAAAATGTGTACAGAATTACGGAAATGGCTCTGTTTATCTGTGTGCTAGCCAATCAGATCATACTAAACCTACATTTGAAACAGACTATAAATACTCAGCCCAATCAGCTATGCTAAAAGGTTGCACATAACCAATAACATGCATCTACAGTCAACACATTGCAAGAACAATATGTCTGCATATGCACAAATATCAAATATATAAAATATTAAATAATATACATATGTATATTATATGTATAGATGCAGAAAACATATTTGCCAAAACGTTGTAGTTTGTCTTGTCTTTCTATTAATTGAGCTGCTCAATATCATTTTATGTTTATTTTATATGTTTTGAGAAATGCTTGGACATGTGGTGGAGCAGATATGGGGACACCCCAACTGCAATGAAACTGATTCCATGAATAGAATAAAATGTAGCTTTAACTAAAATTGTTTATGATAAAAGTGGTCTAAAGTAACCTAGAAGACATAATCTGAAATTGAACAGATCATGCCCTGCCAAAAAGTAGGAAAAAAAGACCCCAAAAAAAAACCAAAGGAAAAATAGCCAAGCCACACTAATTGAATCACAGAGTGAGGAGAGAGAGTGAAAGTTATATGTAAGTTTTTTTTCAGTTTGTAAGATATTTTTTGTTTGGTGTATGAGTCTAGCTTTTATAGAAGATGGAAGGTATGGTTTCATATATCCTTGTGTTTCAACCATCTATCAACTATCCACATGTTTTAACCAAATATCAACCAAACATCAGCTTCAAATACTCATACATATCAACTATTTATGTGTTTCAACCACTCATATATATCAGCTATCCATTTGTTTCAACCATTCATATATTTCAACAATCCATTTTGAACTTCTCACTAAAACAAATAAACAAAACAGATGATGTATAAAAGACAACTTACCCATTGCTACCTGTGATAAAAACATGTTTGTTTGCTTTAATCATAGCATGTGCCACCCTAGAAAAAAAAAGATAAAGCGAATACACATTTAATGGAAACAATACCAAATGGTGTTTATTCTTCTGGCATGTGGTGTTTATTATTTTAAATTGTGTAAATGTTCTTACATTATCTTCCTGATCCAGATAAGCTTGAGTTTTATGACCAGACACCATGAAAAAGAAAACAACAGGACTGGTTGTTCACATTGCACTGCATCTCAAAGATGATGAATAACCTTCCCTAATGAGGAGTGTACACAAATTTTATGACCTTAATTTGTCTCGCCTTTGTAATGCTATGCACCACAAATAACCAGACCTGTGAGCAATGGGAACATGGCAGCTCCATCATGACAACACTCCCCCCCAATTATTTACATCTGATCTAGACTTTCTTGGCCAAGATTTCTCTGGATTATCAGATTTCTTGCTCTCCTAATATGGCTCCGGGTAATTTTTGGCTGTTGCCCAAGCTTAAAATGTAACTGACCAGTTTTGAGTCATGAGAAGACGTTATGTGAAGCATGATGTTCCAGCTATACTCCATTCCTAAAGAGACCTTTAGGAGATACTTCCAACAATAGCAGAACTGTTGGGAGAAGAGTGTGCAGTCCAAGGAGAGTACTTTGAAGAGGTTTACAGTTTCAGACATCCAGGGAAAAAAATGTATTGTTCCTGTGCAAAGGTTGAATACTTTTTGAACAGCTATTGTATATTCTATTTAATATACTTTAATTTGCTTAGTTGTACAGGCAACTCTTTTTCATGATTCTCATCCTTTTTGTTGCATATTGGCAGCAATTATTTACAAGAGTTTTGCATGCCAGACAATCATCAGTGACAGCACTCGGACCATTGAAAAATATTATCCAAGAGTTCTGGACATTTGAACCAAATTGGCTAGTTATATAAATGCACCTGAATTTGAATGAAGAAGAAAATTCTTTAGCCTAAAAATGTCACACATTGTCTGACAGTGGCTACAGAAATGTTCTGAAATCATGCCAAGCAGCTCCTGACAACTTAGACATTCAGAATGATTTCTAGCTTATGAATAAACAAATATAGTTTTAAATAATAGGATAAATAATTATAGTTACAGCTGTGCATATATCATTGAAGTCACATTTTTAAACTTTTGTTTCTTTAAAGATGATTTTCTCAAAATAATGCTTTTGTTTGATGCCGTTATGTTTGCAAAGTTTTTTTCAAAACTACTAGAAATATTTACTTCAAATTTTAAAGCAAGGTATTCTAGATGTGTTTCTTTGAAATGAAGTACTTTGTTATTAATTTGACGAAGAAAAGGGGTATTTTTTATTTTTAAATCTTTCTTTACCTTGGACCTATGTATCACACAGACTGATAGCACCATTTTGTTCTCCTTAATTCATATCACTTAGGATCTAAAGCTCTTCATTGCTGCCAAATTTTATTGTTCTACCTAAGGTAGTTTTTTGCTTTACACTGACAATTCTGTAACTGATCTTTTGCATATTATTTTATATATGTTACTAAAAATTGAACAACAATAAAAGTAAACATACCCATGCAATCTATTAGTGTCAGTCATAAGTATAATGGTTTAGCTGTTTAAATCCAATTTTTTCAAGAAAATTCATTGGAGATTACACGTACAATAATGTTATGAAGATGGACCAAAATGTATCATTTTCAACTTAGAAACTGCCTTTAAGGTTCCCATTTTAACTGTTTGGACAACTAGAACGTGTTATCTAGAAATCAACAATCTTTGTACAAAATAAACAAAAACCTGCTAAAATTATATTTGGTACAATATGCACAGTTCTGAAAGGTGAAGTTACAATAACCAAGAAAGAAATAATGTACACAAAGAAACAATGCTTAAACACTTCTCACATCATTGACATGGCACTGGCAACTTGGTGCTGATAAGCAATTTTGTGAAGTGTGTAGCGTGTTGAGAACAAATTGTACAAGTTCAGCACTTCCTGAAAGAGAAAAAAAGCATCTTGGATTTATAAAATAGAACAATGACTGCACAACATGTGGACATTTTGATATTAGTCATTCAATAATTTCTTTTTTGGATGAGAAAATAATAAATATAAATTTCAGAGACTACGAAATGATATTAAAATGTAGCATAAAAATGTAGAGATTTGGAGTCCACTGGAATGTCATTCAATTGTAGCATAAAAAATGTAGAGATTTAAATTCAACTGGAATGTCATTCAATTGTAGCATAAAAAATGTAGAGATTTAAAGCTTACTGGAACTTTACTCAAATGTAGCATTAAAATGTAAAGATTTGGAGTCCACTGGAATGTTATTCAGCTGTGGTGTACACGTTTTAGAGACTACAGAAATGGCATTCAAACCTAGTTTAATTTAAGAATAAGAGAAAAACAATAAGGAATCTGATTAGCATGTTACCAAAACATCTATGTGCATATTTTTTACACCTGGTGAAATGGAACAAATATCTTTTGAGACTGTTTCAGGCACAATATAACTAGTTTTACAAATGAATCAAATACAATTGTTGTTTGTTCACATGACAATAACTTCTCATAATGTTTATCCTAAAATAGCTTTAAATATAAAATATTCACTCATGTCTTAGTTGAACATTTTAAAAGCACCATACAGCACTGACTGAAAATCCATGGCAACCACCATGACACCACACTGACTGAAAAACCATGCGAACCACTTCATCTAATGAAAGCCATATATGATGGCAGTAGCTTCTGTCCCCACCATGTAGCAGGTTCCTCCTCTCTGGCCATAGTTTGTGCACTCAAGAGAATGACTTGATCAGTACTGATTGAAACCAGCAGCACTTTTTTGCGATTTCAGAAAGATCATTAAAATAATACATGAAGAAACAGCAGCTGTTGCAAAAAGATCCTTATATGAGTACTAAATCCACTGTTTTTCAAGACAAAAAATGCCATTACTATGACTGCCACCTCAGTCTCCATTCTACTATGACAGCATTATTGATTGTTGTCATGTAGCATTTAGTTCAGCAATGATTTCCATTTTAATTCTAGATGAATTGTTACACCAACATGAAACTCCATGTTGTTCCAATAAATAAAAATCAATAAAATTTCTCACTTATCGATTTAGAATATTTTAAAATTCAATAAAAGTTAGAAGATAGGGGATTATTGAATGTAACTTCTTCAGTGGTCAAATGTGTACACCTAGCATGTCAAAGCGAGATGAGTTGCCCATATGATTCTAGCCATCAGTATAACCGGGGGATTCTTTCCTCTTATTGAACCCTTTATAACAGAACACTTATGACCGAGCTGAACCCGCTAATTGGACGACTTGGTGGTTGACCTCAATGCCTTGCGTTGCGTTGCAGGCACTTAGATGGCCTGCAAGTGTCTAGCACGGGAACAGCTCGGCCTGGCTCTGGATCAGCCCTGGACCGAGTGTGCTGGATTGGACTCAAGATTCTGTAGCCCGGACACACACGTGTCCATCTGTAGTGATCGTATACCCTGGTACTCTGCGCTGCTTCGTTGTTTCGACCGTTGTGTTCTCTTGGGCCTGGTGTGGTGTTCCTTCCCAGTCGTCGTTCTTCGCTAGGCACAGAAAAGTACAGAGCGTATTCTAGTAAGCACTCAAGTAACACCATGTAAACACACACTCGAGGTTTAATGACTGAAAGTTAACCTCCCTCACAAGTTACACAATCACAATGACAGTATGTAAGTTATCGACCTTGCACACCTTGCCTGGTAACCACAAGGCGTCACCCTGTGTTGTATAAGAATGGTAGTATTGCAACTGCACCACTCTTTCCCAGCCACCAGACACCTGGTGACCTTATTATGGACCGACTCCCCACCGTTGGGCCCTTTTAAAGCCAATGCGTGGGTTCGTCACGCTAGTTATCAGCAACTGCCTTGGACTGACGACTCTCCCAATGTTGGCTGTGTGTGCCTGGAAGTGCACCCACGGTATTGAGCCTGAAGGAGGTGATGGCTGTCTCACCTACCTTCACCTGAATAATTGTTGTCTCTAAATTTCACCACTATTTCAGAATAGTATCCTCCTGGCTTCGCACTAAGTTGGCGATAGTTATCTCACACAACTCGTCTACACTGGTGTGTTTCGGAGATTCATATCTCCTAAACATAGCCCCTCAGGGGCGAACATGACTCTGCGATTCTGTCTCGCTTACCGTCACCTCAAGTGTTCGTGAAGCTGAATTGCACACTGCACTATCATATCCTACTTCTTATGGAGCATTTCTCTGTGCCACTATTTCGCTCACAATTCCTAGATCGGTCGCTGTTGCCACACTGCACAACTGTCTTCTGCTTCCAGATTTATTCTTAAGCATGAACTCTGTGAACTAACTCGTTCATTGTCCCTAAATTGTTCGTTGCTGCTACACTGCACAACTATACTTCAACATCATACTTAGTCTCAAGCATGAACTTTGTGAAACTATCTTGTTCATTGTCCCTAAATTGTTCGTTGCTGCTACACTGCACAACTATACTTCAACATCATACTTAGTCTCAAGCATGAACTTTGTGAAACTATCTCGTTCATTGTCCCTAAATTGTTCGTTGCTACTACACTGCACAACTATACTTCAACATCATACTTAGTCTCAAGCATGAACTTTGTGAAACTATCTCGTTCATTGTCCCTAAATTGTTCGTTGCTGCTACACTGCACAACTATACTTCAACATCATACTTAGTCTCAAGCATGAACTTTGTGAAACTATCTCGTTCATTGTCCCTAAATTGTTCGTTGCTGCTACACTGCACAACTATACTTCAACATCATACTTAGTCTCAAGCATGAACTTTGTGAAACTATCTCGTTCATTGTCCCTAAATTGTTCGTTGCTGCTACACTGCACAACTATACTTCAACATCATACTTAGTCTCAAGCATGAACTTTGTGAAACTAACTCGTTCATTGTCCCTAAATTGTTCGTTGCTGCTACACTGCACAACTATCATTTAACATCATACTTAGTCTCTCCTCTACTCTCTTTACTACTAATCACATTTTCCCGTGGACTCAATGATTCTATTTTAGTTCACCCTTCTCCCTCTTTCCTCAACTTCTACCCCACACTCCCATCTTGTCTTCCACTCTGTAATCACTACTACATCAGCAGGAGATCTTCATGTATACTTCAAAGCTTAGACAAGAAAAAGAGATTATGTAGCACCAATGCTAGATTTAATTAACTCTTTCGACATGTTTCGATGCACCATGCCAATTTCAGTTATGTACGTTTAGCCGCACAGTGTCACTCTCAATTTGATTAGTGTAAACTGTCATCAAACCATATTCATTTTATATGTATTGTATCATCTTGGTATTGATGAAATATAATTCCCTGTTTAATTATCTAAAAATTCATATATAATATGTTAAGTGTTAGATAAATATAAACATGTAGATGTAAAACATGAAAAATGTTGTCCCTAAAATCTCTACCGCTAAATTGATAAAAAAAACCTTATGTACTGAAAAAGTTAAAAGAAGAAGAAATCTGATTTCAGCATTTAACATGATCTTCACCAGGCTGCATTACCTAGAGCATTAACGCTTGGAAGCAATGCAGAATGAGAAAAAGGCAGTCCTAGAGGATAAAAAGTATCTATCATTAATGCTATTTATCCTATTTCATGAATTTGTAGAGGGGAAAGAAAGGCTGGAGAATAAAGGCAGCATGCCTAGTGCAATCGCCATGGTGTCCAGGTAAAAGTTTTTAATTTCATCTCCAACAGTAAAAACATACTGACTCTACCATGACTCAAAACTTTCATAAAACTGATTTGGAGAACTTTTTATCTATTCACCATTCACAGTCCATGATGATCATGAGTTCATTATATATTAGGAAATGAGCAGCATCTATCTATCTATTGTCCTTTCGAGCCGAAGACGGCACATAGGGCAGAACCACAATCTCAAAAACAGAAACCTTGCGTGCCAAAGTGGCACAAATTGCAGAGATCACTGCTCTAAAATGGTGCTGTTTCCATAACAATACTTTTTACAATGACAGCTTGTCAAGCCATCGATCAACCTCCTTAGTCACCTCTTACGACATGCCTGGAAGGTCACAGTGTCACTATTCTTCACTTCCCTCATAATGAGGCCCCGGTAACACACAGGGAGCAGCATGCATGAAACAAAAGATAAAACATTGACCTAATGAAAACTCCATTTTCCCTCAACACTCAAATGTAACCAAAGTAGAAGAAAGTAAATGTAATGTTAAATATAATCTTTGCCTGTGCTATGAAGTTTGTGCATCTGAGCTTAAGCCATCTTCAGTGCTTTTACTAGTGTTAGAAGAGCGTGTTTCATACTACGGAACATGCTGAGAAAGAGATCCAAACACTATGGAATTGTCCACTGTGACGACTATCTGTTGACTAAATAAAATACCCTTACATATGCATGCTATTGCTGGAAAACAACACGAGACATAGAAACAAAGTTGAACGCATTTGAAAATAAATGTCTAAGGAAAATGCTTGGTATAGTGTGGAACAACTTCAAAACAAATGAGGAAATTAGAAAAATCACCAATCAACCAGTAGCAGTAATCGGCTCCCAGAATGAAATTGAGATGCTTGCACAGAACAGAGACAAATGTTGAGATTTGATAAAAGATCTTTGCAACGATTGAGACTGCTAGAAAGACAATTTTGAAAAAGATAAAGAGGATCTGGGTCTATGCCCTATGGGCTGGCCCAAAAGGTCAACAGATAGAAATAAAATGCTATACAATACAAAGGAAAAGTAAAAGATGTAAACAGTCATTACCTTGTCTCTCAAACAAATCTGAATTTCATCATCAACTGTATTGACACGAGCAAACTTGATGAAGCGCATGTGGTCAAAGTTATTCCGAATGCCCAGCTGGTGGCAATCCCTAGCCATGTAATCAAACTTGTCCACATCAATGCTGTTACGTTTGTTAGCAACAATCTAAAACAGAAATAGGGAATTGTTTTACATTTATAAACATGTTATAATAGAAACAAAACAGCAGAATACATATGAATCTTTGAACATCTATCTCTCTATTGACCTTTCGAGCCATAGCCATAGGGCATAGACCCAGATACTCTTTCTCTTATCTAAATTTTTATTCTAGCAGTTTTCAATCCTTGTAAAGATTTTTTTATCAAATCTCGCCATTTGTCTCTGTTCTTCTGTGTAAGCAACTCTATCTTATTGAGGGAGCCGATTCCAGTTGCTCTTGCCTCTCTGACCAATGTTCTTCTCAGTGTCTCTCTGGGTTGGCCTCTTTTCCTCTTACCTGTTGTTTTCCACATGAAGGCTTGCTTTGTTATTCGGTTATTACTCTCCTCATGACCAACATATGACCATCGTCTTTACTTGATTACTGAAGATATTAGTGGTTCATTGAAGATTTCTCTAATTTCCTCGTTTGTTTTGAAGTTGTTCCATAAACAACATGGGTCCAGTTTAAAATCATGTCACCAACAGTGGGCATTACAGCTTTACTCCCCTCCTCTCCCACCCCCACCCACCTCTTGGTAGTAAGTTAAATGTCTAGCCCATTTCATGGATAACAGCAAAGTCCTTTAATACACTCTATACACCTTTGGCAGTTAAAAGTAAAAAAAAAGAGTAGGCCAAACAAAATGGTAGGGAATAAAATAATAACATACCCCAAATGTCAGGCTTTCAACAATAAAAATATGAGTGCCTCTAAGTCAGAGAATATCTGCCTGTGTGGCAAGGGATGCCTGCTAACATTGAGGACATGCTCAGGGAGGGATAAGGATGCAAATGTGTACTGAGAACAAAACAGATAGTCATGCATATTTCTGTCCTTGAAAATGCTCACAGAACTACAGGAACTTCACCAGTGGTGAAAAGCTGGTGAATACAAACACAAACAACAATGGAATACAAACACAAACAACAATGGAATACAAACACAAACAACAATGGAATACAAACACAAACAACAATGGAATATAAACACAAACAACAATGGAATACAAAAGAAACAACCAATCACACTTGTCATAAAAAAGTTAAAAAAAAAAGATAATTACATGAACAGTTGTTAAATCTATATAACATCTATAAATTAAATCTATACAACGATATATTATCATCAAGAATCGTGACTACTGGTGAAGAGATTATGCAACATTCCTACTGGCATAGGTGATCATGCCTTTCCGCAACTCTCTATCACTACAGCTGTGTATCAATTCTGCTGTTGATTTTCTAACAAACCATTCCCACTGTCTCAAATCTTTTCTGTTTTCCTCATTATGAGGGTTTCCTTCTGACATTCGAAATTAGTTTTCTTTTTTGCTTTGGATTCCTTTAGAACACCCTCATTACTCTTTTTTGTCCATGATATTCTCATTATTCTTCTGTCAAACCATATTTCTGTGATCCTCCAACAATTATTGGATCTCTGTTGCACAAAAAAAAACAATTAAAAACCTATAACATTAGCATAACAAAACAATAATCAAAACTGTATTTTTTCAATGGATCACAGGGTGAAAAACACAATATTTTGCACAATTAATTATGTAAATATGAAAGAAGATGACGTATAAATTGTGTCTTTCTCTGATAAAATGAATGTTAGAAATCAAATTCTAATACTGAATATACAGTGCAGAATGTGGATATTTGTATGCTTATTGTTACTTATACAAACCTCATATAAATATGCCTTTTCTTTAGGTCGGCCATGATGGAGCCATTCCTGTTATCGGATGAATCAAAAATGTAGCAAAAAAAATATTAACTGAGAAATCAAATTGATGAATTTAACCAGTTCAAGAACAAAAAATTCACAAAGATGCAACTATAACAACTAAAATAATTGACAATTTGCTGCTGGTTTTTGTAGGTCTTGGTTGTTTCTTAGTCCCATGGTTGAGCATTCCCTATTAATTGTTCTGCACAGTGATTCTTGTGGTCTACCTTGTTTTCTTTTACTGGATTGTTTTTCACATGATTGCCTGATGGAGAAGTCTTTCTTCAATCATTCTCATTATATGACCGATGTATTTCCAACGTCTTTTTCTTATAAAGCTTGCCACATATTTTTGTTTTGATTCGTGTCTCATCAGTTCATTTTAAATGTTTTCTTTCCAGCTTATAATTGAGATCCTACAACGACATTTGTTTTCAAAGGCATTTAATTTTCTATTTAAAGTCTTGGTGAATTTCCAACTTTCACATCCATATGTTAGCACTGGTATCACACAGGAGTTAAACAATTGAAGTTTTGTTTATTTACTGAGAACTTTGGATCTCCAGAAGTTCATTCGTTTGTTGAAAGCATTTGATACTAGTGTGATGTGTGTCATAATTTCTGATGTTATGTCTCCATCCTTGGACATTTTGCTGCCTAAATAAGTAAAATTTGTAACTTGTTTTTAAAATGTCATTGCAATTTACAAGAGAAATATTATTTTAACAAATTAGTTCAGTAAAATTTCTAGTAGGCAAATGATTAGAAGATTAGAAGATTAGAAGAATAGGAAGAATTGGTTGGAAATAAAAGAAAACAAACGATGAAGTCTTAAAGCAACTAAAAATGAAAAGAGAAGTTCTAAATACAATTCAAACAAGACAAATGAGATATTTGTGGCATGTTAAATGACACAGCAGCCTACTAAATGTAATCTTAGAAGGGAAAATACAAAGTAAAAGAAGCAGAGGCAGACTAAGACTATCATGGATCAGTAACGTCAAAAGATTGACAAGTCAGCCTATGACAACCTACACCATCAAAGCAAGAGTGGAATGGCGCTTCAAGGTAGCCAACCTTCGATGCGGAGACGGCAATCGATGATGATGAAATAATTACAATGAATTCCATCTTAACTCCTTCAAATTTAAACCCATAATTCAATCCTGTTAATGCTATTTCTGGATATAAATATCATCTTAAACAGTAAATTCATCCCTTCATATTGATTCAGATATATATTGTTAATCTGCAATCATCTTCTCTAAGCAGAACAAATAACATAGAAGTTCTAATATAAAGCTAAAAAATCATAATACTGACCCCAGGTTTGCTAGAAATTTGTGGTGAAATCAGTTCTTTGATGAATACAAGGTCTATCTCAGTGAGTCCATGTTTGTCAAAGACACCTCCCTCCCTATCAAGCATATTCTCTTTAACAAGGTAATCAAACAAATCCCTGGAAGCGTTCTCATGCTGTAAAAATTTGGAAACTCAAATATTAAATACAAAAAATAAATCTTAGAATTTTTTTTTACTTTTTAAGCCAGTTACTGTATAGTACATTTATTTAGTTCTGTAAAATGGTGAGTTTAATTTGTGCTTAATTTTTAATTTGGACTTCCGTTTCTAAGATGGCGGATCTAGTCCACGTTCTCTCAATCGTTGGAGAAAGTGCATTTGATGTCTGATTAATATCAGTTCTCCATTGCGCTCCTACACGTTAAAGTCAGGATGATGATCTACTTATTACATCTGCGCCGATAAAACAATGTCATACGCCGGCAATATACCAAGTGTTGTGAATGCGACGTTTCATCACCTAGGCTTGTTCTGCGCTTTACGTCACATTGGTGCTGTTTATGACCGTTGTTGGATTTGCTTGACGCAAGTTATTTCCATGTTATTCATTAATGTAAAATGCTTCGTCAGCCACAGTTTTATCTCTTTAGGGAATTTGCACCATGTTCTGTTCGTCGTGGGCTACATTCACTAGAATAATCAGGATTCTAAAGGGCGCGTCATTGCAGTGCGTCCGACATTATGTGTGCTACGTCATCGTAATGGCTCATCTTAAATCCCTAGACCGGCCGTACGCTATCTTATGGTCTGTGGTTTGATGTGCGACGCGATAATCTGACGACTAACTGTGTGTTTATATGTTCGAAATTGGAGTCAACAACGATGGCTTAAAATCATCAAGCGCTATACATTTTTAAAGAAATATGGCAATCATCACTTTTGGGAGGACGTGAACTTCTGGTATATGGTGGATAGGTGGCAGAAACCATTGCAAGCTATGTATGAAAAGTGTTCCTTGTTGCAGTTTCCTCATATTCCAAGTCCATGGGGGACTGGTTGGTCTCGAGGCAAGACGCCAGCCTCGGGACAGAGAAGTTGTGGGTTCAAATCTTGGCTACACCGGTTGGGATTTTTATTTATGATTTCTCTCTGCGACAATCACCCCTGGTCTCAGCAGCGAGGCCCGGCTTGAAACGTTAGTTACTCATCGACAGAAAAAACATGAGTACCTCCGAAGTCAGAGTTATCTGCCTGTGCGGCGAGGGACCCCTGTGCACACGGCTGCCAGGAAAAAATGGATTAACACGCAAAATTCAGTTCCTAGTCTCTAGGGACTTCGTCAGAGTTGAAAGCTGGCGAACGCAACAACAACAACATTTGTGCTTAATTTATTAATTAATGTGCTTTTTCTGTTTCTTATGTTCCCTGTTAGGCAAGTAAAAAAAAAAAAGTAAAGTACCCCCGTCACGCCAAGTGGCGTATAGGGAAATATGGTGTTAGTGACCCTATATTTTACAGACCTTCAGCACATGATTTTTGGGGTAATGTGGTCAGTATTACGCCCGTGCTGCTTTACTTTCCCAGAAAAAAATCCGGTTCCCATTTAAGGCTGGGTGAACCCGGAAGCCGTCGGTTGGGATCGAACCCTACCCCTTGTCCGTGGTAGTCCAGTTCACTAACCACTGAGCTATCGCGGCTCCCCTGTTAGGCAAGTACTTGTGATAAATCTGGTTGCTGCTTGGAGCTGCTCTCATAGCTCAAACTGCAAAGAGAAGTCTTTGGGCAATGCATTCTTTTAAGCTTGCTATATGTGGGGTAGTCCTGTTGTATAGGTTCTTTAATTTGTCACTGAGCCTGCAGCCAAAGTATATGCGTGTGATTATTGAGTTCTATGTTCTATTCTGAAGGTTATAGTGTTCTAGTGCATAAATCACCATTGAGAGAGATTCTTCTCCCTTCTGTTGTCATTAAAGACTTTTATATCTGAGTATGAGGTTTCATCCTCTATTTGCTTATGAATGGTAATTGAATACTGTAATTTATGGTTGATATTACTAACCTTAAAAACAACAGAAGACTACAATCACTATAGACAAGCCAGAAATGATAGCAAAAAGATCCTAGAACAAACAAAAGCAGACTCTTGGAAAGCATTTGGTGAAGAATTAGCAAAAACATGTAGAGAAGAACCAGGTGAATTTTTCAAAAGTGTAAAAGCAATGAGAGTAAGAAATAATGATTATAACCCAACAACTATAATAAACGACAAGAACGGTGGACCAATCAGCAGCAGGAAAAACATAATAATCAGATGGAGAGAATACTTTAAGGAACTATTAAATCAGGGAAATACAAACGGAAATACAGAGTTTAAACATAGGCAGTATGATGAACAGGAACCAAATATACTTAAAGCAGAAGTAGAATGGGCATTGAAACAAATTTAAAAAACAAAGCAGCTGGTATAGATGGAATAACAACAGAAATGCTACTAGCCTGTAAGGAAACAGCTATGGGTTGGCTTACTATCATATTCAATATGGCTTGGGAAGACAGAAAAGTCCCAGACGACTGGCAAAAAGCTATCATTGTCCCATTTTGGAAGAATAAAGGAAGTAAAAGGGAGTGTGAAATGTACAGAGGAATATCCCTATTGAGTCAAGTTGGTAAAATGTTTGCTAAAATATTAGAGAGGAGAGTAAGATACATAATAGAACCTCAATTAAGTAATAATCAATTCGGATTCAGAAAAGGCAAAAGCTGTACTGATGCTATATTTACATTGAGACAACTATGTGAAAAAACAATAGAATATGACAGAAACCTAAATATAGTGTTTATAGATCATGAAAAAGCATTTGATCGTGTGGACAGGAACAAACTTTGGAAAACTTTAGAAACCTACGGGGTAGCAGGACAACTACTAGATAATATAATGGCATTATATAAAAACAGTCAAAGTGCCATCAGAGCATCGGAAGGTCTGTCAGAATGGTTTCAGGTTACAACAGGAGTAAGACAAGGATGTGTCCTCTCACCACTCCTCTTCATCATATATATGGACAAAATAAATCAGGAAACAACCAACAATAAGGACAAATCAAATAATAACATAGAGGTAGAAAACTCCAACATCAATGGGCTACTCTTCGCAGATGACCATTGCCTAATATATGAGGATGAAAACCTGCTACAACAGCATTTAACATCTCTAGATAAAAGCTGCACAAACTACAGTATGAAAATTAACACAGCAAAAACAGAGGCTATAAGAATAAGCAAATTAAGACACCCATTAAACATCAAGATCAAAGATAAAGAAATAAAACAAGTAGAGGAATTCAAGTATTTAGGCACAATGTTCACAGAAGATGGAAAACTAGACAGAGAAATTGACATGAGAATACAAAAAGCAAATGCTGTCACATACCAGCTTTCACCATTGCTAAAACATCCAAACATTTCTAGGCCAGCTAAACAACAAATGATAAATAGCATCTTCATACCAACTTTATGCTATGAAAGTCAAACATGGACCCTTTCTAAATCACATTTAAGAAAGATCAATACATGTGAGATGTGTTGCTTGAGAAAAGTAACAAACAACACAAGAAGAGATAGAATACCAAATGAAACCATAAGAAAAATAGTAGGAACAAAACCCTGCCAAGAATATATAGAACAACAACAACTTAAATGGTTTGGTCACCTGGTCAGAATGAATCCCCACCAATCACCATCAAGGGCGCTCTTCTCGAGAATGCATGGAAAAAGACCAAGAGGAAGACCCAGAAAAAGATGGATAGATGCAGTGACAGAGACATGTAACAACAAAGGAAAATCACTAATTCAGACAATTCGAGCAGCACAAGAACGACAAATGATATAAATCACGACACCTTTTAGGTATCAGTGAAAAGAGAAAAGAAGAAGAAGAAGATTACTAACCTTAACCATATAATTATTTATCAAAGTGGAAGGTATTTAGGAGTAGAGTAGGAAATAAGAGTAGAGTATACAAATTTTCAACTCAAATGTTAAGGCGGTCCTATTATATGGCTGTGAAACATGGAGAACAACAAAATTGACAATCACGAAGATACAGACTTTCATTAATGGATGCTTATGCAGAATAAAAGGATGGAAATGGCAGGACAAAATCACTAACATAGAATTTTGGAAATGTACCAGTCAAACACCAGTGGATAAAGAGATACAGCGAAGATGATGGCGCTGGATAGGACACACACTATGGAAGCCAACTGAGAATATTACACAACAGGCCCTTTTTGGGAATCCCCGGGGAAAAGACAAAGAAGAAGACCAAGGAATTCTTGGAGAAGACAGATAGAAGCAGAGATGAAAATGATGGGGAAGACATGGAATGATCTTCAAAGAATGGCAAAAGAACAGAACGACTTGGAAAGTCTTTGTTGAAGACCTATGCTCCACTGGGAGGTAAAAAAGGTAGAATCAATAACCGGTACTACCTGATGATACTGTACTACTAGCAGAAAATCCTAAAGATCTACAACAATTACTTAATTTAATTAATTACTTAATGTTATGCTCCACTGGGAGCTAAAAAGGAAGAAGAAGAAGAATATGAGGTTTCATCCTCTATTTGCTTATGAATGGTAATTGAATACTGTAATTTATGGTTGATATTACTAACCTTAACCATATAATTATTTATCAAAGTGGAAGGTATTTAGGAGTAGAGTGGGAAATGTATTTTTAAAATTACTAAATTTAAATATTTCCTTCAGGGATCTTAAAAATATGACAGCAATTGCATGTCAAACATTTTAAACTTGTATGAACTTTATTAACATCAGAAGGGAAGCATCATTCTTTGTTTCTCGTGTGTTACCGGGGCCTCATTATGAGGGAAGTAAAGAATAGTGACACTGTGACCTTCCAGTCATGTCATAAGAGGTGACTAAGGAGGTTGATTGATAGCTTGACAAGCTGTCATTATAAAAAAGTATTGTTATGGAAACAGAGCAATAGATTTTAGAAACAGTGATCTCTTCAATATGTGCCATTTTGGCATGCAAGGTTTCTGTTTTTGAGATTGTGGTTCTGCCCTATGTGCCGTCTTCGGTTCGACAGGTAAATAGATAGATAGAAAGAAGCCTAGGCTATAAAGAACTTTATTAACATCAGAAGGAAACATAATTCTTTGTTTATGTAATGAGAAAGGAAAAACTGAAACACAAAGTGACAATTTGTGTGTGTGTGTGAGGGGAGGGGGTCCATTTGTGGCTTTTGTCATCTTGGCAGTCTGTAGCAAGCTATCAATAAATGGATAGATGTCAGCTTACTTGTCACTTATATTTTTTTAAAACAGCTTCTTTCATGGCTGGATCTGTCATTATTAGATTTGCAGGTCTGCCTGCAGAAGGAGCAAGATGTATTTGTACTTTTATGTGTGATACTAGACTCTTTTCTTTTCTTTTTTGGCACCTGTCCTCTGATCTCATAATCATCTTTCTTTCAAATGTGGTTGCACCTCAACTTCTGGTCTCCATGTGACACAGCCTGTCACCTTGTTTGTTCAGTTCCCTTCAGTGATGGAGGAATTCTTCATGAATGCTTTACCCCCAGTACACAGACCTGAGAAAAGCAATGTGGTCCACACCCACCTCCCTGGAAGAGAAACTATATGATGCAATCGAATCACTTAAAAAGGCAGCTGACTTCATGAGAGAGTCTGGAATCCTACTCTGACTGAGTCTTAATCGCAGAGAGAGAGACAGAGAGAATGCTTTATAAACATCTCTATACCTCAGTTTTGGTCTTTCCAAAGATTTCATGTCATTCCCAAGCTCTCCATACAGTAAATGTTAAGGAATGTGGTTAATGTCATCTTCTAACATGACCCAACCATCTTATAATATTAGCTTCATATATGAAGCTACATATTCATGATATTGGCTGCATGAAGTTCATAAATCAATAACATATAATTACTAAAATTTCTTCAAAACCAATCAATTTTTTCTACATTTATAAATCTTTCAATGGTAAAATAGTTAGTAAAATACGACAAGAATGCAAAGAAATCAATATAAACTTACAGTCCATTGACTCCCTGGTATGACTGATGGAATGAACATCTGATCAAAGGTATGTGAAAATGGGCCATGACCTAACAATAAAGAAGAAATTATTATGTCATACATGGGCCATGACCTAACAATAAAGAAAAAATTATTATGTCATACATGGGTCATGACCTAACAATAAAGAAGAAATTATTATGTCATACATGGGCCATGACCTAACAATAAAGAAGAAATTATTATGTCATACATGGGCCATGACCTAACAATAAAGAAGAAATTATTATGTCATACAAAATTATATATCTCTAAGACTCAGTTAATGAGTGTACACAAAACTGATCATAGAGTAACAATATAGCCACCACCTTGTCTAATACTTTATTTGGTTTAATTGCTTGATAATTGACAGACGATGCAGTCAGTGTGAATCACTCCTTGTTAAGAGCACTAAAAAAAGCTTGACATTCAATGAAGTTCTTTCTAATTGCTCATACATCCTAGACTTGGTGATCTCTTTTATTTTAACCTCATCAGTTCTTAATTATTATAATCTTTGATCATCTTTGCAAAAGTTCTTTATTTGTTGATGTTGTTAATAGCTCCTTCATCTTTTTTATGTGAAATTCATATTATGTTAGCTTTTTTATCAGTGTTGTGGAATTATCTGAGGCTATGACTAATCAAATGAATCAAATAATCCATTCTTGATTCATTAAGTAAAAAGTAAAGTACCCCCATCACGCCATGTGGCATATAGGGAATATGGTGTTAGTGACCATAAATATTACAGACCTTCGGCACATGATTTTTGGGGTTTATTTAGTGTAAAGAAAGTTACAAATCACATAAACACAAGAAGATTGAAATCAAAACTATAATCAGAAACTTACTTGAAAATCATCAGTTAAATATGCAATTCAGAAAAAGTGTGAAACTATCATTTTTTAATCGCATTTTTATGCATTCATTTGCATTTCTTTGCCTTAACCCCTTATCATTTTTTAACAAATGTGGATCAAGATTTAATCTCAGGAGATTTAACAAGTCTGACAACTCTGTTGTCACACAGAACAGTAATGAAAGACATGGTTCCAGGCAGATAATACAAGGGCGGACCATGAATAAAGTTGTTTCAAAACTTGAAAGAGACCTTGAACAATACAACAGAAGAAGTGGAAGATCTGGCTAATGATAAAGATTCTTTCTGATGGGTTGTGATGAGTGCAATGGACATGCAACCTATTAATGAAGATTACAACTCTGATAATAAACATTATCAAATTTTCATCTAAATTAACCTCAAAGAATTTCTTTTCAGTCTAACAACTTGGTTTAAATATGTTCTTCATCTGCTGCCACATTCTCCCTGCAACTATTCCTCTTCATCATCTACTCTTAAAAGGATGGTAAGTGGTCATAAATATATTGAATTGCTAGTTTATGGCAAGTCGCAATATCTGTGTCTTCCAGCTGACACATTCATCCTCAACATGACATTTTTAAGTATCGGTTTGCCTTCCCTCTTTGATCCCTACTTAATTGGTCCAACTGGTTAGTTTGTTTCCAGGGATACCACCGGGAAATGGAGTAGAATCTGGATTAGCTGCCATTCTGTGATCCTGACATATGCATTCAGCTATGAGTCACTGACTGTTCTCTAGCTCAATTCCTAGTGTTCAAATCATCATATAAATTAATCTCATTTTTGTAAATATTTGGCAAATTTGTTTAAACATATTCAAATGTTCATCTAAGTGCAACAAATAGAAGGTTTCAATATAACTAACCAAGATCATGGCAAAGAGCAGCAATCTCCACACAAAGAATATCCTGATCTGTGATTCCCAGATATGACTGATTCTCTCTTAGAGCACGCATATACTGGCCAGCTAAATAACAAACTCTAGTTTGAAGAAAGAAAACGTCAAAAAAAAATATTAATTAAAATACATAACAAAGTAATTAAAATATGAACTATCAATGCAATTAATATTTGCACTTTTCAATATTACATTGTACAGTGGAACAATTTATTTTGTTAAAGTTTTTACACATCAGAAATGTTGACAACATTTTCCCAGCTTCTTTGCCATAGATCTGCAAAGTACTCAGGGACCGCCATATTCCATGAAATATTTTAGTGTAGCAGCAAATTAAATTCTAGTTACTTGAACTCTTGTCATTCTAGGCATTGTGTCATGTCTCTTTTTATACCTTCAACTGTGTCCTCTAGGTTAAATTTATATCAAAAGTTTGTTAGAAGCAAGTCTTAGTCAAGCTTTGGTCAGCTGGTAGGGTCTGCAAAACAAAACTGATCAAAGTCTAATTGCATTTCTTCCATGGAGGCACAGAAAAACTGGATCACAGTGTATTGGCAAATAAGATGAAGATTGCTGTGATCACCATAGTGACAAGAACTGCTGATGTAGAAGATCTAGTATTGAACTAACCATTAAGATAAGCATATTCCAAAATCTCCAGCAATAAGTGTTAAAGCAAGAAAGTCATTTCTGTCCACAAAATCAACTGAGTCTAAGAGATAACCATCATCATCAGGTCATGTGCACTAGTGACATAAATATATGGTATTAGTGATGATCAGAAATGTGGTTATAAGAATGAGAATGTTGCATTGACCACAGCTCGTCTGAAATAATCTCTTTTCCTAGCCAGATCTCAAACTTCTTCTATTGTTATGTTCAAGGTCTCTTTAATATCTTGAAACCACCTTTTTCTTGGTCTGCCCCTGCCTTGTCATCCTGGAACCTTGCTTTCCATTATTGTTCTTTCCAACCCACTGTGTCTTTTAACATGGCCATAGTATTTAAATTTCATCTGTAGAATGGTATTTATAAGCCATTTCTTTTTAATGTTTAAGTTAAGAGATAATAGTTCAGAAATTACCTTATGTCATTAAACTCTAAGCTTTCTTTCAACTTTCACTACTAGTAACAAGAGTTACTCTTCACAATGTTCCCCAAAATGTGTTGCTATTTCTTTTAATGTTAGAGTTAAGATCCTAAAGAGAAGGAGGATTAAGTTGTCTGACCTCTTCATACACAGATTTGTTCAGTCTGTTGGAGCCTACCAAGACTGAAACTCAGGCTACAAACCTCTAAAAGTTCTCTAAAGGTACACCTCTAAGAGTGCACAAGTAACTAAGTACTTCAAGGTAAAGAAACCAATCTTCATACAAAAAAAGATTACAAAATTATCAATAAAGTTTATTTCAGTCTTTTTTGGCAAAAATCAAAGATAGTAATAAATATATCCACTTTACAATATCATATATTAATAAATAAATACAAAATAAAAAGAATATTCCATGAAATCAATTAATTATAATTTCCTATTAAAACTGCAGTAATGTATTTTCAATCCATTTCTGAATCTTTGTAAGTAATTTTATAAACCATTATTAATTTTAAAATATTGAGTAATCAACCCTACAATGTCCACATTAAGAAAAAAATGGAACTGTGACTAAGCTGATTCCACAGGACAAATAAATGTAAACATTGTAAGTAAACCCTCCTGCAAATGCATAAAGAAACCAGGAGACAAATAAGGAGATTTATTGAGTTATTGAGTTATTTGTGGGTCATCATCATTGCACTACTAACATGTCCATAGGTGCTTAGATACCCTCCTCAGAAAAGGAGGTTTTGCATTTTGGTGCATCCCAAGATGGCGGTGTGTTTTCACCAATCCGTTGTCAACGAAACATAATTTCATTTCTGTGAGCTTCTAAATGCCAAAAATGAATTGCTCAAGGTGCCTCCACATGCCATAGAGCTAATTGACTGGAGTTAACCAGTCTATAATGTGGAAATGGGTTCTGGACCGTGTGACTAAGTGAGTCTAGACCATCCACAGCATCGACGTTTAGCGACCAAATCAATCAAGACGACAGTAAATATTCAGATGAAGCCCAAACGACAACAACGAAGGAGGAAAGGAGATTGATATATTTTAAGACTTTTTTATGCTTTTCCTTCAGTTTAACTTTACATATTAATGCAGTGTTTCTTGGAGTAGCAAAATGGTTGAGGTGGCCAATGTTCTTAGAGATTTTTCCGAGTTTTTCAAACTTACAACAAAATACCTAACTATGTTTAATTATGTGTTCATTTCATGAATGTCTAAGCTAAAGCAAAACAAGTGTTATAGTTTGAATTGATTCAAGAATGATAACCTTACATTTTAAAAATAGTTTCCCTTTAAAAACTGTATACACTTCTAACTACATTATTATCGATGCACACCCCAAAGAATGTTCAAATCTGTTATGGGCTGCTCCAGGGTAGACAAAATACACCAGTCCAAGCTGCTTCAGATATCGAAGTCGTTGAAACTGTGGTGTGTCAATTATTGCTAGACAGACGGGATTGAGGTAAATGTTTCCATGAACTGGATCATTGAATATCTGAAGAGGAGAAGATAATTGTTTCAACCACAGATTAAGACTGATAATGGATACATCATTTTTTTTTAAAACTATATCCTAAAGCCCTAGCTGACATCACAAAGACATCAAAGATTAACAGCAATTTGGTTGAAACATTTTTTCTGTTTTTGCTTTGTATATCTTTATAGACTAGTTCATCATTTTTTTGGCCATGTAATGAGAAGAGAACAACTGGAATATATTGTAACAACTGGAAAAATTGAGGGATGAAGAGATTGAGGGAAGCAAAGAGAAAAAATAACAGACAGCTTAAGAGAATGGCTTGGCAGAAGGTCAACAACAGAAATGATAAATAGCTGCCGAGATCGAAAGTTGTGGAGAGACATGATCACCTATGCCAGCAGGCCCGGTACTTGATGAAGATGATAGACTAATTTGTTAGTCTGCTTCTCTCCCTGTTTGTAGTGTTTCATTTTTTTTTTTATTTTTTTTTTTTACTTTAAACCCATTTGTTCAATTTGATTGGATATTGGCAGTATGTTTATTATAAGCATACACAATTTATTTCTCTTCTGGTTTACTTAATGACTGATAAACTATAACAAACAAAAATATCTTCACAAACATCCAGCAATGTAACATCTTCACGATGAAAACTCTTTTGATGTTTCTCTTTAAACATGGGAGCATCAGTCATCATCATAATCATCAAGAACCATTCTTGCTGGTGTAGGTGATCACATCGCTCAACAACTTTCTATCTCTACAGCTGTTTATAGATTGTTGATTTCCTACCAAAGCATTCACTTAGTCTGTCTGGGGTACCAGTAGTATAACACATAGTGTGCTGGCTCAGCCTTACAAGCTGACTTTATGAATGAGTGTCCAGATGCAGCTTGATGCTCTCCAGCTGATAAAGAATCTTGTGGCTTCAGAGTTGAAGAGAAGTAGTGACAGCCAGAACTGGCCCACTCAGTGACATCCAGAACTGGCCCACTCAGTGACAGCCAGAACTGGCCCACTCAGTGACAGCCAGAACTGTCCCACTCAGTGACAGCCAGAACTGGCCCACTCAGTGACAGCCAGAACTGTCCCACTCAGTGACAGCCAGAACTGGCCCACTCAGTGACAGCCAGAACTGTCCCACTCAGTGACATCCAGAACTGTCCCACTCAGTGACAGCCAGAACTGGCCCACTCAGTGACAGCCAGAACTGTCCCACTCAGTGACAGCCAGAACTGTCCCACTCAGTGACAGCCAGAACTGGTCCACTCAGTGACATCCAGAACTGGTCCACTCAGTGACATCCAGAACTGGCCCACTCAGTGACATCCAGAACTGGCCCACTCAGTGACAGCCAGAACTGGTCCACTCAGTGACATCCAGAACTGGTCCACTCAGTGACATCCAGAACTGGCCCACTCAGTGACAGCCAGAACTGGTCCACTCAGTGACATCCAGAACTGGTCCACTCAGTGACATCCAGAACTGGTCCACTCAGTGACAGCCAGAACTGGTCCACTCAGTGACAGCCAGAACTGGCCCACTCAGTGACAGCCAGAACTGGCCCACTCAGTGACAGCCAGAACTGGTCCACTCAGTGACAGCCAGAACTGGTCCACTCAGTGACAGCCAGAACTGGTCCACTCAGTGACAGCCAGAACTGGTCCACTCAGTGACAGCCAGAACTGGTCCACTCAGTGACAGCCAGAACTGGTCCACTCAGTGACAGCCAGAACTGGTCCACTCAGTGACAGCCAGAACTGGTCCACTCAGTGACAGCCAGAACTGGTCCACTCAGTGACAGCCAGAACTGGCCCACTCAGTGACAGCCAGAACTGGCCCACTCAGTGACAGCCAGAACTGGCCCACTCAGTGACAGCCAGAACTGGTCCACTCAGTGACAGCCAGAACTGGTCCACTCAGTGACAGCCAGAACTGGCCCACTCAGTGACATCCAGAACTGGCCCACTCAGTGACAGCCAGAACTGGTCCACTCAGTGACATCCAGAACTGGCCCACTCAGTGACAGCCAGAACTGGCCCACTCAGTGACATCCAGAACTGGTCCACTCAGTGACATCCAGAACTGGTCCACTCAGTGACAGCCAGAACTGGCCCACTCAGTGACATCCAGAACTGGCCCACTCAGTGACAGCCAGAACTGGTCCACTCAGTGACATCCAGAACTGGCCCACTCAGTGACATCCAGAACTGGCCCACTCAGTGACAGCCAGAACTGGCCCACTCAGTGACATCCAGAACTGGCCCACTCAGTGACAGCCAGAACTGGCCCACTCAGTGACAGCCAGAACTGGCCCACTCAGTGACAGCCAGAACTGGCCCACTCAGTGACAGCCAGAACTGGCCCACTCAGTGACAGCCAGAACTGTCCCACTCAGTGACAGCCAGAACTGGCCCACTCAGTGACAGCCAGAACTGTCCCACTCAGTGACATCCAGAACTGTCCCACTCAGTGACAGCCAGAACTGGCCCACTCAGTGACAGCCAGAACTGTCCCACTCAGTGACAGCCAGAACTGTCCCACTCAGTGACAGCCAGAACTGGTCCACTCAGTGACATCCAGAACTGGTCCACTCAGTGACATCCAGAACTGGCCCACTCAGTGACAGCCAGAACTGGCACACTCAGTGACATCCAGAACTGGCCCACTCAGTGACAGCCAGAACTGGTCCACTCAGTGACAGCCAGAACTGGCACACTCAGTGACATCCAGAACTGGTCCACTCAGTGACAGCCAGAACTGGCCCACTCAGTGACATCCAGAACTGGTCCACTCAGTGACATCCAGAACTGGTCCACTCAGTGACAGCCAGAACTGGTCCACTCAGTGACATCCAGAACTGGTCCACTCAGTGACAGCCAGAACTGGCACACTCAGTGACATCCAGAACTGGTCCACTCAGTGACAGCCAGAACTGGCACACTCAGTGACATCCAGAACTGGCCCACTCAGTGACAGCCAGAACTGGCCCACTCAGTGACAGCCAGAACTGTCCCACTCAGTGACAGCCAGAACTGGCCCACTCAGTGACAGCCAGAACTGGTCCACTCAGTGACATCCAGAACTGGCCCACTCAGTGACATCCAGAACTGGCCCACTCAGTGACAGCCAGAACTGGCCCACTCAGTGACAGCCAGAACTGTCCCACTCAGTGACATCCAGAACTGTCCCACTCAGTGACAGCCAGAACTGGCCCACTCAGTGACAGCCAGAACTGTCCCACTCAGTGACAGCCAGAACTGGTCCACTCAGTGACAGCCAGAACTGTCCCACTCAGTGACAGCCAGAACTGTCCCACTCAATGACAGCCAGAACTGGCCCACTCAGTGACAGCCAGAACTGTCCCACTCAGTGACAGCCAGAACTGTCCCACTCAGTGACAGCCAGAACTGGCACACTCAGTGACAGCCAGAACTGGTCCACTCAGTGACAGCCAGAACTGGTCCACTCAGTGACAGCCAGAACTGGCCCACTCAGTGACAGCCAGAACTGGCACACTCAGTGACAGCCAGAACTGGCACACTCAGTGACAGCCAGAACTGGCACACTCACCTCCAAATGCTGTGGTCGGATATAGTGTAATTTTTTTTTTCACCTCTAGCAATAAAACGTGGCACACTACTTTACATACACTGTTTTTTTAATAGCTTTGTTTTTTGTTTGCTATTAAGTCCATGAAATATGGTAAATTCATTTCTACATACATCTCTCAAGGCCCTCAGTTCAATATATAATCTATGGATTGCAAATTATTACCCCTTCATTCTGAACTTTGTGATATTATACATATAAAGTAAAGTAAAGTACCCCCGTCACACCAAGTGGCCTATAGGGAATATGGTGTTAGTGACCATAAATTTTACAGACCTTAAACACATGATTTTTGGGGTAATGTGGTCGGTATTACACCTGTGCCGCTTTACTTTCCCAGAAAAATCTGGTACCCATTTAAGGCTCGGTGAAACCAGAAGCTGTTGGTTGGGATCGAACCCTACACCTTGTCCTTTGTTGTCCAGTTCACAAGCCACTGAGCTATCACGGCTCCCTATATTATACATATGTAGCAATGTTTTTTCTTTGCTTCCTCAAACATCAGGCTCCAATGCTCAGAAGGCTACTACAGTGAGATGGAGTCACCTCCCCTTCCCCCCCCCCCATCCCCCCAAGAACAATAACTATACCCCAGAGAGCAATATATATCTAAATCATCAGACAGTGGAAAGAGAAGACCACTACATATATATATTGGTAACAATATAGACCAAGAAGGAGAAACAAAGAAAGAGATCACAAACAGGATAGCAGTAACAAATTTTAAAAACCTGGACAAAATAAGGAAATTAAAAATACTAAACAAGAAAACTAAAATAGAATATTTAATTCAAATGTATTATCAACCTTTACCCCGCATGTGAAAGCTGGAAAACATCAAAAGAGATTGAGAGAAAACTAAACATTTTTCAAAACAAATGCCAAAGAAGAATACTCTGTGTACAATGGAATGAATTCAAGACTAATATTGAGATAAGAGAAATGGCCATGCAACCAATGATCTCATCAACAATTAGGAAGAGATTATGAATATGTCTGATGGATATGTTTTGAGAAGAGACAACAAGAGAATTCCAAAACAGACTCTTCTATTGGAAACATGAGAATACAGGAAAAGAGGAAAACCTAGAGAGACACTAAAAAGAACACTTATAAGAGAAGCAAAGTTGGCAGGCATAGATTCATTAGATAAGATTGAACATCTTGCTAAGAATAGACATTAAAAAAAAAAGTAAAGTACCCCTGTCACGCCAAGTGACGTATAGGGAATATGGTGTTAGTGACCACAAATTGTGCGTAATACCGACCACATTACCCCAAAAATCATGTGCCGAAGGTCTGTAAAAATTATGGTCATTAACACCATATTCCCTATACGCCACTTGGCGTGACGGGGGTACTTTACTTTTTTTTTTTAACCATAAATTTTACAGACCTTCGGAACATGATTTTTGGGGTAATGTGGTCG
The DNA here is from genome assembly GCA_032433765.1 of Megaustenia siamemsis. Taxonomy (NCBI): domain Eukaryota; kingdom Metazoa; phylum Mollusca; class Gastropoda; order Stylommatophora; family Ariophantidae; genus Megaustenia; species Megaustenia siamemsis. Next base: position 37,692,155 of record JAVIAB010000106.1, read on the forward strand.
GTATTACGCCCGCGACATGGATGACAAAAAAACTCAACGAGCTCTATGTGATGTCTAGCAGCGCTGAAAGGATCAAAATCCCCCATAAAGCTGACAGTGAGAGTGATAAAAGAAACATATTTAAAACATTATATTCGTACATTTTTAAGTTAATGTTAGACAACATAAAACTAAATTGACATTGCGGATCTAGGCATCTGCTAAAACATTAACAAGACACAAACATCAAAGCATAAAATTATATCCTTAACTAATTATAAAAGGCAATGTAACAAAATACAAGCTTCTGTTTTATTATCTACATTTTTTAGCTACATTTTTAAATCTACATTTTATATTATACTTTTTAATTATTTTGGAATGTAACTTGATGCTTTAGCTATGCCTGTTATTGTGTCTTATCTGCTTTACAGTAGAATGTTATTGAGCTGTAACATTGACTTGGTTTTATGTCATCTGTTATCAACATAAAGTTATAATCATATTATTGTTATATACCATTTGTCATCTCTATAGTCAGCTCCACAATAGTTTCACATTTGTATGCCTATCTCCAAATCTTACTGTTAGCATGAGATCACCATTAGGAGAAACTTTGTTCTACTTTTTCATAGCTCACAATTTTGTAGCAATTAATCATAGTTATTCCCGTATGTTACCAGGGCCTCGCTATGAGGGAAGTAAAGAATAGTGACACTGTGACCTTCCAGGCATGTCGTAAGAGGCGACTAAGGAGGTTGATCGATGGCTTGACAAGCTGTCATTGTAAAAAGTATTGTTATGGAAACAGCGCCATATATTTTAGAGCAGTGATCTCTGCAATATGTGCCACTTTGGCACGCAAGGTTTCTGTTTTTGAGATTGTGGTTCTGCCCTATGTGCCGTCTTCGGCTCGAAAGGACAATAGATAGATAGATAGAATCATAGTTAAGCATTAATTATCTCTTTCTTATGTTCTCTCTAAATGTTAATTCAAAAGCTAGAAGGATCTGAACACAATACATCATTATCAAAAGATCACTTTTATCTCAAATTCTGTTAAACCTAGTTATATAATGTATTTGCATTTATCATTCACCTGTGTAAATGAAGCATTTGATGCTTTTAGTCTTTTAATAACAAAACTCTACACCCATTTATATAAAAAGAGGAGTAAACAGGGATGCCAGGCCTACAAATTAATGGAAAGATAATCAATAACCTAAGATATGCTGATGATACTGCACTAATAGCAGAAAATCCTAAAGATCTACAACAATTACTTAATGAAATAAACATGATAAGCAAAAAATATGGACTAGAAATGAATATCAAAAAGACTAAAACTATGATTATAAACAAAGGAAATACTCAAAACCCACAAATGGATATCAAAATTGAAGGAATAGATCTGGAGACAGTTCATAACTACAACTACCTTAGACATACTATAACCAGTGATGGAAAATGTACAACTGAAATAAACAAAAGAATAGGAATGGCAAAAGTAATTTTAATGTCATGAAGAACATACTAACATCAAAACAAATAACACCAGGGCTAAAACTAAGAATAGCAAAATATTACATCTTCTCAATATTCCTATATGGTGCAGAAACATGGACATTAGACAAGAAAACAGAACAGAGAATTGAAGCCTTTGAAATGTGGATATATAGAAGAATAGGTAGAATTGGATGGAAGGAAAAGAAAACAAATGACAAAGTCTTAAAACAACTAAAAATGAAAAGAGAACTACTAAACAAAATTCAAACAATACAAATGCGGTTTTTGGGCATGTTAAAAGACACAACAACCTACTAAAAGTAATCCTGGAGGGGAAATACAAGGTAAAAGAGGCAGAGGCAGACCAAGACTAACATGGATGCGTAACATCAAAAGATGGACAAATCAGCCTATGACAACCTGCACCATCAAAGCAAGAGACAGAGCAGAATGGCGCTCCATGGTAGCCAACCTTCGTTGCAGAGACGGCACTCGATGATTATTAATAACAAAACAAATAGGCAATAAAAATACAATATATCAATCTGGTTTATTGGTTACCTAATTACCTTTGAATTTCCAAGAAAGATAAGTTTATTTTCTTCTTTCTGGCGATTCAGCTTTTCCAGAAATTTGTTAAAATCAAGCCAGTCTCCATATCTGTAAATAAAATATAAGAAATCATTTGTCTCTAAGAGCAAAAGAATGAAGCATAACAACTACACTATTCTCACAACTTTTATTTGTATTATTCTATTGTTGTCAAAGTGCATACTCACAATACATACACATCAAGGGAGATAAGTAATTGGTGCCTGCCATGACTTTTGACTTGTGGGAGTTTTTTTTTTTATGATGTTAGCAATGTTCTGTGAGAATGGGCATATGTGAATGGAGAAATATTCATGGCTCTTAATCAAATGAGCCTGGGAGGAATAATATTTCAACATAAAATAATACATAAAGCTACACAGGTGTCACTAGATCATAGAGTGGAGAATAAAAATGACCACATATGTATCAATAAAAAGTTTAAGTCATCCTAATATGTTGTAAAAGTATATAGAGGAGCAGATGTGGCTTCAGATCATCATCTTCTGCTAGCCAAACTTAACGCCAGAATAAGGCATGGATGACAGCAGAGACCCTGGAGAAAATTAGAAGACAGAATAAGAGAGCAAACATAAATAAAAGCAAAACGAAAAGTACTAAAGCCAAGACAGGTAACATACACAGAGGTGAACACAGAAAGATGATGCATTAAAAAGATTAGAGGAAATTTATAGATGAACTAGCTAAAGAGGCAGAGGAAGTGGCAAAAAAAGGAAATATGTAAGAAGTGTACAACAACACAAAGAAATTAATTGGAACATACAAACAGATTAATGACTTTCATAAAGATAAGAAAGGAAATCTGCTTAGTAATATAAGGGAACAAATGAAGAGATTGAAGAAGCACTATGAAGACCTCTTGAACAGACCTGCCCCAAATAACCCTCCAGATATACTATCATATAGCCAAGCAAGGAAGAAATAATGAAAGCCATCAAGTCATTGAAAAAAAGTAAAGCCACAGGACCAGGTGAAATTCCATCAGAAGCTATCAAAGCAGATATTAACACCTCTACCAAGATGTTACATGAAACAGTCTGAGAGATAAGATCAGAAATAAAGAAGTGAGAAAAAAGCTAGGAATAGCCCCCCGCCATAGAATATATAAGGAAACAACAGATAAAATGGTTTGGCCACGTGACAAGGCAGAAAGAACAAAACACAACACAACGAGCCTTCAACAAACGTTGTGAGAACACCAGACCCAAGGGTCGACCACAAAAAAGATGGATCGATGGAATATTAGAAGCACTAGGAAACATAACATCAGCAGAGGCAAACAGAAGAGCAAAAGACATCAAATTATATCTCCCCTCGACGCTGAAAGGCAGATGAGGAAGGAAAGAAGAAGAAGTGATTCCTTGTGACACAGAAATTGATGGTGTTAGTGGTGCCAGTGCCTTGTAACACAGAAATTGATGGTGTTAGTGGTGCCAGTGCCTTTTGACACAGAAATTGATGGTGTTAGTGGTGCCAGTACCTTTTGACACAGACATTGATGTTGTTAGTGGTGCCAGTGCCTTTTAACACAGAAATTGATGGTGTTAGTGGTTCCAGTGCCTTTTGACACAGACATTGATGGTGTTAGTGGTGCCAGTGCCTTTTGACACAGACATTGATGGTGTTAGTGGTGCCAGTGCCTTTTGACACAACAACATTGATGGTGTTAGTGGTTCCAGTGCCTTTTGACACAAAAATTGATGGTGTTAGTGATGCCTTGTGACACAGAAATTGATGGTATTAGTGGTGCCAATGCCTTTTGACACAAAAATTGATGGTGTTAGTGATTCCTTGTGACACAGAAATTGATGGTGTTAGTGATGCCTTGTGACACAGAATTTGATGGTGTTAGTGATGCCTTGTGACACAGAAATTGATGGTGTTAGTGATGCCTTGTGACACAGAAATTGATGATGTTAGTGATGCCTTGTGACACAGAAATTGATGGTGTTAGTGATGCCTTGTGACATAGAAATTGATGGTGTTAGTGATGCCTTGTGACACAGAAATTGATGGTGTTAGTGGTGCCAGTGCCTTTTGACACAGAAATTGATGGTGTTAGTGGTGCCAGTGCCTTTTGACACAGAAATTGATGGTGTTAGTGATGCCTTGTGACACAGAAATTGATGGTGTTAGTGGTGCCAGTGCCTTTTGACACAGAAATTGATGGTGTTAGTGATGCCTTGTGACACATAAATTGATGGTGTTAGTGGTGCCAGTGCCTTTTGACACAGAAATTGATGGTGTTAGTGATGCCTTGTGACACAGAAATTGATGGTGTTAGTGGTGCCAGTGCCTTTCGACACAGAAATTGATGATGTTAGTGATGCCTTGTGACACAGAAATTGATGGTGTTAGTGGTGCCAGTGCCTTTTGACACAGAAATTGATGGTGTTAGTGATGCCTTGTGACACAGAAATTGATGGTGTTAGTGGTGCCAGTGCCTTTTGACACAGAAATTGATGGTGTTAGTGATGCCTTGTGACACAGAAATTGATGGTGTTAGTAGTGCCAGTGCCTTTTGACACAGAAATTGATGATGTTAGTGATGCCTTGTGACACAGAAATTGATGGTGTTAGTGATGCCTTGTGACATAGAAATTGATGGTGTTAGTGATGCCTTGTGACACAGAAATTGATGGTGTTAGTGGTGCCAGTGCCTTTTGACACAGAAATTGATGGTGTTAGTGGTGCCAGTGCCTTTTGACACAGAAATTGATGGTGTTAGTGATGCCTTGTGACACAGAAATTGATGGTGTTAGTGGTGCCAGTGCCTTTTGACACAGAAATTGATGGTGTTAGTGATGCCTTGTGACACATAAATTGATGGTGTTAGTGGTGCCAGTGCCTTTTGACACAGAAATTGATGGTGTTAGTGATGCCTTGTGACACAGAAATTGATGGTGTTAGTGGTGCCAGTGCCTTTTGACACAGAAATTGATGATGTTAGTGATGCCTTGTGACACAGAAATTGATGGTGTTAGTGGTGCCAGTGCCTTTTGACACAGAAATTGATGGTGTTAGTGATGCCTTGTGACACAGAAATTGATGGTGTTAGTGGTGCCAGTGCCTTTTGACACAGAAATTGATGGTGTTAGTGATGCCTTGTGACACAGAAATTGATGGTGTTAGTAGTGCCAGTGCCTTTTGACACAGAAATTGATGATGTTAGTGATGCCTTGTGACACAGAAATTGATGGTGTTAGTGGTGCCTTGTGACACAGAAATTGATGGTGTTTGTGATGCCTTGTGACACAGAAATTGATGGTGCTAGTGATGCCTTGTGACACAGAAATTGATGGTGTTAGTAGTGCCAGTGCCTTTTGACACAGAAATTGATGATGTTAGTGATGCCTTGTGACACAGAAATTGATGGTGTTAGTGATGCCTTGTGACACAGAAATTGATGGTGTTTGTGATTCCTTGTGACACAGAAATTGATGGTGCTAGTGATGCCTTGTGACACAGAAATTGATGGTGTTAGTGATGCCTTGTGACACATAATTTGATGGTGTTAGTGATGCCTTGTGACACAGAAATTGATGGTGTTTGTGATTCCTTGTGACACAGAAATTGATGGTGCTAGTGATTCCTTGTGACACAGAAATTTATGGTATTAATGGTGCCTTCGGACCATATATTGTTCCTTGTTTTTTTTTCTCTTATTGATTATTTGTCATTTTTTCCCAGTGCTGTAAACATACCCCTTCCTCTGAAATGATTCACTGAAAAAGACTAATCTCATTTTCTCTTTCAAACTTCAAACATTTGCATTCATGAGCACATTAGTCAGCCCTATGGTTTTGTTCAAGCTATGGAAATATTGTTACAGACAATATTGTCTTACCTTAACCCTAGGTCCTTAAAAGTCTTGTCTGTTAATTGTTTCAGATGTCTGCCAGCGATGACCTCTTCTGTTAAATATAATGCATAACTTTAGTTGAAAGTACAAGCAGATCAAAACTGAAGTAACCAAAACCATGAGTTAATTTAGCTAACACGAGGACAAAATATTGAAAAGGCCTATACAGAAGCAATTTTTTTTTTCCGTTCGCCAGCTTTTTACCTCTGACGAAGTCCCTAGAGACTAGGAACTGAATATTGCGTGTTAATCCATTTTTTCCTGGCAGCCGTGTGCACAGAGGTCCCTCGCCGCACAGGCAGATACTCCGTCTTCGGGGGTACTCATATTTTTTTTCGACGATGAGTAATTGACGTTTCAAGCCGGGCTTCCCTGCTGAGACCATGGTTGGTTGCCGCAGAGAGAAATCATAAATAAAAATCCCAACTGCTGCAGTCAGGATTTGAACCCACAACCTCTCTCGAGGCCGGCGTCTTGCCTCGAGACCAACCAGTCCCCCAGAAGAGATTAATCGCAAAAATGAATTTAAAATGCAGAAGCAAGTACAGATATAAAGGAGAAAGCGTAACAATGAATTAAAAAATATATAAAGGAGGGAGACTGTGTGCGCGCGCGCGCCGCGCACACGATACAGTCACGCTGTGGTATTGGTGGGTCTATGTGGGAAATTATAATTATGAATTGAAGATTACGAAACAAAAGTACAAATATGTATAAACTATAAATAATCATAATATAGCCACAGGAACATGTAAAGTAGGAATCGGCAACATCATCTCTCAGGCTAAAACAAACTTTCAGAATTTGTTTCTGTTTTTTTTAATTCTGACGAACAAGAGTAGTTTTCCAGCATTGCCTGGGATTGACGAACTCCAAATTCTCCAGTAAGAGCCAGTGTCAATGTCAAGAAAGCCATATGACCCGCCACATCAATGAGCAAAGGGCACCCTCCCCGCATCAACTCGTGACGTTACACCAACAATAACAACTGCGCCCCACTTTTTTAAACAGTCAAGTAACTGCGACCCACTTTTTTAACAGTCAGGTAACTGCGACCCACTTTTTAAATAGTCAGGTAACTGCGACCCACTTTTTAAACAGTCAAGTAATTGCGACCCACTTTTTTAAAGAATCAAGTACTTTCGACCCACTTTTTTAAACAGTCAAGTAACTGCGACCCACTTTTTTAAACAGTCAAGTAACTGCGACCCACTTTTAAACAGTCAGGTAACTGCGACCCACTTTTTAAACAGTCAGGTAACTGCGACCCACTTTTTAAACAGTCAAGTAATTGCGACCCACTTTTTAAACAGTCAAGTAACTGTGACCCACTTTTTAAACAGTCAAGTAACTGCGACCCGCTTTTTTAAACAGTCAAGTAACTGCCACCCACTTTTTAAACAGTCAAGTAACTGCGACCCACTTTTTAAACAGTCAGGTAACTGTGACCCACTTTTTAAACAGGCAAGTAACTGAGACCCGCTTTTTTTAACACTCAAACAACTACAACCTACAGTAGCTCAATAATTTGCGATTCCCAAGGCCTTGAAGTATTTGCCTACTTCCTGACGAGGCTCGATGCTTTAACCACAGACTATATCTTTAGTCGTTAGTTTGGACGTCACCGCAGTTAGGACAATACCCCACCATCAACCGCTCCAGCAACCATTGAAGTGTTCGACTATTGATTGTTTCTGTTCAGTATTGATTGAAATGCGATTTTTGGGCCATGTTAAAAGACACAACAGCCTACTAAAAGTAATCCTGGAGGGGAAAATACAAGGTAAAAGAGGCAGACCAAGACTAACATGGACGAGTAACATCAAAAGATGGACAAATCAGCTTATGACAACCTGCACCATCAAAGCAAGAGACAGAGCAGAATGGCGCTCCATGGTAGCCAACCTTCGTTGTGGAGACGGCACTCGATGTTGATTGATTGAAAGAGTTGCGTTGTCGTCCGCTGTGGATGCTGGAAAAGCAGTCATGATTCTTACGTTTTCTGTGTTTTATTGGACTGCAAGTGTTATCACAAAATTGTATTTTATGTAAAAAGTAAGTAAAGTGCACTGTCACATCACGTGGCGTACTGGGAATATGGTTTTAGTGATCATAATTTTTTACAGAATTTCGGCACATGATTTTTGGGGTAATGTGGTCGGTATTACGTCCGTGCCGCTCTAATTTATCAGAAGAAAAAAATTCGCTACCCATTTAAGGCTGGGTGAACTCGAAAACCGTCCTTTGTAGTCCTGAGATATCATAGCTGCAATATGTTGTGTACTAAATATCTTACTATTATGTAATATTATAGTTTGAGATAAAGAATGGGGGGGGGGGAGAGGGGAAATATTATATTGGTGTTATATTTTTTTCAATAAACAATAACATATTTTAATAGCGAGATAGTTTATATCAAGTCAGACCACTCTACTTTTCCTGGAAAAATAATCCGGTATCTATTTAAGGCTAACAGCCGTTACTCGAGATTGAACCTGATCTAGTGGTCCAGCTTATCAGTTAACCACCCTGTTTAGTTGGGTAGGTAAAAATATATTACCCTTGTACCCTGCGGACTTATTTTATATCAGCAAAGTATTATGCAGTCCATTTTATCACAGCGAAGTACTATGCACACCATTTTATCACAGCGAAGTACTATGCAGCCCATTTTATCACAGCGAAGTAATATGCAAACCATTTTATTACAGCGAAGTACTATGCACACCATTTTATCACAGCGAAGTAATATGCAAACCATTTTATTACAGCGAAATACTATTGAAACCATTTTATAAGAGCCAAATAACTTGTGACATCTTTGATAACAGGCACATTTTTTTTTTTAACATTCGGGCTAAAGTTTCCTGTTAGACAATGTTTATATGTAAAAGTAACCTCTGCTAAAACATCTCCCTAGAAAACACTTGGCGACTTCCATTGGAGTCAAGATCCACGAAATGGGACCATGGATTGAACAAATATATCCTGCATAAGTTTAAGTTTAATTACAACGCAGGGTGCCCCCCCTCTCCCTTCCCCAGTAGAAACTATCAGGAACCCGTTCTGGTAACCAGGCACTGAACTTCTTAACTCCCACCTGTTTTAATTCACTTTTAATAAATGTAATATAATATTATAATTTAATTTCTTAAGCATACTCGTAACGTTTAGTTTGGTGTGGTGTGTTGTGTTGTGTTGTGTTGTGGTGTGTTCTGTTGTTGTGTTGTGTTGTGTTGTGTTGTGTTGTGGTGTGGTGTGGTTTGGTTTGGTTTGGTTTGGTTTGGTTTGGTTTGGTTTGGTTTGGTTTGGTTTGGTTTGGTTTGGTTTGGTTTGGTTCTTAGAGTTTAGATCTTATCCGAAGTAAGAAGAAGGTGTTGGAACTATATATCGGTCATGTGCTCCAAGACTTCCCCATCAGATATTCATGTGCAAGCCATCTGGTAAAAGAATGCAAGGCAGACCAAGAGAATCGCTATGCGGAACAATTACTAGGGAAGTCTCAACTATTGAAGAAACAATGAAGAACAACAGGAAAAGGAAATGGCAGCAAATATTAAATCGTGGGTGAAGGCGAAGGCGCTCCTCCCAGCACCAGAGCTGGAAGTTATCAGCGACCAAACAGCTGATGGCTTGCGCCAGGATCGGTGAACCAAAACCATCCAGACCCTGCTCCACCTCTCTGCGGTGCCTCCAGTAACAGACTAACCTGTCTAGTCTGGCCAAGCGAGCAGGGATCGAAGAGGGAAGACAACCCGGTACTCAAAAATGTCGTGCTGAAGTCGGATGTGTTGAGCCGAAAGGCGCAAATATAACAGTTATACTGCAAACCACAACACAACGTAGACACGACCACTTAACGTCCTTTTAAGGACGGATGACGAAGAGGAATTCTACAGTCTACAAATCGTGGGAAAACTATGACTTCCGCCCTAAGTGCCGTTTTCGGCCCGAAAGGAAAATGAATAAATGAATTAATTCTGGACCTGAAAAGACAGCATTATTAGAACAGCCACGTCATGAACTCCTGCTTTGAGGGTAGGGGGGAGACGGGATTTTGTGGTTGGGAGATAGAACGATATATAAAAAGAGAAAGATAGAGCGAAGTAACAATTTAAAAATGAACACACCTGACACCTTTTCTACCACGTCAGCAGGAAATGAATGGTTTATCAAAACTTGCTTCAGTTTGTCCACGCTCCATTGCTCGTAGTCTGTAAAATCCTCGCCCATTGTTTACATCTGTCAGAATACAGCAATAAGGTAGCCATATTTATATATTTCACTTGTGTATATTTGGTTATCTGGGAACAACGTTTACCACAGATGGTAGATGTATAACAGAGGTGAGATGGTAGATGTACAACAGAGGTGAGATAGTAGATGTAAAACAGAGGTGAGATGGTAGATGTACAACAGAGGTGAGATGGTAGATGTATAACAGAGGTGAGATGGTAGATGTAAAACAGAGGTGAGATGGTAGATGTACAACATAGGTGAGATGGTAGATGTACAACAGAGGTGAGATGGTAGATGTAAAACAGAGGTGAGATGGTAGATGTACAACAGAAGTGAGATGGTAGATGTATAACAGAGGTGAGATGGTAGATGTACAACAGAAGTGAGATGGTAGATGTATAACAGAGGTGAGATGGTAGATGTACAACAGAGGTGAGATAGTAGATGTAAAACAGAGGTGAGATGGTAGATGTACAACAGAGGTGAGATGGTAGATGTATAACAGAGGTGAGATGGTAGATGTAAAACAGAGGTGAGATGGTAGATGTACAACAGAGGTGAGATGGTAGATGTACAACAGAGGTGAGATGGTAGATGTAAAACAGAGGTGAGATGGTAGATGTACAACAGAGGTGAGATGGTAGATGTACAACAGAGGTGAGATGGTAGATGTACAACAGAGGTGAGATGCAGAATGGCTCAGGCAAAAGCAGTTTTCCAAAAAAATTAGGAAGATACTGTGCAATCCATTTTTGACAATAGAAACAAGAAAAGGGGGTTCTTAAATGTTACGTAGAGCCAATCTTAACATATGGATGTAAATCATGAACAATAGGAGAACAGACAAGAAAATTACTGGAGGCTGTAGAAATGTGGTTTTACAGAAGAATGTTGAGAATACCATGGACAGCTAAGAAGAGTAATGAAAATGTTCTGAAAGAGGCCAACGCAAAAAGAGAGCTGATATCTAATATTAGGAAGAAACAAACAATCATCATTTTTTTTTGGGCCATGTAATGAAAAGAGAACAGCTCAAATATATTATGACAAGTGGAAAAATTGAGGGATGAAGAGATAGAGGGAAGCAAAGAGAAAAGATACCAGACATGTTAAGAGATTGGCTTGGCAGAAGGTCAACAACAGAAATTATAAATATAAAGTTGTGGAGAGACACGATCACCTACGCCAGCAGTCATGGTACTTGATGATGATAATCATGATGACAATAATGATGATGGTGATGATGACGATGGTGATGATGATGATGGTGGTGATGATGATGATGATGATGATGATGATGATGATGATGATGATGATGATATTTTATTCAAATAATTCTTGAATGCGTTTTTACCGAGGACAAATTAAAATCAACATGATTTTTTTTTCTACACTTATTTCCTTGTATTCATCATCATCATCATGTACCCTGCCGGTTGGCGTAGGCGATCATGTCCCTCCACAATCTTCTATCTACAGTGCATCGTATCAGTTCTGTTGTTGACTGTTTTCCATGCCATGACACCAAGCTATCCAGTATTTTCTCTCTTTGTCGTCCGCGATCTCTCTTTCCTTTTATTTTGCCAGTTGTAACCAAGTATTCCAACTTTCCTCTTCTCATGATGTGCCCGAAAAATGTTGATTGCTTCTTTCTGATGTTTTTTAAGAGCTCCCTTTTAGTGTTGGCCTCTTTGAGAACTTCCTCATTTGTCTTTTATTTCCTTGTATTAATTGTATCAATATCAGAAGAAAACGATTCTATTTTTATACATATTTATGATAGGGGAAAACCCAGATAAGAGAGTTACACAGTTACAAATCTGGGATTTTTCCACGTGCTACACAATACTTGTAATCTTGTGTAATATATCTGTTATCTTTTTCAACATAAAGGTTACGATTCATAGCAATATGTGTATCTATCTGTCTACATATCCGTCCGTCAATCAATCATACAGTCATTCAGTCTCAAGATTTGTCTGCCGATCTGGTCGTCTCTATGACTATATGTCTGACTGTCTGTCTGACATATCTGCCTGTCTGTTTCTCTGTCTGTATATCTTCATGCATGTATGTCTGATATCTCTCTCTCTCTATATATATATATATATATATATATATATATATATATGCATTTCTTATATGACAATTGGGTATTTCATATGTAACATTGATCGACATATTTTGTTTTTATATTCCAATACAATTATTCAAATATATGATAATCTATATGGCTCTAAATTTCACATGTGTGTGGTCCTCTCCCCCCCCCCCCCACCAATTAAAAATATAAATTATAGGAATGAGTGGGTGGTAGAAGACTCCGGACATTTTCACCATAAATGATTTTAAGATTTGTAAGCTAAATCATTGTTTTGAGGTTAAAATAAAAATGATTTTAAGATTTGTAAGCTAAAGCATTGTTTTGAGGTTAAAATAAAAATGATTTTAAGATTTGTAAGCTAAAGCATTGTTTTGAGGTTAAAATAAAAATGATTTTAAGATCTGTAAGCTAAAGCACTGTTATGAGGTTAAAATAAGCAGCGTTTTTTTTTTTTTTTTTTTTTTTTTTTTTTTTTTTTGCAGATGTTGTTTGTGCCATGGCCTTGACATGAACAAGCTTACGCTAAAGCGGGCACCTAGAAAGGAACAACTACTTTGCAAGATATCAATGAATCAATAGATTAATTTTTAAGGGAAAAAAACATAACCAAGAAAAAATACAAAAATTCCATGAAGCAAAAACAACAATCTGAAAAAAGCAAAAAACTTTCCTACACAACCTTTCGACCTCGAGTAGGATATCACAAGTTGTACGGGGAGCCTCGGTAGCCATGTTGGGAAAACCACCAGACTGGACTACCGACGTTCGGACAACCTTCGATTCCCGCTGGGAGAGTGTGAGTGGTACTCGTGGTTGAAAACACAACACCCCCCCCCCAACCCCTTACGGTCGACCTAGCCGCTGGCAGAAATGGGTACGAGGGTATTACCCTGGGAAGGTGAGGAATGTCGCCTCGCATCGTGAGTTTCGATGCTTGAGGCGACACTATCCAGAAATCTCCAGCTCGTCTCGTACTTTACCTTTACCTTTAAGTTGTACGACCATCACAGCAGGGTGTAAATGATTACTATCTCGCAGTATTCATGCCAAACTAGGCCGAAATAATAATTCTGAACACTTTCTGTAGACGAGTGAAATAACAGAACCAAAGTCCTGCGATTACAACTGGGCAATTATGAGACAGGGCCTGTGTTTGATTAATTGCCAAGTCGTTGCTATGTATAAGGATATGTTGTGCATGGAATAAATAGTGCAAGATAAATAAGTTACACATGTGCGTGTGTGTGGTGAGAGAGAGAGAGAGAGAGAGAGAGAGAGAGAGAGAGGGAAAACAGAAAGGGAGGAAGGAAAGGGGTTGTATACTTCAAACGTGAAATCTGCTGCAGAAAACAAAGAAGCATGCAGACATAAATTCATAAACCATTCCTCTTCTTTTCTTCCTCAGTTGCCTTTCAGCGTGGAGGGAAGATATAAGTTACGGTCTTTTGCTCTCTATTGGCCTCTCCTTGTGTTATGTTTCCTAGTGTTTCTAATATTCCTAGTTTTTTTTTTTACTAATCGTTCTGCCTTATCATGTGGCCAAATCATTTTATCTTTAGGTACAATGGAACTTATTCTTAGCTTGTTTTCTTAGTTCTTCATTTTTGATCATTCAGGCTGTTTCCTCTCATTCGTCTAGCATTTCATCTAGGAAGTGGTTATTTTTCTTATTCTTCTTGCATCTAAGTTCCAGATTTGACATTGGTAGCTCAACGTTAGAATGAAGATTGTAGTGCCCGTTTTTTTCCTCTAGAATTATTTCCTTGTTGGGACAATAGTGGTGATAGTTGTTCGATGATTTGACAAGCTTTGTTGCATCTTAATTCTATTTATGTTGTTTGTACATTGTCATTTGTCAATAGACTTACTAGGTATTTAAATTCATTCAATTGTTTTAGTTGTTTGCCGTCCATCGTTATGTTTCTGTTCTGTTTCTCGTTAGCGATATTCATGACTTCTATTTTGATGATGTTGATTTTCATGTCGTGTTGAGTCTTGGATGCCTGTGCTTCTATTTAAATGTGCTTATAGGTTTTCTATGTTTCCATGTATTAGTGCCTGCTCGTCTGCAAATATAAGCTCGTTAACCTCCTCTGTCTCCGATGGGTTGACTAACATACATATGCAGTCCATGTAAGTAATAAACAATAGGCTATAATAGTACGTACCCGTCTCTTACTTCTAGGAGATTTTTGTAGCCTGCTGCTATCCTAAATGTGCAGCTGCTGCTGATGTAGAGACTTAGGTTGGTTAAATGTTGGCTTACTCCGTAAATAAATCACTTATACGTATATATATATAGGCCTATATATATATATATATATATATATATATATATATATATATATATATATATATATATTCTTATAACATAAATATAGCAAAGAGAACTCTACACCCATTGATATAAAAAAAAAGGATTAAGACAAGGATGCATCCTATCACCAAGCTTATTCAATCTATACACTGAGCAAATCTTTAAACACATCTCAGAAATACCAGGCCTAAACATTAATGGAAAGATAATCAATAACCTGAGATATGCTGATGATACTGTACTACTAGCAGAAAATCCTAACGATCTACAACAATTACTTAATGAAATAAACATGATAAGTAAAAAATATGGATTAGACATGAATATAAAAAAGACTACAACTATGATCATATCGAAAGAAAATTCTCAAGACCTACAAATAAGTATCAAAGTTGAAGGGATACACCTGGAGACAGGCAGTTCTGAGCTACAACTACCTTGGACATACTATAACCAGTGATGGAAAATGTACATCTGAAATAAACAAAAAATAGGAATGACAAAAAGTAATTTTAATGCCATGAAAAGTATACTAACATTAAAACAAATAACACCAGGGCTAAAACTAAGTATAGCAAAATGTTACGTCTTCTCAATATTCCTGTATGGTGCAGAAACATGAATATTAGACAAGAAAACAGAACAGAGAATTGAAGCCTTTGAAATGTGGATATATATAGAAGAATAGGTAGAATTGGAAAGAAAGAAAACAAAAAACAAATGATGAAGTATTTAAAACAACTAAAAATTAAAAAAAAAGAACTACTAAACACAATTAGAACATGACAAATGAGATTTTTGAGACACAACATCCTAATAAAAATAATATTGGAAGGGAAAATAAAAGGTAAAAGAGGTAGACCAAGACTAATATGGACGAGTAACGAACGGAATGGCGCTCCATACTAGACAACCTTCGATGCGGAGACGGCACTCAATGATGACGATCATATATATATTCTTATAATATACTTCTGAATACAAATAAACAACATATTTTATGTAAACACTGCTTTCATTGTTACAGAACAATAGAATTTATAGAACATATATTTTGTCCATATTGCCAGTATTAAATAACAAAATAGATATTCGTACTTCACAGCAAGAACGTGACGTTTACAACTGGCTACAGCAAATTATATTAATAATAGAGACTTATATTTGACCAGACATACCAAAAGTAATTCACGAAATCGCCAGCTTTGAAATGTAGAACAACTGTTGGTAAAAGTATAGGGTGTTTATAAAGTCTCACTACACTTGGTATCTAGGTCAATTTGAAAAAAATGTTTATGACGTCATCACAATATGTGCTCAATGGTAAGTTCACTTGTTGCGACAGTTTTCTTAATGACTTGTCTGGACTTTTAAGGATTCTGTCTTGGATATCTAAACATATTCATCATTCACAGCAGGCCTACCAGATCGTGGAGCATCTTCCACATTTCCAGTAGCAATAAACTTATTCAACAAATTTCATTGACAGTGGGAGCACATATTGTGATGACGTCATAAACATTTTTTTTTCAAATTGACCTAGATACCAAGTGTAGTGAGACTTTATAAACACCCTGTACAATCTAACAGTACAGTAACAGCTTACCAGTTAAGTTGTTTTATACACAATCCGTATCCTCTTATCAATCTCATGTTTAAAAATAACACAAACTGCATCATGACGATGTTGAAAGATTATTTTTTTTCCAGAATAAATTAATCAGCTGCAATTCCACAAAACTCTAATCGTACAGTCGTCAGTATAAATCAGCTTGACTAAGAAGTACGGCTTCTTATGTTCTCCATTCACAACGATTTTCGGAAATTCCCAAAATGTTTTATATTTTCGTCAACACAGAGCTGGAGTCGTCAGTCCCAGAACGCTACGGAACGTTCTGAGGAGGGGGATCTGAACACCTTGTTGTGTTAACCCACGAATAACTCAACACTTCAATAAGTTTTTGCACATTAATTAAAAAGTTTTTATAAAGAGCGACATACAGTCGTCTATAGTTTTACTTTTCATACTATTGACAGCTCTGAGAACTTCGGGGTTTCCAAGAAATGAAGGATAACTTGTTTTATTATTCACTGGTCACCGAATTTGAACACTAGTTCCACATAAGTATAAAACCTTTACAAACTCTGACCCAGTTTGTGTAAACAACTCGTCAACTACGCAAATGTTGTTCAAGTTAAAACACGGTGAGAAAAGTAATTTTTAAATACGCACATTACAACTAAATTCCCTTTTCACTATTATAGGAAAACTCCGATACCTGAATAAAAATAAGGGAGATTAGTTATTGATGGTTGTGATATTGACTAATTAGTAATTGCTAATGGCGTCTTGTTTAGCGTTTCCTACAGATTTTAAAGTGCTTTTTTCGAGTCAAGACACCTTTAATAAAAGTCAAGAACCTAAGAACCAATGTTAAATTTGTTTTGAGAAGAACAGATTTTAATAAGTATTTTTTAAAGACCAATTAAAATAGTGCAGTTCAGAGCTACAACAACCTTAGACATACTATTACCAGAGATGGAAAATGTAAAGCTGAAATAAACAACAAAAAAGGAATGGCAAAAAGTAATTTCAATGCCATGAAAAATATACTAACATCAAAACAAATACCACCAGGGTTAAAACTAAGAATAGCAAAATGTTATATCTTTTCAACATTCCTGTATGGTGCAGAAACTTGGTCATTAGACAGAAAACAGAACATAAAATTGAAACTTTGAGGATTTATAGAAGAATATGAAGAATTGGATGGAAAGATAAGAAAACAAACAATGAACTTAAAACAACTAAGAATGAAAAGAGAACTATGAAATGCTATTCAAACAAGACAAATGAGATTTTTGGGCAAGTTAAAAGACACAACCGCCGATTAAAAGTAATCTTAGAAGGGAAAATACAAGGTAAAAGATGCAGAGGCAGATCAAGACACATGGACGAGTAGCATCAAAAGATGGACAAGTCAGCCTATAACTACATCACTGTCGTAATGCTGACCACGATACCCAAAAATATACTGGTAAATAGGTGAACACTAACATTAAATGCTCTATATGCAACTGGGAAGACGGGGCTCTTTCTTCTATAGTCGGGAAGGGAAAGACATTCGATTGAGGAAAGCCCCTAGGCTGGGCTTCGCCACAAGGTGTACCCAAGAGAAATGGAATGCCAACGCGTTACTCGACAGAGACAGTAGTGCAGTGGATTACCTACCAATAAACGTAATATCCATCTACCTGCTAATTACTTAACTACCTATCTACTAACTATCTATCTACCAACAATCTATCTACTAACAATTTATCTATATACTATCTATTTACTAACTACCTCCCTACCAACAACCTACCAACAAGCAAATTTATCTACCTACTATCTATCTATCTATCTATTGACCTTTCGAGCCGTAACCGGCCCATAGGGCGTAGACCAAGATACACCTTCTCCTATATGAATTTTTGTTCTAGCAGTTTTCTTTTAAAGATATTTTATTAAATCTCGCCATCTGTCTCTGTTCTGTGCAAGCAGTTCTATCTCATTGAGGAGCCGATTCCTGCTGCTCTTGCCTCTCTCATCAATGTTCTTCTCAGTGTCTCCCTGGGTCTTCCTCTTTTTCTTTTACCTGTTGTTTCCCATATGAGGGCTTGCTTCGCTATTCGATTATTATCTCTTCTCATCACATGTCCAACGTATGACCATCGTCTTTTCTTTATTACTGAAGATATTAGTGGTTGATTGGCGATTTCTCTAATTTCCTCGTTTGTTTTGAATTCGTTCCATTCTATACCAAGTATTTTCCTTAGACATTTATTTTCGAATGCGTTCAACTTTGTTTCTATATCTCTTGTTGCTTTCCAGCTTTCACACGCATACGTAAGGGTTGATAGTACATTTGATTTGAATAGCCTAAGTTTTGTGTTTGTGCTAATGAGTTTTGATTTCCACAACTTTTCAAGGCTTCTGAAAGACATTGCTGCTTTAGCCAGTCTGATTCTAATTTCTTTGCTCGTATCCCCTTCTCGATCAATGTGACTTCCAAGATAGATAAAGTGATCGATCTCTTCTACTGGTTTGTTTTCCATGTATATTTTGTCACTTGTTGGAATTAAACTTTTCATGACTTTAGTCTTTTCATGATTGACCTCAAGCCCAATTTTGCTGGCTATTGATGATAGTTCATTTGTGTTTTCCTGCATCGTTTTTATCTGACTGCTGATGAGAACTATGTCATCAGCAAAGTCGAGGTCCTCCAAATGGTCTCCTTGTATCCATTCGATGCCTTTATTACCAGTGCAGCATTTCTTCATTATGAAGTCCATAACAATTCCAAATAACAAGGGCGATAAAATACATCCTTGTTTAACCCCAGTTTCTATTGGGAAACATTCGCTCAGTCCTTCCTCTGTTCGAACTGCACATGTGTAACCATCATACATGTCTTTGATAATATTTATGATTTTTGATGGTAAACCATATTGCTTCAGAATTTTCCACCTACTACTATCTACATACTAACTACCTACATACTACCAATTTACATACTAACTAACAACTACCTACTATCTACTTATTAACTACTTACCTACGTACTAACTACCTACCTATTAAATACCTACCTACTAACTATCTACGTACTAACTACCTATCTGCTAACTACCTACATATAATCTTCATCTACAACCGTGCCTTATTTTCGGGCACCACCACCTATTCAACATGGCCGCCACTCAAGATGATATCTCTTCTTTGTAACTTAGTCAGTTATTTGATGTTAAAATAATAATAATAATAATGATAATAATGATAAAATCAATGATAATAATAGTAGTATTACTGCATTTGTAAAATTTATTGAATGAAGCGTTTGAGAGGATTACTGTAGTGACAGGAGAGTTATAACCAGAAAGGATACTATAAGAAGAATCGATAAATTATATTTAGGGTGAGTAAATAAATGATTTGTCCATCTTGAGAAAACACCTTATGACATCTACCATAAAAAGTGTATATAAGATGTAGAGTGTGAAGCAGAATTAGAGGCAGATCCAGTGTAAAATGAAGCGACAGCATCAAGGAGCCCCTACAACAGCATCGAAAGACAATGTTTGAAACTGCCAGAAAAGCAAGCAATAGCCTTTGCATCTCCATCGACATCTAAGAATGTCGCCATAACAAACAAATAAATGAAAATGAGATCTTATCATCATCATCATCATGTATCATACTGGTTGGCGATTATGTTCTTCCATAATCTTCTATCCAGGAATGCATCGTATCATTTTGTTGTTGACTGTTTTCTATGCCATGACACCAAGCAATCTAGTATCAGCTCTCTTTTGTCGTCCGTGATCTCTCTTTCCCTGTATTTTGCCATTTGTAACCAAGTTTTCTAGCTTTCCTCTTCTCGTGATGTGCCCGAAAAAATATGTTGATTGTTTCTTTCTGATATTTTTTAGGAACTTTCTTTTTATGTTCGCCTCTTTGAGAATGTCCTCGCTGGTCTTTTTAGCTGTCCGTGGAACTTTCAACATTCTTCTGAGAAAACGCATATATCTGGCCTCTAATCGTTTTTTCATTTGTTTGTTTACAATCGCTTCCATAGGTCACAGTTGGCTCTATATAATATCAATGAACTCTCTTTCTCACTAGGTTTGTATAAATACAGCAGGTTTCTACTATATTTTAAAATGTATTAGCGATGGCTGTCAATTCCTTTCGTTTATAAAACATCAGGATATATCAGTACCAATGATAGAATGTTATATAGCCTCATAGTAGTAATATAAGTATTGAAAATAATTTACTACAAAAGGCTCTATTTTAAAAATGTAATTAAAATTCCACTACAAAACACGAGTCTCACTAAGTATATGTTTTTAGTTTTGCGGGAGTACGGGGAAATTAAAGAGCGGACAGGTTGGCTAGCTGCGCTGTCGTTGAAGACGGTCAACCAATGTATCGGGTCGACATCATCAATGCCCTCCTAGATGTGGGAAGGGCACAGGACTTCGACAAACATGAATTCACGTCATTCCTTAGGATAAAGAGATGGAAGTTAAGATGGGCACAGCCAGAAACGAGAAACTTAGTGGACGTATAATAAAACTTATCATCCAACACAGAACTGAGTCGTCAGTCGCTGGACACTGCAAAACTTGCTGATGAGGGGAACTGAGCACTTATGGACATGCTCGGATTGCAATAATGATGGCCCGCGAATAACTATATATATATATGGCCCTTTTCGTCTTGTCAGACGGTCTAGTGGAGGCTATTGCGTATTTTTTTGAGGTATTGTTTTTGCCGAACAGCTTCTCTCGTGGCTAATTCTACCAATGCTTGACAAACACACGCGGTCACATAATGAACAGGTCAGGCTCGCTGATCCACAGGGTTTACCATCCTTTTTCATGAGTCTCTTCTCTTCTAAGTATATATATATATATATATATATATACAGACAATCAAACCAAGTGGTATTGACATATTGATTTAAAAATAAAAGTAACGTTTTTATACGGTGCTATATAGAGCCAATTCTGACCTATGGAAGCGAATTATGGACAGCAAACAAACAAATGAAAAGACGATTAGAAGCCACAGAGATGGAATTTCTAAGAGGAATGTTGAAAGTTGTGTAGACAGCTAAAAGAGCAATGAGGAAATTATCAAAGAGGCCAACACAAAAATTGAACTTCTAAAAAATATCAGAAAGAAACAATCAACATCTTGCGGGCACATCATAAGAAGAGGAAAGTTGGAATACTTGGTTACAACTTGCAAAATAAAGGGAAAGAGACATGGCGGACGAGAAAGAGAGAAAATACTAGATGGGTTGGTGTCATGGCACAGAAAACAGTCAACGACAGAATTGATACAATGCATTCCTGGATAGAACATTGTGAAAGGACATGATCGTCTACAACCGGTATGACACATGATGATGATGATGATGATTACGATTACGATGATGATGATGAAAAGTAAATGAGAAAGAAGAAGAAGATCTCTTATATATCTATAGTTTAGGTTAGTTTAGTTTAGTTTAGTTTAGTTTAGTTTAGTTTAGTTTAGTTTAGTTTAGTTTAGTTTAGTTTAGTTTAGTTTAGTTTAGTTTAGTTTAGTTTAGTTTAGTTTAGTTTAGTTTAGTTTAGTTTAGTTTAGTTTAGTTTAGTTTAGTTTAGTTTAGTTTAGTTTAGTTTAGTTCAGTTCAGTTTAGTCTAGTGTAGTCTAGTTTAGTTTTGTTTTGTCGACAGATCATTCTCATTGCACATCGAACATGCACATGAGTGCTCAGATCTCATCCCCAGTATGTCCCTGATAGTGTGGAGACCGATGACTTCATTTCTGTGGTGATTTGTTATTGTCTCTGTTTTCTTGCATATGTATGGCAATGCACAGTCGCGTGTTTGTTTACTTGTACCGATGAAGGCCTGTGGTTCAAATGTTCATGATTTTGTGATGTCGTCATTTTTAGTAAAGTTGCTACATACATTTTATTTTTATTTTGCTTATTTTTTATCATGCGAAAAAGCTCCGGAAAAGGGTAAACTAACACTATTTTTTTTTACTAAGGTTTGTTTATTTGTTGACACTTCATGGAAGACGCATTGCTGAAGATTTACGTGCACCTTCTAAATAGGCCCACACAGTCACACACACACACACACGCACGCGCACGCACACACGCACACACACACACGCACACACACATAATGTTTATATAATAAGTCTAGGAACCGTATCTTTATGGTTTCCCTTTCAGCCATTCATAGAATGCAAACATAGATTCGTAGAAATGATATTTCATTTTTTTTTTATTCTGCGTGCTACCCGTCAACATTGCAAATAGTGTGCCGTTTTATCTGTTAAAACTGGCCCTAGATCATAATGTAGCGCTTAAGAGCAACAATAACCCAAAGTTATAACCTTTAAGAACTATTGAGAAACGCTTCATGCTTCAATTGTCCTTGAATTTATAATAATGATCCCTACGAATTCACGTGCGCCAAAAGCTATCAGGAAGTTGAAGATGTAGCAAGTGTGCACTAATGTGCGGTCTAAGTGGTGTCCAACACTCTGATAATATCGACGTGTGTAATGTGACATGAAAATCTGAACATAAAATCTGCAGCCTGAGAAGAAAAAGCTGCAGACCTCAAATCAATGGAAAGACACTCTAAAGTCCAGTTCAAGAAAGAAGCAAACAGATTCATAGAAAAAAAAAGAGAGAATACACGGCGAAAGAAAAAAAATGTAAATAACATTTCCTAGAGGCGCTGCAAAATGCATAGTCAACTATGACTGAGGGAGACTACTACTAATGTACGTCCTTTTGCTCTGCTGAAACAAGTCATTCAGTGGATACCTTCACACTGTAATATACACGAGAACGAACGCGCAGATAAATTAGCTAAGGAGGGAGGGAGATTACCACAAGAGAAACATCCGCTCAGTTATGATGAAGCCAAATCCATCCCCAAGGGTCAGTTCCGTGAAACATGGAAACGAGAACACCCAAAGCATAAGGAGAGTGACGGATACCACCAACTATCAAGGAGGGATCAAGTCATCATACTTCGCCTACGCACTGGCCACAATAGAATGAGAAATCACATGTTCACCAAATTCAAAATAGGTACAACCAGCCTATGCCACTGTACACTGGACAATATGACTACAAAACATGTTCTACAGGATTGCCCCCAGTACACAGACCTGAGGAGAGCAATGTGGTCCACGCCCACCTCCAACTATATGGGGCAGTCGATTCGCTTAAACAGACGGCTGACTTCATGAGAGTGTCTGGAATCCTACTCTGATTGAATCTTGATCGCAGAGAGAGAGAGAGAGAGAGAGAGAGAGAGAGAG
Organism: Megaustenia siamemsis; assembly: GCA_032433765.1. Lineage (NCBI taxonomy): Eukaryota > Metazoa > Mollusca > Gastropoda > Stylommatophora > Ariophantidae > Megaustenia > Megaustenia siamemsis. The sequence goes on from JAVIAB010000106.1 coordinate 37,715,664, forward strand.
AGAGAGAAACAAAAACGAGCATGCTTACACAAAATAGGACTCAGTGATACTGCAACATGCGATTATAGAGCATCCTGAAAACTCCAGAGCGTATCCTACATGACTGCAGCACTGTCAACACCCTAAAAACACAAATATCTTCTTCTTCTTCTTTCCTTCCTCATCCGCCTTTCAGCGTCGAGGGGAGATATAATTTGTGGTCTTTTGCTCTTCTGTTCGCCTCTGCTGCTGTTATGTTTCCTAGTGCTTCTAATATTCCATCGATCCATCTTTTTTTGTGGTCGACCCTGGGTCTGGTGTTCTCACAACGTTTGTTGAAGGCTCGTTGTGTTGTGTTTTGATCTTTCTGCCTTGTCACGTGGCCAAACCATTTTATCTGTTGTTTCCTTATATATTCTATGGAGGGGGCTATTCCTAGCTTTTTTCTCAGTTCTTCATTTCTGATCTTATCTCTCAGACTGTTTCCTGTCATTCGTCTAACACATTTCATCTCAGTGAAGGTTATTTTCTTATTGTTCTTGCATCTAGGGTCCAGGTCTGGCCTTGGTAGCACAACGTTGGGATGAAGATTATATTGTAGAGTGCTCGTTTTGCCTCCAGGGTTATTTCCTTGTTGGACAATAGTGGTGATAACTGTCCAATGATTTGACAAGCTTTGTTGCATCTTGATTCTATCTCTGCTGTTTGAGAATTATCGTTTGTCATTAGACTTCCTAGGTATTTGAATTCCTCTACTTGTTTTAGTTGTCTGCCTTCTATAGTTATGTTGATGTTCTGTTTATTTTTGGCGACATTCATGACTTCTGTTTTGTTGATGTTGATTTTCATGTTGTATTTTGTGCCTGAGATGTTGAGTTTGTTTAAGTGTTCTTGTAGGTCTTCTATTGTTTCATGTATTAGTGCCTGATCGTCTGCAAATAAAAGCTCGTGATCTCCTCTGTCTCTGATGGGTTGGCTAGCCTGCATATATAGTCCCTGCATGTAATAAACAGTAGGGGGGATAGTACGCATCCCTGTCTTACACCTGATCTAACTTGGGACCGAACCCTACATATTGTCCTCTGTAGTCCAGTTCACTAACCACTAAGCCATCACGGCTCCCATAGGGAAAAATAGCTTTTCAGAAAATGAAAAATATCTTATGCAACAAATCTATGTCAATAGAAGTGAGAAAGAGAGTTCATCGGTGCTATATAGAACCAATTCCTACCTATGGAAGCGAATCATGGACAGTAGACAACAAATGAAAAGACGATTAAAGGCCACAGAGATTGGATTTCTCAGAAGAATGTTGAAAGTTCCCTGGACAGCTAAAAGATCAATGAGGAAATTATCAAAGAGGCCAACACAAAAAGGGAACTCCTAAAAAACATCACACACACAAAAAAAAAAACAATCAACATTTTTCAGGCACATCATGAGAAGATGAAAGTTGGAATACTTGGTTACAACTAGCAAAATAAAAGGAAAGAGATATCATGGACGACAAAGAGAGAAATACTGGATAGCTTGGTGTCATGGCATGGAAAACAGTCAACAACAGAAGTGATACGATGCACTGTAGATAGAAGAATGTGGAAGGACATGATCGCCTACGCCAACCGGTATGGTACATGATGATGATGATAATCGTCTGCCGTATCGACAGTGAAGGTTAGCTGCGAGCTTAGATTATCATTCCTCGTCACGTGATAATACTAAGGAAGAGGGTAATAACATTCTCAATGTTTTTTTTTTTTGCAAGATTTGTTTATTAGTTGACACTTCACGGAGGACACGTTGTTTAAGATTTACATCAAACAAACAAACACACACATACATGCATACATACACACACAAACACAAAACACACACAAACAACACATATACATCACAGCTATCTATAGTAAAAATAAAAGTAAAGTACCCCCGTTACGTCAAGTGCCGAATAGGGAATATGGTGTTAGTGACCATAAATTTTACAGACCTTCGGCACATGATTTTGGGGTAATGTGGTCGGTATTACGCCAGTGCCGCTTTACTTTCCCAGAAAAAAATCCGGTACCATTAAAGGCTGGGTGAACCGGAAGCCGTCGGTTGGGATTGAACCATACCTCTTGTCCTTTGTAGTCCAGATCACTAACCACTGAGCTATCACGGCTCCTACAGCTATCTAGACTTTTACTAAAACCTGCAGATTGAGGGAGCTTTCTCGAAATCACCAAACCCATTTTACAACCTTGATGGCATAAGCTGACATAAGTTGTCTACCGTAGGCTTTGTCTGTCTACTCCATTTACCTTGTATTTGTCCCTTCACCAAGCGTTCAAGTAGGTTATTGTGTCTATTATCCACAAATCTATCCCAATTGTATTTGATTCGAACAATAAGAAAGATAACGACCACCGAAATGAAATGTGTCAGAAGAATGACAGGAAACATCTTAAGGGACAGAGAAAGAAACACCGACATGAGGAAGAAACTCGAAATTGAACCAGCCATCGAATACATAAAGAAACAACAGATAAATTGGTTCGGCCACATAACAAGAAAAAAAGAACTAACAATGACTCAAAGAGCCATAAACAAACGCTACGAAAACGCCAGATTGAGAGGAAGACCGAGAAAGATATGATAAAGGGAATACTAGAGTCACTATGAGGGATAACACCAGAAGAGGCCAACAGATGAGCAAAGAATCGCAGATTGTATCTCCCTCGACGCCAAAGGCAATAGAGGAAGGATAGGAGAGAAGAAGAATTGTTTTAATACTTCTTTCTCTTTCTGGCGTTCACCCGATGACGACTAAAGCTATTGATTGACCTTTTCGTCATCCGTCCTTAAAGTAAAGTAAAGGTAAAGTAAATGTAAAGTAAATGTAAAGTAAATGTAAAGTAAAGGTAAAGTAAAGGTAAAGTAAATGTAAAGTAAAGGTAAAGTAAAGGTAAAGTAAAGGTAAAGTACGAGACTTGAACCGGCGTCTTAGCACGCGAGTTTCCACCAATATATGCTCGGCCGCCTATCCAGAAATGTTAGGAGATTTCTGGATAGTGTCGCTTCAAGCATCGAAACTCACGATGCGAGGCGACATTCCTCACCTTCCCAGGGTAATACCCTGGTACCTATTTCTGCCAACGGCTGGGTCGACCGTGGAGTATTTTTTTTCCCCCACCACGAGTACAACTCACACTGCTCCCAGCGGGAATCGAACACGGGTTGTCCGAACGTCGGTAGTCTAGTCGGGTGGTTTTCCCAACTAGGCTACCGAGACCCCCGAAAAGAAGAAAAGAAAGTTTTTAAGAGAAAGTTAAGTTGGCGTAAATGATTTGTGTTGAAATTTTCAGAACTGGCATATTTGCGCCTTTCGAGCCAACACCTCCGATTTCAGCTGGACATTTTTAGTACCGGATTGCCTTCCCTCTTCAATCCATAATCGCTTGGTCAGCTAAGAGTCGCTAACAGCTCCCAGCTCTGTTGCTGTCAGACGCTTTGCCTCCGCTTCAAACTTGACAATACTTAATTATTTTATTATCTTCCAATTCATCACATTCTTCTATATGACAAATCAACATTTGAGAGTCAACATCTTCGAATTTCTTTTCTGTTTTCTTTTTTTTTAGTGTCCATGTTTCTGCGCCATATTCGAGTGCTGGGTGGATGTAACACTTTATTTTTCACATATTTTTGGTTTTGTTTCTCAATTACATAAATGCCATCATCATCATCATCGTCGAGTATCATGCCTGCTGGGTTAGGTGGTCATGTCTCTCCACAACTTTGGATCTCAACAGTTATTTATCATTTCTGTTGTTTACCTTCTGGCAAGTCATTCTCTAAGCTGGCTGGTATCTTTCCTCTTTGCTTCCCTCTTTTTCTTCGTCCCTCAATTTTCCCAGTTATCACAATATATTCCAGCTATTCCTTTCTCATTACATGACTAAAAAAATGATTATTGTTTCTTCATATTATTGGAAATTAGCTCTCTCTCTTTACTTTGGCCTCTTTCAGATACAGTATAATTGCTGCAAAGCGGAGGAAACAGCATAAAAAGATGTTGGCACTACGATACAATGGACTGCCTGCATTCTGCAAGCACAGAAGCTGACAATACGGCCAAACAATGAAAAACATTCGGACTTGTAGTCAAAAGAGCAACACCCTTTCCTGGACGAGTTACTTGATGATGAATTATGACGATGACACACAATAACACACATAGGAGCAAATAAGGGCTATTCTGAATACTATCTTTCAATGTTTTGAATGTTACAATTGTATCCAGTGATATTATTGGAATTACTTGGTCATTCTAAGTGCCGAAATTATGTAGAACAAATACACTTTCCTGTACTCATAATTCAAACAATATACAAGACTGGTGGACTCGTTAGTATTGTACACCACTATAATTTTTCTGCAACTTAGCTAAACAGCTTACAAATGACATGCTGACGAGCAGTCACGAGGTATAAATAATATCGTTACAACAGACAAAATGCTAGCTTATTCTGTGTTATGTACGGCTTCAGTTAAACTGTAAAACGATCATTATATGGGCTTTGTAACGTTGATTATGAAACGCCTACTGCCTTGTCCAACTATTCTTAAATAGGAGAAAAATAATAATAAATGAATATTATTATAAAGGGAAACTTCCGAGGCGATAGATCAGCGAATCATTTCAGAGGAAGCGGTATGCTTGTTTACAGCACTCGAAAAAAATCACAAATAATCAACAGACAAGTTGTTGATTATTTGTAGGTTTTTTTCCAAGTGCTGTAAACATACTCTTCTGAAATGATTCGCTATTCTTAAATAGGTGATTACAAACAACCTCGAAATGTAAATATTTCACGAAATGATCTGTGGTTTGCAAGCTTAGTCCAACACTAGCATATTCTTTGTTGTAAGGTATAACCAGCTTCAGCTACATCGTTGTGTAAGTTAAACTGCCTTTATAACGTAAACAGTGAAACACAAGACATACCGTCTGTCCAACAGTTCATAAAAGATTATTAACAAACTCGAAATGTAAATTATCCACGAACGGCCTGATTTCTTCCATGACAAGAACCTCCAATCAGGAGACAATAAATGCTTTGTTAGTTTGTGTTACCTTGTGACTCTCCAATCAGGAGACAATAAATGCTTTGTTAGTTTGTGTTACTTGTGACTCTCCAATCAGGAGACAATAAATGCTTTGTTAGTTTGTGTTACCTTGTGACTCTCCAATCAGGAGACAATAAATGCTTTGTTAGTTTGTGTTACCTTGTGACTCTCCAATCAGGAGACAATAAATGCTTTGTTAGTTTGTGTTACCTTGTGACTGCTGTTTACGTGTTGCAGGTTTGTATTTTTCCTCACTGTCTGATCTAATAAATAAACGTGCTACCAGGGATGTGTAACATGCTAGAAACTTCCCTAAAAGGTCACTGGACTAACAGTCCAGTTGTTTGTCCATCTCTGTTAATTAGGATTGATTATATTTCGTACTAATTAGGGTAAATACAAAAATAACAATTTTCAACTCAAATGTTAAGTCGGTCCTATTATATGGCTGTGAAACATGGAGAACAACAAAAGTGACAATCACGAAGATACAGACTTTCATTAATGGATGCTTACGCAGAATAAAAGGATGGAAATGGCAGGACAAAATCACTAACATAGAATTATGGAAATGTACCAGTCAAATACCACTGGATATCATAAAGAGATACAGCGAAGATGATGGTGCTGGATAGGACACACACTACGGAAGCCAACTGAGAGTATTACACAACAGGCCCTTTTTTGGAATCCCAGGGGAAAAAACAAAGAGGAAGACCAAGGAATTCTTGGAGAAGACAGATAGAAGCACAGATGAAGATGATGGGGAAGACATGGAATGATCTTAAAAGAATAGCAAAAAACAGGATGACTTGGAAAGTGTTGAAGACCTATGCTCCACTGGGAGCTAAAAAGGTAGAAGAAGAAGATATTTTGTACTTGTTTTAAATTTGAGTGTTTTCGGAAGTTGCTCTCTGTGCTCAAATGCGGTAGAGAAATACAACATTACTTACGGGTCAATTTCCCATTTGAGAGGCCTATACAATATGCACCTCCTCTCCTAGAAAATACGGAATCTCCGCCACCTATCTATTGTTCTTTCGAGCTGAAGATGGCAAATGGACATAAATCTAGACTCTTGTGTCCGAAGATGCCAAGTGTCGGACATTGCTATTTTATCTCGCCACTCGTCCCTATTCTAGGCGAGCCTTCAACTCCACTACTCTAGCGTAAGCAGCCCACGACGAACAAAACACGAAGCTACTTCCCAAAGAGACAAAACTGCGACTGACGAAGTAGTTTACATTAATGTGTAACATGGAAATAACTTGCGTCAAAGAATTCCAACAACGGTCATGAACAGCACTAATGTGACGTAAAAGCGCAGATCAGGTCTAGACGGTGGAAGGTCTCATTCACAACACTTGATTTGTCAAATACGGACTGTTGTCGGCCTACGACCTCGCTTTAACGACACAGATGTATTGAGTATATCATCATTTTGACTTTAACGCAGAAAAGTGCAAAGGAGATCCGAAATTAATCAGACCCTGGGTGCACTTTCTGCAGCGATCGAGAGGACGTGGACTTGATCCGGCATCTTGGAGACGGAAGTATATCAGTCGATGAGTAATTGATGCTTCAAGCCGTCAATTCACGTTTCAAACCGTTTTAAGCACCCATGGTGCAGCCGGGATTTGAACCCACAACTTCTCTGTCTCGAGGCCGGCATCTTGTCTCGAGACTAACCAGTCCTCCGATGTTTTTAGTTCATTCATGTATTCTGTATATATGGTATATGTTGTTGCATATGTCTGTTGTGATAAGGTGACCATATTTTTGAAATCCCATTCCGGGACGGAATAATTTTACTTCAATTTTCCACCAATAAAATTACATTTCTTCTTGCTGTCATTTTCAAGTGAATAATACATACATTTTAAAACATCTAATAATATAGACCTACAATACGCTATCAGGATAATCAGGAGATAAAAAAAAAAACAGTGATACTCACTTAAATTGAAGGTGAAACAGAGATGCTGTACTTTTCAGATGAGTGAATTTTCTGTAAAATGTCCTTCTTTGTATGCATCATCTTATAAAATTCGACACATGTTCCCTCATAGTTCACTTTGGTGATCAACATGGCTTTTAAAGTTTCAACACCTAGTTGTGTTTTATCATTTGTCCATAAACTTTTCATCAGATAAACACTCGTTCTGTTGCAGCATTTGTGCCAGGCAGACACAAAAAGAACACTGCCAACTTCAGAATATGTGAAACGGGCACATGATTGTTTCTGAAGTGGGAAGCTAGTTCAACCCAACGCTGCCCTGGTAATGTTTTATTAAGACTCCACTCACTAATTTTTTGTGAAGTAACGAACTGTTTCATGTAGACATATTCGTCATACATTTCATTTTCTGGAAAGTCGACTGAAGGCACTGTTTGACTCACTAATGATGAAGACTTCTCAATATCTTCCCAATTTGGTGTTCTGTTCAGCATTACCCAGCTGTAAGACTCTAGGTTTTGAAAATTATTTGCAGCCCATTTCTTCAAATAACTTAAAGCTGTTTCATAAAATGAAGAAACACTGGCGTTAAACTTTTTCACATCATCACGTGGAAATCCTTCCATTTCCAGCTTTTTTAAGGATTATCTGAACTCTTGATGGCAAGAAGCCGTCTTCCAGCTTGGACTCCAAGATAGCTTTCAACCTATTGATGTTGTCAATGACTTCAAATACAGTGACCATCTGTCCCTCTACTTTCTGCACTGCTTCGTGGAAAGAGGATGCCTGACTGTGAACCAAAATAAGCCATGCCTCAGACAGTGGGTTTTCAAAGAATTCCTGTATAAAAACTGGGCATCTGTCTTGAGATTGAAAATATGATTTTAGAGGCAGGAACATGTAAAGAACCCTTTCAACAGCAGGCAAGAGCGCAAGCCACCTAGTTTGTGCATAACCTAAAATCATCTGGAAGTCTGTGTCGACAAACTGACAAAACTCCTTGAGACTTTCAACTCTAACTGTGTATGATTTGAAGTACAGATACATTTTTGCAATAGTCATTTCAACATCAACAGGCAATACGTCTGCAGCTGCTCGAACAGTGTTGTGGAAAATATGGCAAGCACACCCAACACCTATCAAACTATGTCCAAGGTTTTCTTTCAGTTTTGTGAAAACATTGTTCTGTCCTTTTCTTTCAGCGCCCCCAAAATTAGAATTTGTGTTGTCTGCACATAATCCAACTACTTTCAGTTCTAAACCATTTTCAGTTAGACAGTCAATAAGAAAACTACTTACTATATCAGATGTTTCACTCGGCAATTACTTCAACTCTAATATTTTAACTTTCAGTCCTTATTGCGATCAAAGTATCTGACAAGCAAAGGAAAAATCTTGATTTCTTTGTGGTTGGAGGCATCTGTCAGTATGGAGATAAATGTTACGTTTTCTAGGTCACATCTCAACTCGTTTAGAGCATGGGGTGTGAACACATTCCGAATAATAGCTTCTGTTTTCGTACGTACACGAGCAAATTTTGGTTCTAAAGTTACCTGAAGCAATTTTGACGTGCAGTCCATAGATCTAAACGTGTGATTGTGCATCACTGTATGATATGCAAAGGCACCTGACCTTCTGTAGCAGCTAACTGTTCTTCTTTGTCACCAACCTGTTCAGCTCGAAAAAAATTGTCAACGACGAGCTTGATGCAGCAGTAGCGACGGCTCTCTTGTTTATCACTATTTATGTGGCTCTTAATATCACCACGTCCACTATGGTTAATAGTAAACCCGGATGAACATATATTACATCTTACAGTGAAGTCTGATGACGATGTAGACTTTTTTATAAAAGGGTATTCCTTTTGTAAATCTTAATTAAAATTACAATTACGCTTCGGTGCCATTTTTGCGAAAGTGAAAGTGAAAGTTAGTAACACAACGAGTATATACGAGATTTAAAACTAGGAGCGCATTCTACTGTTTTGATATTAAACAAAATTGTCTACACAGCAACGGAATAATATTTTTTTAATTGAAGAAATGTACGCCGTATACCAAAATGGCTAAATTTGTAAACGTTTGTGTCCCAAATTATTTTTTATCAAATCCGGGACAAAAGCTAAAAAATATGCCAAAATCGGGACAAAACCGGTACGGCAGCTAATCCGGGACAAAGGTTCCAAAAATGTCAAATTCCGGGACTGTCCCGGACAATCCGGGACGAATGGTCACCTTAGTTGTGATCTCTTAAATGCCAAAATCTTCTTGTGATTTTATTATCTCTATCTGTATGTTGTACGGTTCTGCAGCTTTTCCCTATTTCATTGTGTGTATAGCTTTTAAAACTTCAGATTTCAGATTTTATAGCCGGAATTACATTTTATAATTGGCTTCAGTTCCCTTTCGTCATAAAATAATTGTGTTATATATTCCTGCTATCATATACAACGAGAAAATCCTCTTAAACTAGGGCTCTGAAGCTCTCTTGGGCTTACCTTTTTTGTAGTACCGCTCGTAACGATCACATCATGAGAATATAAACTGTTAGTTGTATTGATACACTTTAGTTGTATTTGTTTCTGTATTTGTATAGTGTTTGCATCCATGTAAAACGCCTTTTCTGGCCCATGTATTATATTATTCTGTACTGTCTTCATATCTCTTTAATTAAATAAAAAAAATTATTTTGTAACTTTACCCTAACCGGCATATTTTTTATTACACCCCCCTCTCCCTCATTTTCGATCCTGATCGACGGCTTCCGGGTTCACCCAGCCTTAAATGGGCACATGATTTTTTTTTTCTGGCAAAGTAAAGCGGCACCGGCGTAATATCGACCACATTACCCCAAAAATCATGTTCCGTAGGTCTATAAAAAAAAGTATGGTCACTAACACCATATTCCCTATAAGCCACTTGGCGTGACGGGGCACGTTACTGTAACCCCCCCCCCCCTTTCCCCATTTTAAAAATAATAATAAATAATCTAAGTAAGCTATAGATTGGGGCTACACAATCCGATAAACCTCCAAAAAAATGTTTAGAATTTGATTTGGGACTATACTTTTATTCATACCAATCATGTGACTTCAGTATTGTGAGATCTGGTGTTTATGTTTTTAAATGGGAAACAGGGTGGGGGGAAGGAGGGGGGGGGGGTAGGTGAATTGATGCCTCAAAGTTTCATTTAGCTTAGGGCCTCACCAAGTCCAAGTTTTAATCCAGCACTGCCTACGCGGTATCATCATCATCATCATCATCATCATCATCATCATCATCGAGTGCCTTCTCCGCAACGAAGGTTGGCTACCATGGATCGCCATTCTACTCTGTTTCTTGCTTTGATGGTGCAGGCTGACATAGATTGACTTGTCCATCTTTTGATGTTACTCGTCCATGTTAGTCTTGGTCTGCCTCTGCCTCTTTTACCTTGTATTTTCCCTTCCAATATTACTTTTAGTAGGCTGTTGTGTCTTTTAACATGCCCCAAAAATTTCATTTGTCTTGTCTTAATTATATTTAGTAGTTCTCTTTTTATTTTCAGTTGTTTTAAAACTTCATCGTTTGTTATCGTTTGTTATCTTTTGTTTCCATGCAATTCTACCTATTCTTCTATAAATCCACATTTCAAAAGCTTCAATTTTCTGTTCTGTTTTCTTGTCTAATGTCCATGTTTCTGCATAATACAGGAATATTGAGAAGATGTAACATTTTGCCATTCTTAGTTTCAGCCCTGTTGATATTTGTTTTGTTGTTAGTATATTTTTTATGGCATTAAAATTACTTTTTGCCATACCTAGTCTTTTCTTTATTTCAATTTTGCATTTTCCATCATTGGTTATAGTATGTCCCAGTTAGTTGAAGCTCTGAACTGTCTCCAGATGTATTCCCTCAACTGTGATATTTAATTGTAGGTCTTGAGAATTTTCTTTGTTTATGATCATAGTTTAGTCTTTTTGATATTCATATCTAGTCCATATTTTTTGCTTGTTATGTTTATTACATTAAGCATTTGTTGTAGATCTTTAGGATTTTCTGCTAGTAGAACAGTATCTAAAATGCTGTCGAGGTTCGTCCATTTATCTTGAAATACATCGGTTCTAGATTTAGGGTGACCATTTTTTTCCCATGGTTTCCGGGGACATTTGTCATATTTTTTACATTTCAGAGGATTTTTTTGCTTATTTCTGAGACTGTCCCACAAAATCGGGGACGAACGATATATATGTGTGTGTGTGTGTGTGTGTGTGTGCGTGCGTGTGTGTGTGCGTGTGTGTGTGTGTACATATATATATATATATATATATTTATATATATATATTTATAATATGTGTGGGTGGGTGTGTGACTGTGTGTGCGCAAGAAATTTTGTAGATGCAAAAAAAAAGATAACTTTAAATTTCATAATAACTGTTCATTTGCTGTTTGATTTTATTTTTGTTAATATTCACGGTACTTATGCGATACACGCACTTAATGACATTACAATAGCTAGTTGTGTTTCTCAAACCTTATTTATACTGAAGAGGTTGTTGCCTCGGCGTGGTACTTGTTTTTTGAGTGTATCTTTCTCAAGATCTCATGATTTGAAGCAAGTTTTTCACTGAAGCTTTCACACGATAAATTAATGTTAGTTTTTACTGTTGGCGACTTTGGCGAGATACTTTGGCGGGAGATGTCCGGAAAGGCAGGGGTGGGGGAGAGAGTCTGCTTTTTAAAAAAATTAAACCCATCCCAATAGAAGTGAGTGGTGGGAATAGAAGTGACGTAGCACCGCGCTTCAAGAGTTCAAAGAGCTATCTCCGACACAACGCGTCCAAGTCTTCTCTTTTATCTTCCTGCTAATGCCGCTCAGTCTGGGATAAACAAACACAACTCAGTAACGTCCTGAGTCCTAGTGATTACTTTAAAAGAGGGCCGATTCCGTGTATGAACATTTATTTATTCACTGAAATCGGGGACAAATTTCTTTCGGGGACAACTTCTACATTCCGGGGACTGTCCCCGGAAATCGGGGACGAAAGGTAATTTCCCTTATTTTCACCCTATACTAGATATATTGTTAGACTAATTCTACTAATTCAATGGGGAGGAAAGGGAGCGATGAGAAGAACTGGTCACCCCACGAAGCTGACCGATACGGTTCAGCACAATTAAGTCACTAACAATTCATTACCCAACGGCAACTATTATGTGGCTGCCTTTACCTTACAAAACGCTACACGTCGTGTAGGGAGCCAGTGGTGGGGAATGTTTAAACACTCCCCACCACTGGCTCCTTACTACCAGCTTTACCGCAGCATCGCAATTATTTGCCTATTCCCTACACGTCGTGTAGTCTCTGAATGAAAACAAGAAAAAGACAAACCTGTGACATTGCGAGTAGCATGCAAGAGTTGTCTCCATTCAGGAAGTAGCAGTAGCTGAGTGACTTCGGCGACAAACCTTGGACGATTAGCCTGAGTAAAGGGGCAGACGTAACTAAACACAACACACACGCAACGATGTGGGGATGGATTGCCCTGGCAGTTTTTATTGTCTTTATAATTATTCTGTACATGTTGTCTCCTCTTATTTCACCTTTACAGATGAAATTGAAGGATGCACACGTTTTGGTGAGTCTCGATTGATTTATTTTGTTTTAATATGTTTTTTGTTTTTAATTATGATGATAAGATTACGACAGAAGAGTTACACTTTTTTACACTTTTTACACTTGTAGCAACTTACAGTTACTACTCACTTAGTTGGCTTAGTTCTGAGTCTCAGTCTGTTACGTTATTGTTGAGTCTACGGAGCCTCACTCCTCTGGTTTGTCTACAAGAGTAAAGCCTAGTCATTCTGGTTTTCTTTTCCTTTTTTTGTTATTATAATTATTTTACATAAGCCAGCCAGTCAAGAATGTGTCCGAGGACTATATTATATAATAATAATAATAATAATTTATATTTATATTATAAGTAAGCGATCAAAATTACTTGCCCTTATATTATCATGTATGTGCTATTTTGTGAGAGAAGAGTTTGCAATTGTGTAACTCACTCACTGTAAAAAACTTAGTATTTTAGTAATTCCAAGCAAGAGAAGTCAAGAAGAGAAGAGAATTATTATTAAGTAAATCTCTATCTACAGCACATCTTTTTTTCCTCATCATCATGTGCCACACCGTCTGGTGTAGACTATCATATCATGTCCTTCCACAATTCTGTCCTCATATCGCTTCTCAAGTTCTCTGTTGTTAACTGTTTATAATTTATATTTACTGTGACACTACACCAAATTAATATCTAGCATCTTCTCTCTCTGTCATCACAATCTCTGTTTCAAACATCTTTTCAGTAACAGTTAATTCAGTTACTTGAGTGACGTCTTGAGTTACTACTGTTAATAATAATAATCTATTAAATATAACTAAAATTACTAAAAAGAATTATGTTGCTTACCACCTAAAAAAAAACCAACCCTGTCACACCATGGGCATGGCATTCAATATAGTTTTATTATAGTATTATACTTAGGATGGGAGCCGCGATAGCTCAGTGGTTAGCGAACTGGACTACAAAGGACAAGGGGTAGGGTTCGATCCCAACCAACGGCTTCCGGGTTCACCCAACCTTTAATGGATACCGGATTTTTTTCTGGGAAAGTGGAGCGGCACGGGCATAATCACGTAATACCGACCACATACCCTAAAATCATGTGCAGAAGGTCTGTAAAATTTATGGTCACTAACACCATATTCCCTATACGCCACTTGGCGTGACGGGGCACTTTACTTTTTTTTTTATATATACTTAGGATATGGTATTAGTGGGTCCTAACCAACACCCCCCCCCCCCCAACCTCCCCGATAACAATCTGAACATTTACATTTTTATTGAGTGGTTAGTCTGCTCACTACTGACTAGAAGGGTTTTGGTTAATTTCCAATTGACACATTTAATTACCCCCCGGGGCCTTGGTAGCCTAGTTGGGAAAACCACTCAACTGGGCTAAGGACGTGCGAACAACCTGTGTTCAATTCCCACTGGAAGCAGTGTGAATTGTACTTGTGGTTGGGAAAAAAAAATACCCCCACGTACGATCCAGCTCCTGGCAGAAATGGGTACCACCAGTATAGTACTCTGGGAAGGTGAGGAATGCCGCCTAGCATCATGAGGTTCGATGCTTGAAGCGACACTATTCAGAAGTCTCCAAACACTTCTGGATAGGCAGCTGAGCACATATGGGTAAAAACTCACATGCTACGATGCTGATTCAAGTCTCGTACTTTACCTTACATTTAATTATCCATCCTGGTTTTTGGGTTCACCATGCCTTTTGGTGCCAGACATTATTTTTCTGGTACAGTAAGATGGCCTAGCATGATAGTAACTACATTACCCTTAAAATAGAAATTGTTGGTCACTTAAAAATATTGGCACTGACACTATATTTCCTAATCACCTTTAGGTATGGTAGGAATCGTTAATTACTTTTTTGAGTAATGTAATCTGCACTATGTCATGCCATCTTTCCTTTTACAAATATGTTTCCCATAAACAAATCATCAGTACCAGTTTAGACCTTGATTAGAACCAGAAATTGGTTGGTCAAGGGAGTTTATCTGACTTCTTATCTATAGAATAAAGTTCACTACGTCAGCTCTCAAGGAGATAATAAAATAGTCAAAATCTAGAACTATGTCAAGGCATAAGACTTATATGTACTTAGTTATTTTCTGCATGGGACTGAGTTGTCTAGATGGAAGATGTTGGCCTCTGAAAGAGAAGGTCCCAGGTTCATTTCAGGTGGTGTGAATTGTATTCTTCAGATCTGTAGTTTCTTTGTGGATTTTCCCCTCCCTAATTCTCTGGGTAGTAAGATTTGATATCTAGCCATCTTGGATAATGGTGAAAAACAGGAGGTCCCATCTACACTCTATGCAAGTTAAAATACCCTTTGCGGTTAAAAGTTGAAAAATGTAGACAAAAAAATGGCCACTGCCTTCTACCTATACTGGAGATAGATGTGTCAGACTGATAGTTATAGTTAACTGGATTTTTCAGCATCCCCAGAAATGTTATTTTTTCTTTTCATTTCCTGTGTATTATCTTTTTCTATGAATCTGTCTGCTTCTTGTTTGAATTGGAGCTTCAGAGTGTGTTTCCAAAGATTGCGGTCTGCAGTTCATTTTGTATGTATCCTCTATTGTATATGTCGTTGCATATGTCTGTGATCTCTCGAATGCCAAAATCTTCTTCCCTGTTTCTTCCCAGGCTGCAGGGTTTGTGTTCAGAGTCTTCATGTCACGTTTACACGCATCTACAAACAAAAGTTTTGGGAGCTCCCTAGTCCTTTTGCTATCTGCTAGTTTTCCGTAGAGTACTTTTGGTATGTGGCCATTTTTCATATGCTGTACATGGCCAAGCCAGCGTAACCTTCGTGGCTTGAGCAGCGTATAGATCGGGAGGCCTGTGCGAGTCATGACCTCCATGTTTGTCACTTTATCCTTCCAGGTGATACCAAGAATATGGAACAGACATCGCAAATGGAATGTATTTAGTCTTCTCTCCTGCTTTACATAAGTTGGCCAAGATTCGCTGCCTTACAGGATACTAATGATGCAGGCATTGTAAGCTGTGGCCCTTGTTTTAATTGTCAGTTTGCTGTTTGGCCAAACACGTCTAGAAAGACGGGCGAATGTGGTAGCAGCTTTACCAATGTGGGTGTCAATTTCTGTCAGACTGAAAGGCACAGATATTATGGCCTGCCATAAACTAGCAACACAGCGCACCTATGCTCACATAACGGGTGAACACTGTGAAGAATGTATTTTCAGCACGTTTCAAAATTAATGCATGCTCAATGTTGATTTAACTATACTGGTTATGCATTTTTTGTTGTCAGATTTCATGTGTACACCTACATCCTCAGTGTCACAATTATACAAGTCTTAGTTCATATATTGTCATGTTACCATTTTACTTTTACATATGTATCCATATTTTCTAAATTTAACGCAAATTGAAAACTAATAATAATAATATGGTATATTCCAATTATGAATTTTCTTGGTCTTATCACTAAAAACTTAGACTATTCAAATCAAATGTACTATCAACCCTTACATATGCGTGTGAAAGCTGAAAAACAAGAGACATAGAAACAAAGTTGAACGCATTAAAAATAAATGTCTACGGAAAATACTTCGTGTAGAGTGGAATAAATTCAAAACAAACGAGAAAATTAGAGATATCGCCAATCAACCACTAATATCTTCAGTAATAAAGAAAAGACGATGGTCATATGTAGGACATGTGATGAGAAGATTTAATAACCGAATAGCAAAGCAAGCCTTCATGTGGGAAACAACAAGTAAGAGGAAAAGAGGATGACCCAGAGAGACACTGGGAAGAACATTGATGAGAGAGGCAAGAGCAGTAGGGATCTGCTCCCTCAATGAGATAGAGCTGCTTGCACAGAACAGAGACAAATGGCGAGATTTGATAAAATATCTTTAAAAGAAAACTGCTAGAACAAAAATTTGGATAAGAGGAGTATCTTGGTCTACGCCCTATGGGCTGGCTACGGCTCGAAAGATCAATAGATAGATAGATAAATATCACTAAAAGTGAGTCACTCAATGTCATTTTGCTTAACATATTTGCCATGAAATATTCTAATTATATTGCTGTTTTAAAATATTGTAATGTATGATTTTATGTTCTTTTTCATTGCAACTGTATTAAAATTCAGCCAAATAATAACTGTACAATTTACATTAAGTATTTCATTAAAGAGAGGTATCCCATCTCTCACTTTAAATCAAAAGATAGAAATGATTCAGCTTCAGAGCGAGGAAGAAAATGAAAGGTTTTCAATGACCAGTGGCACATTTTACCTGGCTGCCCTACTTTCTCAGAAAAAGTTAGCTGTCCATTTTGGGCTTGGTGAACCCAGACCTACAGTTGGGATCAAACCCAACCTCCTGTCTTTAGTAGTCTGAATGCAAGATGGACACTTAATGTAGGTCATATACTGACCAGGTATATACTGCTGGCTAGTTACGCTATCATTTATGATGTTATTCATGACATTAAATGTAATGGCTGGCCTCTGACATGAATGATCTCCTCTTGTTGAGGCTCATGTTCTCTCGACACCACTCTTGGGGAGTCCATTAAGTATCTTGTCGTATAGTATACTTCACAATGTTACTTATGAGACTTGAAGATGTGTGATATCTAACCCTCCTTGTGTAGGGTAGAACTATAGTTTTCACATTGCCAGTAATCATTGTCAACAACAATCTGTTCAGAGCAGTGGCTATTCTTCCTAGTCCAACAAGGTACAGAGTTTAACTTACTTCCTGGATCATTCAGGGTAAGCCGACTTCTGGATCTGTCACTTCGACTACTTAAGTATGCACAACATCAATATTCACAACGAGGAGAGTAATTCAACTCTTATGTAGCAAAATAAATGGCAACTAGTCAAACTCAGACTAGCCTCCGTCTTTAATAACAGAAGACATCACAACACTTAATATATGATACTGACCTGCAAAATCACAGTCATTCTGATTTCTACTAACAACTGGTAATAGCCGTGCTCTATATAATCTTACTGAGGTTGCCCACTTTTTTCACAGACAAGTGTGGACAAAAATACTGTTCTTATACTTAATAACTTCAACTAACTCATTTGGATTCAATACACTTCTATTAATTACTACTTACTAACTGTACTCTATACTAGATGTTCACCTCTTGCAAAAAGTTCTTACACTCAGCTCGGCAAAGTTTCCCTCGACAACTATATACTTTTGGTTATGTGGTACTTTTTTTCCCATCTTTTGATAATGTGGTTTTTTTGTGCGAGTCCTGAATCTTAATGATCATGTGATCTCCATTTTAAACAACTTCGACCTTGACCCTTTGTCTTAAAATGGTCTGTGATGTACCATAGTTACTAATATTACTATTATCAGTTACGTCCCTTCATCTTAATATCAACATCATAACAGTCCATTGAGCTATCACAGCTCCCATAGAGTGAGAAAAGCATGCTGAATATCAAGAAATGATGAGAGTTTACATCTCCTCATCATACCTAGTACATAGCTATTAAAGTCTTGGCCAAGTCATTCTGTCCATTAGGTATGTGGAATAGGGAAATCTAAAAAAAAAAAAAAGACTATAGAGCCCCCGTCATGCCAAGTGGCATATAGGGAATATGGTGTTAGTGACCATAAATTTTACAGATCTTCAGCACATGATTTTTGGGGTAATGTGGTCGGTATTATGCCCGTGCCGCTTTACTTTCCCAGAAAAAAAATCCGGTACCCATTAAAGGCTGGGTGAACCCGGAAGCCATCGGTTGGGATCGAACCCTGCCTCTTGTCCTTTGTAGTCCAGTTCACTAACCACTGAGCTAGCTCGGCTCCCAATAGGGAAATCTACATGAGCAATATTGGTCCGCCATAAACTTCATCATCAAGTACCGGGCCTGCTGGCGTAGGTGATCATGTCTCTCCACAACTTTCAATCTCGACAGTTATTTATCATTTCTTTTGTTGACCTTCTGCCAAGCCGTTCTCTTAAGCTATCTGATATATTTTTTCTTTGCTTCCCTCTATCTCTTATCGTTCTTCAATTTTCCCAGTTGTTACAATATATTCCAGCTGTTCTCTTCTCATTACATGGCCAAAAAATGATAAAAAATCCTAATATTGGAAATTAGCTCTCTTTTTGCTTTGGCCTCTTTCAGGACATTTTCATTACTTTTCATAGCTGTTTATGGTATTCTCAACATTCTTCTGTAAAACCAAATTTCTACAGCCTCCAGTAATTTTCTTGTCTGTTGTCCTATTTTCCATGATTCACATCCATATGTTAAGACTCTCTTCTACCTTTTAGCTCCCAGTGGAGCATAGGTCTTCAACAAACACTTTCCAAGTCGTTCTGTTTTTTGCAATTCTTTTAAGATCATTCCATGTCTTCCCCATCATCTTCATCTCTGCTTCAATCTGTCTTCTCCAAGAATTCCTTGGTCTTCCTCTTTGTCTTTTCCCCTGGGGATTCCAAAAAAGGGCCTGTTGTGTAATACTCTCAGTTGGTTTCCGTAGTGTGTGTCCTATCCATCGCCATCGTCTTCGCTGTATTTCTTTATCCACTGGTATTTGACCGGTACATTTCCATAATTCCACGTTTGTGACTTTGTCCTGCCATTTCCATCCCTTTATTCTGCGCAAGCATCCATTAATGAAAGTCTGTACCTTCGTGATTGTCAATTTTGTTATTCTCCATGTTTCACAGCCATATAATAGAACCGACTTAACATTGGAGTTGAAAATTTGTATTTTTGTATTTAGCCTAATTTCTTTGGATTTCCATATGTTTCCCAGTGCAATGAAAGCTCCTCTTGCTTTTGATATCCTTATTTTGGTATCGTTTTCTGTTCCTCCCTCTTTATCTATATTACTGCCCAGATATATATAAGATTGTACGTCTAGTAGAGGTATTTCTCCTAGTTTTATTTGGTTATTGCCAACTGCATTAATTCTCATAATGTTGGTCTTATCTCTATTAATCTTTAGTCCTAGCTGTTGTGATCTCTCATCTAATATACTCATTTTATCTTGCATCTGTTGGTGGCTGTGTGATAGGAGAGCTATGTCATCAGCAAAGTCTAAATCATCAAGTTGTTTGGTCAGTGACCACTGGATCCCATTTCTGTTGTTTTGAGTTATTTTCATAATCCAATCTATGGCCAGTAGAAAGAGAAATGGAGACAGAAGGCATCCCTGCCTTACTCTTATATGTTAAGACTAGCTCTATATAATATTTAAGAACTCTTTTTCTTGTTTCATTTGTCAAAAATAGATTGCATAGTATCTTCCTCATTTTTTTGAAAACTGCTTTTGCTTGAGCACCATAAACTTAACCAATCAAAGAAAAACCATATCACATCACATGGGCATAAAGTCATGTAGTCTCAAGTGTTGCTGTAATCCAATAATTTATGAGACTAGAAGACCTATATTATAATAATTATTCAGCAGTCAGTAATTCTATGGTTTGCATGCTAACTGTGCAATACCATGAACATACCTTAATCCCAACCTAACATTTCTCAATCATCGCAGGTGAAAAAAAAAAGTGAGTACCTGGCTCACTAAGTTGGAGGAAGTGACAGTATTAATAGTGAGGAGAAGCACTTGCCATTTTCACCTCCAAATACTGTTGTGTAACCCTGTTCTTCTGCATTCACCAAATAATTGCCCCGCTTCATTGATCACCGTTAAATACTATATACAGTACGCTGTAGTATCCAACAGACAAAAAAATCACTGGAGTCTATATAGAAATGTGGTTTTACAGAAGAATGTTGAGAATACCATGGACAGCTAAGAAGAGTAATGAAAACGTTCTGAAAGAGGCCAAAGCATAAAGAGAGCTAATTTCCAATATTAGGAAGAAACAATCAACATTTTTTAGCCATGTAATGAAAAGAGAACAGCTGCAATATATTGTAACAACTGGGAAAATTGAAGGACGAAGAGATAGAGGGAAGCAGAGAAAAAATACCAGACAGCTTAAGATCTTGAATGGCTTGGCAGAAGGTCAACAACAGAAATGATAAATAACTGTCGAGATTGAAAGTTGTGGAGAGACATGATCCCCTATGCCAGCAGGCTTGGTACTTGATAATGTAGTACCCATACCTTTTGCCCAGCGCAGTCATCTTCAGCATGTGTAATACAGTTGATCTTAATACTTCAGTACCCTACCACATCACATGTTCTGTGATGGTCTTTACGTTTACCATATTCAGCTATGCCACTTATATGTCCTTTAGCTGTCTCTTCTTCTAGGCATGCACCCATTAAGTGGGTATACATTCATTGTGTCACTGATTTATGGCAAAGCCGTGATATCTGCACCTTTCATCTGTTTTTGGCATTGGTGGATTTGCTTAACAGCAATGTGCCTGAGCAGCACCCATCTTGACCTTCTCTTTCAATCTGTAACTGCCAAGGGTTCATTAATGTGTGTAGTGTACACTGGACCTTCTGTATTTTGTCATTATCCATGAGGACTAGATATCAGATTTCACTACCTACAAGAGACATTAAAGCCATAAAGAAACCATGTATTAAAAGGGGTTTTCCACAAATTCCCACAGGAAAAACACCTGTATTGGGATTTAAAGCTGAAACTTTCTTGTCCATAGGCTGACGTCTTACTTCTAGACCACCCGGTACTCCCTTTAACTGATTGGTTTCATGATTATTCTTACATGTGTGCAATTTTGATTAATCAGTTTTATTGGCTTTAATTTTTCCTAAATACTTTTCTTCCTTAGATCACAGGAGGATCTAGTGGCATTGGTAAAGCTTTGGCCATATTGGCTGTTCAACAGGGAGCCAGAGTAACTCTTGTGGCCAGGAATAAGGTAGCTGCATTTACTCTGTTATCTCTGTAAGGGTTCTTATGTGATAATCAACAACAAAATATTTTACCTGGCCACCAAGGCAACCTAAATTATAGAAGTTCTTTGAAGAAAATCTGTTTACCACAGAGAAACATTGTGGGAATGGATGATTATTTGGTCAAGGAGTTGATTATGTCATTGATCATGAGTTGGGGACTAGATGGTCTAGAGAAAAGATGTCAGCCTCCGGACAGGAGGGTCCCAGGTTTGAATTATGCCATAGGCAATGGGAATTTTGCACTTTGAATTTTGGCTTTTTTTTGAATTTTTTTGGACCCCCTGGTCCTTGGGTAGTGAAACCCAATGTCTGGTCCTCTTGGAAAATGATGAAAGACAGGTCCTGTGTGCAATTGTACACATTAACCATTGGCTGTTAAAAGTTGAAAAGAGTAGGTCAAAAATGGTTGCTGCCTAGGCAAAAACTTGTAAGTGAATCTGCCCTTGTCAGGTGACTAAGTGAATATCCATGCCGTGTGACTAAGTGAATCTGTCCATGTCATGTGACTAAGTGAATATCCATGCCATGTGACTAAGTGATTCTGTCCATGCCATGTGACTAAGTGAATCTGTCCATGCCATGTGACTAAGTGAATATACATGCCATGTAACTAAGTGAATATCCATGCCATGTGACCAAGTGAATCTATCTATGCCATGCGACTAAGTGAATCTGTCCATGTCATGTGACTAAGTGAATCTGTCCATGCCATGTGACTAAAGGAATCTACCCACGCCATGTGACTAAGGGAATCTATCCATGCCATGTGACTAAGGGAATCTATCCATGCCATGTGACTAAGGGAGTCTATCCATGCCATGTGACTAAGGGAGTCTATCCATGCCATGTGACTAAGGGAATCTATCCATGCCATGTGACTAAGGGAGTCTATCCATGCCATGTGACTAAGGGAGTCTATCCATGCCTTGTGCCAGGCCTAAAGGTGCAAACATAGCAGCTTTTCTGTAAACTAACGACACAACAATCCATGCCTACTTAGTATGTGAACACTAAAGGAAGATCATAAATTATAAGTTGATGATATTTAATATTACAGAATATCTAACTTTAAATTTGTATCTGGTTGTGAAGTTTATTCAGTTTTACTTATCAACCTGTCTTTTAGGTCAGCCAGTACAGTGTTTTGTTTATAGTCGCATGTTCTTTAAATAATTATTTCTTGAATTGTTTACGATCATGCATGCTTTTGAAAATGTTAAACCATTTTAAAACATTTTCCTAAGCTCCTCCTAGATGTTTAAACATTAAAGGAGATGGTTTCAGCTGTCCTAAAATGTTAAAACCAATTTAATTAAAATAATTACACATGAGTCCCATTGGAATATATTCTTATACATTTTGTGGAATGTAATAAATATTTATTGGCATGACAAAATCAGATTGCTAAAGAGTTCAACTGTTCTTTCAAGATTGTTGATCACTGGTTTATCTTCAAGAGCATTGGTTTTCAAGAATGAGGAAGCTTGAATAACATGACAATTTTGTGTTGTTGTGATAATAGTAGTGTGTAAAATTAATAAATATATAATTTTCTAATTTTTAAAAAAATAGTAATTAAAAAGTTTAAATAGAAATTTAAAGAATTCAAGAGTTGACTAATCTCATATCAGGAGAAGTATACAGTATTTTGTTGGTACATTTTACCATAAATTCTGTAATTGTCTGCACAAATTATGTTTTTTAATTGCATTTACAATACTAATGCTGACTGACAACTTTAAGGCCATTTGTTGCTCTTGGCATCATCATCATCATCGTGTGCCCTCTCCGCAACGAAGGTTGGCTACCATGGATCGCCATTCTACTCTGTTTCTTGCTTTGAAAGTGCAGGCTGACATAGATTGACTTGTCCATCTTTTGATGTTACTCGTCCATGTTAGTCTTGGTCTGCCTCTTTTGCCTTGTATTTTTCCTTCCAATATTACTTTTAGTAGGCTGTTGTGTCTTTTAACATGCCCCAAAAATTTAATTTGTCTTGTCTTAATTGTGTTCAGCAGTTCTCTTTTTATTTTCAGTTTTAAAACTTCATCGTTTGTTATCTTTTGTTTCCATCCAATTCTACCTATTCTTCTATAAATCCACATTTCAAAGGCTTCAATTTTCTGTTCTGTTTTCTTGTCTAATGTCCATGTTTCTGCACCATACAAGAATATTGAGAAGATGTAACATTTTGCCATTCTTAGTTTCAGCCCTGCTGATATTTGTTTTGTTGTTAGTATTATTAGCTCTTGGCATGTTTGACCTAAAATAATTAATTATATGTACACTTTCTCCTAAATTTACAAAATATTTCATCTTCACTTAAACACTGCAACATCTGAAAATGTTGTCAACTAAAAATAATTTATTTTGTTTGTTTTGTTAACTAAACTTGATAAATCTTCATAAAGTTTTCAATTCATGTTCTAGGAAAAATTAGAAGAAGCAAAAGAAGAAGTGGCAGGAAATGTTACAAGTGAAGACAAAGATAAGGTGAGATACTGTTTTTGTTTATTTAAATGTTGAGGAGCTTAGGAAGTTGCAATAATAGAGCAGTGGTGGTCTGCTTGGGTTGAGAGGTCATGTTCATGCATCCCAACTGACCAGTCCAGGGTTAGCCAGACTAATTGAATATTAACGATTTTTTGGGGGGAAAGATTTATTGCTTTGCTTAGTGCTGACCACATTACATAAACATGTGCTAGTTGTTAACAAAAATAGGCAATATCAACGTATTTTCCATACACTACAATTGTGACATGATGGGGTTCTTCTCCTGTTATTGAACTTAAATTAATCCCATAATTGCTGAATGAACAAGCAGAGCTACAGAGGAAAATACAAGCTATAGAGATTAAACACTTTTATAATATTTTTTGGGCATCTCTTACTTGGAATGTATCACAAATGAAAAAAATTTTCTCTAAAGGATATAAAAAGCAGGTGGAATACAAGATGGCCTTTTTGTTATTATGAAGAAAAGCCAAATGAAATCGTTTTGGCAACGTATCTTGATCATCTGGTCTGGAAAAATCTTTCTGCAAGTAATTATGAAAGGAGAGATAGACAGAGAAAGAAATAGGAAGATAACATTAAAAAATGACAGACCTTGACTTTGCAAAGTCCCAAAGAAAGAATGTCCGTGGTGCCCAAAAACCCCAAAGGTTATGGAAAGAAAAAGAATTATTGCTGAAAGCATTACTTTGGCATACAGCTTCTTGGCTCACAAGAGTTCTGGATAGGTGGCCAAGCACATATGGGTAAAAACTTGTGTGCTAAGATGCAGACTCAAGTCTCGTACCTTTACCTTTACATAAACATTGACAGTCCTTGTGTGGCTTGTAGACCAAGTGTCACATGATTTAACATTTTAACTATGAACTTTTATACCAGCGTTATGTTATACCAACATATCTTCATCACAAACTTTGTAATAAGAAATACAGGCTTTTGGAAGAAAAACAAAATAATAATCAATATTGCAAACGATGAATTGTCAATTGCGTTAGAAAAACTCTTTCAAAAATATAATTAGTTTTTTTTAGATATAAGAAATTATTTATATTTAGAACAATATTAACACGGTTGTATTAGTCATAAATTATATTTGCAAAATTTTTTTTGTTTTTGCAGTATGTGCAAATTTTATCAGTGGATCTGACTGGAGATTATCAAAGATTGGAAACAGCTTTTCATAATGTACGTACATAAATTCACTTTTCCTGTATTCAACAAGTTGACCATGATAGCTGTTATCTGTTTGGTCCAGAATCACTACTATTTGTTTTAATAGCATGCTTATATTTTAATAGGGAGCTGCAATAGCTCAGTGGTTAGTGAACTGGACTACAAAGGACAAGGGGTAGGGTTCGATCCCAACCGACGGCTTCCGGGTTCACCCCGCCTTAAATGGGTACCGGATTTTTTTCTGGGAAAGTAAAGCAGCACGGGCATAATACCGACCACATTACCCCAAAAATCATGTGCTGAAGGTCTGTAAAATATGGGGTCACTAACACCATATTTCCTTATACGCCACTTGGTGTGATGGGGGTACTTTACTTTTTACTTTATATTTTAATATATGAAACATGTTGTTTGCTTTGTATATGTCCCACTTGTAGTATTTATTTGGTCATGTCATCCCATCTTCTAAAAATATATAGAAAGAAAGAAATATTAATTGTTAATCTATGGTTGTTAAAATCTGTTGAATGTAATTTTTCTTCTTCTTTCCTTCCTCATTTGCCTTCAGCGTAGAGGGGATATATAATTTGCAGTCTTTTGCTCTTCTGTTTGCCCTTGCTGCTATGTTTCCTACTGTTTCTAATATTCCGTCAATTCTTTTTCATGGTAGGCCCTTGGGTTTGGTGTTCTCACAATATCTATTGAAGGCTAGTTGTGTTGTGATCATTCTGCCTTATCACTTGGCCAAATCATTTTATCTGTTATTTCTTTATATATTCTATGGCGGGGGTTATTCATACCTTTTTCTTCATTTCTGATCTTATTTCTCAGGCTGTATTAGTCTAAAACATTTAATCTCAGTAGAGGTTGTTTTTCTTATTGTTCTTGCATCTAGGGTCCATGACTGGCATTGGTAATACAATGTTGGGATGAAGATTATACCAGATCTGTATTTGCGACTCTCTGTGTATGTTGAATGTAATTGTTACTGTAAAATCTCTCTTGTATACTAGGGGCTTGAAATAAAAACCTTAAATATTTGTAATCATGAAATAATTTATTGATCACAAAAGGGACACAAGTACAGCGTTTTTCTGCGTTGTCTTAATTAATGGCTACACAATACAAGGGTTCCAGCGCTTTGGAAAAACATGGATATTTCTACAAAATGTCTTCAGGTCTTGAATGCAGCCACTCATGAATGCTGCACCTCTTCACCAGAGATTTTTTTCTCCTGTGCCTCTTTGAGTTGTCTAAAGATGTGATAATCATTGTATATAAGGTCTGGTGAATAAAGACAGATGGGGAAGGCACTGGGCGGAAAGTGGTTATCATTATCATGTTGTAGCAACATACTTGTTCTTAACATTATGTTTTGACTTGATTTTGGTACAGAGCTGAGGAGATCTGTATATACATATACCATTGGTGATTTTTCCCCTCCTTAGATATAAAGTGTTTCCAAAATACCTCCTCACTCATCAAAAAATAGAATCAGCATAATCTCTCTCACTGATAGTTGTGTCCAGAATATTTTCAGTTTTGGTGAGGAGTTTTTTTGTTTCTGGTTGGTGATATATTGATATTGTCTATCTTCAGACCGTGCTTAACAATGTCACCAATTTCTGGGACAATTGTGAACTATTTCTAAATTTGAGTGCACTTTTAAGGTTTTCATTTGAAGCACCCTTTGCATTTTTAGATACACTTTGACTAATCCATGGTATAAACATATATATCTGACTCATAGAATGTAACGCAGCAAGGATGTGAGCTGACCAATGTGTGAGCTCCACATACCCTGGCTTAATTTTGAAATTTCTTTGCTAATGTCACATCAATATAGCATCATATGCCATGTGGCAATATTTAATCCTTTCTTTCTTCTTGTGCTTCTTCTACGTTAGTGTAATTATTATTATTATTTTTTTTTGGGGGGGGGGGGCCTGTGGTGGTCTACAGGTAAAACATCTATGCTTGGACAGGAAGGTCCTAGGTTCAGATCCTGTTACAGACAATGAAAATATTTCACTTCAAATCCATGGTTTCTTGACTTTACCTTTCCTTAGTGGTCTCTGAGTAATGACATCCAATGTCTAGCCCTCTCTCATAATGGCAAAAAAAAAAAAAAAAAAAAATAAGAGGTCTCGTGTGTACTCGCATACATTAAACAAAAAAACCCTGGCATTTAAAAGTCTAAGTAGAGTAGGCCAAAAATGGCTGCAGCTCAGGTACAATTATTAAGCAAAATCTACTCATATGGATGTGCCAGGCCAAGAGGCACAGATGTCACAGCTTTGCCATAAACTAGTGACATAACACATTCTCTCCCACTTAATGGGTGAATGCTGAGAAAAATAAGATTCCTCTTTGTTATTTGATATCCATTCATTTCACCCAAATACATTCAACTTCAACAAATGTTCTTTAAAAAATCAAATAATATATACAAAACCTTTAAAGGGTCGTTTTGTTATTTATTTCTTTATGTAATACATCACCATTAAAACAATAACAGTTTATATTGTCTTTACAGGCTGAGAAGGTCTTGGGACCTGTGGATTTTCTCATTAATTGTGCTGGGACTTCATCTCCAGGCAGATTTGATGATCTACCAATCTCTGACTTCAAGGTATTGATTTTGTATGCATCTGAATTAAATGTTGTTAGAGTGATCCTTCATTTTCCTTCATACATGTGAACTTTTACTTTTAGATCACTAAATTCTACTTCTTGCAGACCCATCAGAATGGTTTGCAAAAGTGAGACTTTTGACAAGTTGTTTAAATATACTTTGAATTGAGTAATATAGTAACAAATTAGTATCTGTAAAGAGCCAGCCATAAAAATGCTATATATGTAATCAATAATGATTCTTGGATACAGTGTATGAATAATAGAAAGACACTTAGAAAGATTTCACATACATTGAAATAGATGAAGAATTATTTATGTGAAATGGAATTAAAACCATGTAGTGCTTTCTTTCCAAATAAAGAATAGATACAGCAAAGTCCTAATAATTGGACATTTCAAATAAAGAATAGATGCAACAAAGACAGTCCAAATAATTGGACATATTTATACCTTCTATATATTTTTAGCTGAACATGTATACCAAACCAAAAAAAGCTGTACAAAAGGAGAAAAAAATGTACATGTCGATTTTAAGTGTTAATTTATAATAATAATTATTAACTCTTTCAGGACTATTATCCGACATGTCGGTTTGATAAAAACTGTTGATTTCTGGCTATTCACCGAAAATTCGGTTCTGGAGAGTGTAGCTGAATATTTGTTTTCACAGATTTTTTTGTTTTTATTACAATCAATACTTGGTTTCCAGATGTAGGAGAGTTCTCACAGAACTTCCTGTTAATACCACATGATTTCGGAGTTAGAAAATTGTTAATTTATATTCTTTGTGTTTTTTTCTCAAATTTCTGTCACATAATGGCCATGCCCACTGCTGATACTTCTTGCAGTCGACCAAAATGATATAGTGCAGAACAAGCTAGATCTATGTTCGAAACCTTGTTATTGAGTGATTCAGAAATAGAGTATTCATAGTATTTAGACTTGGACAATAATTTTGTTGCTGTGATAAAAAATGAGTCATAATATTAGTAATCTATCTATTGTCCTTTCGAGCTGAAGACGGCACATAGGGCAGAACCACAATCTCAAAAACAGAAACCTTGCGTGCCAAAATGGCACATATTGCAGAGATCACTGCTAATATGTATATGCACTCCTGTGTGTTACCGGGGCCTCATTATAAGGAAAGTAAAGAATAGTGACACTGTGACCTTCCAGGCATGTCATAAGAGGCGACTAAGGAGATTGATCGATGGCTTGACAAGCTGTCATTGTAAAAAGTATTGTTATGGAAACAGCCAATATTAGTAATAGTCATGCTAAAAAGGCAAGATGATCTGGCTTAGGTTTAGCTAGTGGATGCCTCAATTCCAGCACTAACAGTGCCTCAGAGGAATCAAGTGGTAGTGATTCTGATACCGAAACTGGTACTCTAGGGCATATCACACAAAATATGTCCAGTTGTGTAAATAAAAATAATAAATTTGACTTGTAAATAATATCATTGTGACGTAAGATAAATTTCTCATATTTTTCATTGTGGGATCATTTACAAAAATGTGCATAATTTCGTTATTTGTGGACATAATTTAATCAAATAAACTGTATTTTGGAGGAATTTGGATTATGTTGTGTAATATTTCAAGACAAATGGATAGCAACACATCTAATCATGGAAAAAGGTAAGCGAATTACAATATTTTAAAATAAAAATTATCTACCTTGAATATTTTATATTTTAAAAAATATATTTATTCCTTTAAATAATCAGATATCATAAATATATTGCTATCTTCATTTTCTGTATCCATTTTCCTTTTCAGTGATGTATATCACATACCACATTTATCTAAATTATTGTGAAGTAGTCAAAGGAAAAAGGTACATGGTGACATTTTTTTAAACAGGAGAATTAATCTTCTTCTTCTTTGGTTATGGAAGGCCTCTGTATCACTGCAAATGAATTAAAATCCATAATTGCTCAACCGCCCGTGCCAGCGTAATCATCCGAATTAATATCTCATCTCCCAAACAAAGAAAGGTAACTGTAGTCCCCATCATGGCAGTCTCAGCACACTCCAAAGACATAAGGCGAAACTGCGCAGAAAGTGAACACAGCCAACTGTTCCCTGACAGCCAACTGTTCCCTGTCATATGATATCATCATTCATCGTAAACAATTGGAATATCGAAATATGATAAAAACGGATGAGACACACAGCTCACTGTGTGCACAGAGCACTTAACTCAGTAGCTCCTGCAACAAGCCAGACTTGGAATATGAGGAAACTGCAACAAGGAACACTTTTCATGCATAGCCTTCAATGGTTCCTGCTGCCTATCCTCCATATACCAGAAGTTCACGTCCTCCTGAAAATGATGATCATCATATTTTTTAAAAATATCTTCGTGATCTGTGATCATGGCTCATTCAGACTAGGATTCCGAACTTTCTTATGAAGACAGCTGTCTGGTTTAAGTGATTCGCTTGCCCTGTATAGTTTCTCTTTCAGGGAGGTGGGTGTGGACCACATTGTCCTTCTCAGGTCTATGTACTAGGGGCAATCCTGTAGTACATGTTTTGTTGTTATGTTATCCAGTGTACAGTGGCATAGGCTGGTAGTTCCTATTTTGAGTTTGGTGAACATGTGGTTTCTCATTCTGTT
Source organism: Megaustenia siamemsis (assembly GCA_032433765.1). Classification (NCBI taxonomy): domain Eukaryota; kingdom Metazoa; phylum Mollusca; class Gastropoda; order Stylommatophora; family Ariophantidae; genus Megaustenia; species Megaustenia siamemsis. The sequence continues at coordinate 37,746,138 of JAVIAB010000106.1, forward strand.
GTGGGCAGTGCGTAGGCGAAGTATGATGACTTGATCCCTCCTTGATAGTTGGAGTATCCGTCCCTCTCGTTATACTTTGGGTGTTCTTGTTTCCATTTTTCATGATACTGGCCTTTCATGATAGATTTGGCTTCATCGTAGCTGACCAGATGGTTCTCTTGTGGTAATCTCCCTCCCTCTTTAGCTAATTTGTCTGCATGTTCATTTCCGTGTATATTACAGTGTGATGGTATCCACTGGATGACTACTCTCTGGAAGTTATTGCACAGTTGGTCTAGGGTTGTTCTCAAGTCATCTAGATCACTGTTCCTTAGAGCTTTTAGAGCTGTTAGGACTGACAGTGCATCAGCCAGTATAATTAATTTCTTGTGCACATTATTTTTGTTTTGGAAAGCCAGTTAGCAGCATCTTTGAGGGCTTCAGTTTCTGCTTTATTGTTGTTTGATTACACAAATGACAAAAAGGGACATAAACTATAAGTAATATTTCACTTTATTTACCAGTATCAAGAGGCACAAAGTATGAAATATTTACCACTCTTGTGCATATTATTTTTGTGTTGGATAGCCAGTTTTTGCTGTGTCTTTTGTGGGCTTCAGTTTCTGCTTTATAGTTGTTTGAGAATTTCCCAGTAGCTATTGACTTGTTGATCTCTTCCTGGTTATTCAGCCTCAAGAACACACTTCCTCCTCCATTTCTGGTGGCGTTTGTAGCAGAGCCATCTGTGTATATGTGTGACCAGGAGTCCTGTGGGTAGTTGTCGATTATGTGTTTTTCTGCTATATACTTTCTCTGTCTGTTTGGGTGCCTTTTTTCATGATTCCTATTATGTCTTTGTGCAGTTCGAACAGAGGAAGGACTGAGCGAATGTTTCCCAATAGAAACTGGGGTTAAACAAGGATGTATTTTATCGCCCTTGTTATTTGGAATTGTTATGGACTTCATAATGAAGAAATGCTGCACTGGTAATAAAGGCATCGAATGGATACAAGGAGACCATTTGGAGGACCTCGACTTTGCTGATGACATAGTCCTCATCAGCAGTCAGATAAAAACGATGCAGGAAAACACAAATGAACTATCATCAATAGCCAGCAAAATTGGGCTTGAGATCAATCATGAAAAGACTAAAGTCATGACTAGTTTAATTCCAACAGGTGACAAAATATACATGGAAAACAAACCAGTAGAAGAGATCGATCACTTTATCTATCTTGGAAGTCACATTGATCGAGAAGGGGATACGAGCAAAGAAATTAAAATCAGAATAGCTAAAGCAGCAATGTCTTTCAGAAGCCTTGAAAAGTTGTGGAAATCAAAACTTATCAGCACAAACACAAAACTTAGGCTATTCAAATCAAATGTACTATCAACCCTTACGTATGCGTGTGAAAGCTGGAAAACAACAAGAGATATAGAAACAAAGTTGAACGCATTTGAAAATAAATGTCTAAGGAAAATACTTGGTATAGCATGGAACGAATTCAAAACAAATGAGGAAATTAGAGAAATCGCCAATCAACCACTAATATCTTCAGTAATAAAGAAAAGACGATGGTCATACGTTGGACATGTGATGAGAAGAGATAATAACCGAATAGCAAAGCAAGCCCTCATATGGGAAACAACAGGTAAAAGAAAAAGAGGAAGACCCAGGGAGACACTGAGAAGAACATTGATGAGAGAGGCAAGAGCAGCAGGAGTTGGCTCCCTCAATGAGATAGAACTGCTTGCACAGAACAGAGACAGATGGCGAGATTTGATAAAATATCTTTAAAAGAAAACTGCTAGAACAAAAAAATCCATATAGGAGAAGGTGTATCTTGGTCTACGCCCTATGGGCCGGTTACGGCTCGAAAGGTCAATAGATAGATAGATTATGTCTTCCTTAAGTTCTGGTATTTTATGTTTCCAATGAGGAGTCATATCAGATGGTCTTATGGGTTTCGGCAGAAAATTAATCTTGTCCAAACCTAAAAATAACATGTTTTCTGTTCTGGTCCTGAAAGAATTAATAATTATATTAAATTTAGTATTTATAATAGATATTTATTTTATTATAATATTGTTTATTATTTTTTAAAAATTTAAACTTTGTGAGTTCAAACCCTGGCTGCACCAGTTGGGATTCTCATTTGTGATTTCTCTCTGTGGCAACCACTCTTGGTCTTAGCAGTGAGGCCGGCTTGAAATGTCAATTACTCATTGATGGAAAAAATATGAGTACCTTCGAAGACTGAGTTATCTGCCTGTGTGGCGAAGGACCCCTGTGCACACCGCTGCCAGGAAAAAAAAACGGATTAACACATAAAATTCAGTTCCTGGTCTCTAGGGACATAGCCAGAGGTGAAAGCTGGCAAAAGCAAATTAAAATATGCTGCAAGGAAGACCACTCAAATTACTAGACATGAAGCAAAACTGTACGCTCTGCACAACTATTTATAATTGTTATTTTTGCCATTCTCCTTTGCTCATTTCAGAAATAAACCTGCATATAATTTCTTTATTGTTCTTTCATATTCTAGGATTATAACTAAAAAAGACAAATAAAAGTACCAAAATATACTTTGAGAAGACAGGGAAAAGATGGGGAAGACATGATGAAGCGATCTTAACAAAATAACACCATGAGCAGTAACACATTGATTAAATGGTCTATAAATCTCACCCGACTGCATGTGAATGGCAGAAATAAAATGTCTTTAAGTTATGTATTCTGGCAACTCAGATTGCCATGAACTTCACAGTTTAGTAATGACTTCTAATACCCGAGCCCATGATTCATGTAAAAGAGACAACGTTCACTGCTAATAATTTATAATTGCACCTTAATTTACATTCAGTTTTTAGTGAACAGGACTACAAAGAACAAGAAGTATGGTTCGATCCCAACCAACGGCTTCTGGCTCACCCAGCCTTTAATGGGTACCGGATTTTTTTCTGGGAAAGTAAAGCAGTACTGGCATAATACCGACCACATTACCCAAAAATCATGTGCCGAAGGTCTGTAAAATTTATGGTCACTAGCACCATATTCCCTATACGCCACTTGGCGTGACGGGGGTACTTTACTTTACTTTTACATTCAGTTTGATATTAATTGGGATAGTATTTGTATTGAAAAACCTGTTATCTTGTAGGTATTATTTCTTGAATTTTTGTTTTCAGAGAATGATTGACATCAACTATATGAGTGTGGTTCATGCCACTCGTGCTCTTCTTCCAAACATGAAGGCCAGGGGTCAAGGTCGTATTGTGTTTGTATCTTCTCAAGCAGGCCAGCTTGGCCTATTTGGCTTTACAGCATATTCTGCTTCCAAGTTCGCTCTCAGAGGGCTAGCAGAGGCTCTACAGATGGAGGTATTTGATTGTTTTAGAGGGGTGTGGAGGTAGTGTTTATTTTACATTGTTGTTAGAGCTGATATCACAGAATTTCAATAATCCAAAAGGTGTTCATTTGCTTCAGCCAATCAAAGGAAGCCCTGAAGAACTGAGAAACAAAGCTGGGAATAACTTCTGCCATTGAATACATCAATCAAGAAACAACAGATAAAATGTCTTGGCCACATAATAAGACAGACAGACCAAAACACAACACACTGATCCTTTAATAAATGTTGCAAGAACACTAAGAACGTTGGCCACAGATTAAGGCGATAGGAGAAATTAATTTGTTACCATTTAGGATTCCATAGTGTGTGTAGCCACTGGAGCATAATAGCCACACTCTGTTTTATTGGACTGTGGCAAGGACAAGAAGAAGTAGTAGTATTTGCAGATGATGAGGCCAGTGCTTCTCATGGATTTTTAAAACAATAATAATTTGTCTACATCAATTTTATGTAATTAACATAATAAATTATACATATATGGTCTTTGACGCATTGACAGATGGTTTGTAGCAAGCAATCTTGATTTATCATTAAAGTAAAAGTAAAGCGCCCCGTCACGCCAAGTGGCGAATAGGGAATATGGTGTTAGTGACCATAAATTTTACAGACCTTCGGCACATGATTTTTGGGGTAATGTGGTTTGATTTATCAGTAGTTTGGTAATATATTAGTGTCTTATGTTGGATGCTGTTTTACTGGGTAGCTTCTCTTGTGACCGAATATGTAAATATTAGGTAGATAGATCTGACTAATTAATTAACAAGATGCCTTTGTGATATCTGACCTCACCTACTTTGTCTTCTAGCTTTGACATCAACGCTTCCTCAAATTTTTCTTTGCTGTTTTTTTTTATGTTTGTTCTTTATGTGCTTACGATCTGATGCAGGACTTTCCCAGTTTCTTTCACTGATAGAGAATTCTCTCAAAGAAGCCCTGCAAACATCTTTATATCTCTGAACTGTCCTTTGGTCTCTTTTCACCTCTAAGTTCTCCAAAGAATAATTTTGGGTGAGGACTTTAAAACAGGGAGGGCTGATCAAGAGAGATGTCTTGGTGAGAGGATCATTCAGACAGAATTGTTTCAAAAGAAGAGAATTAGCTATAAGTTGATATTTTGGGTCTTTAAGGAGATCAGTGCTTATTAACTCTTTCTGTATGGAAGCTTTTTATCAACGCAACGGAAGTGATTTCAGAGACAAAATTGTTCATGGTTTTAAGAATCAATCTATATATTTATATGTATCTAACATATAACATATTATATATGAATATTTAGATAATTGAACAAGCTATTAGATTTCACCAATATCAAGATGATACATGTAAAAAGAATATGGTTTGATGGCGTTCACACTAAAAAGATTTAGCGTGGCGCACTATGCGGCAGAATGTACGCTGCCGAAATTGGCATGGCGCACAGTGCGGCGAAACATACGGAAACAGTTAAGAAAATCAGGGCTAAGAATACACAGGTTTCATAAGAGAATTTATTTATATAAGTTATGCACAAAACTTATTGTTGGCATATAGCATATTGCCATGTGCGTGATTTAAGCTAAGAAAAATAAGTTTTTAAACATTTAATTACAGAACTTGGGAGAGTGCCATAATACCTGTGATAGCGTAGACCCATATACAGAATGTCCACTAACATTATAGTTTAATAGTCAGCCATCGTCACACCATGACTTTTAATATACAATCAAGATATTTATCCTGATGAGTTATGAAGTGTAACTAAAAACTATGTGAATAAACTTTTGTGTGAGATCTAGACATCTTGAGTTTATGAAGTGTCAAACAAAAGTGTTTTTCTGAAAGTTTGGAGTTACATATTCTCTATTGCCAATCCACATAGTCACTGTTACATGAGATGTCTTAGTGTACTTTATCATTGCAGGTCAAGCCTTACAACATATACCTGACGTTGGCTTTTCCTCCAGACACAAACACACCTGGATTTCAGGAGGAGCAAAAATCAAAGGTTTAGAATTTATGTTGAGGATTTTTAACTTTGTTTAACATTTTCTAATCTTTTGATGACATCAGATTTTTTTTTCCGCCTGCTTTACTGGCTCAAAATCCACGTTTTTACAGATTATTTTTAAGGAAAAAAAATGAGGGTATGAGTGCATATCTTAATATCATAACAACTTTTTAACCTCAAACATTAAAAATGATGTTATTTTATATAAAAATGTGTAGAATTAAATGGATTTTTAATAAAAATGTATTTAAATATATATATATTTTTTTTTTAAAGTCCAAAAAGTAACTGAAAAACTTAATAAAGAAAAGAAATAAAATTTAAAAGCATAAAAACAAAAACTACACTTGAAATAACATTTACAGGTTTATGTGCGTCGGTAACACTGCAAATGTTGTTTATTGTAAAATACATTCATTTTTACACAAAACTGTAAAGTTTAAATGTTTATGCTTAAAAATAAAATTTGTAATTTTTGTTTATTTTTTTGATCTTATGTCAATTTCAGCAAAAAAAAATAAAATAAGGCAGAGACATCGAAATATCACAATATTTTTAAATCCAGATATTGCAGTGATGAAAACATATATAAAAATGTATAGAATTAAATGAACTATTTATGCTTGCTTGCTTTCGCTCGATAATCAAAGGAATACACTTCCTCATCATCTGCCCTTAAGTGGGTGTGTCTGCTGAGTACTGGGTTGTCTTCCCTCTTTGATCCCTACACGCTTGGCCAGACTAGACCTGCTGGGAGACGACTTTGCCTCCGAACTTCTTATAAAAAGTATTTACAATCATATTTTTGTTAGAAAAGTTTTTTTTTAAATTACATAATTGACCTGCGCATCAGCTGGCAAAGGAAGGAGCAATAGGCACACAACCAGATGCACCAATTACATACCATCAGGAGAAATTGATAACCAAATCAATTAGAGGACCACAAGCCCCAAATCAGGATGCCTTTCGTAATATAAACAGATATAAACAAGTTATCATTGTACGCCGCAGAAAAGGGCACAAATGACTCCACAGTCACATGTATAAATGATGTATGTAAAATTCAATATTGGCCCTTCAACCATATGTACATGTGGACAGGCATCCCAGACTTCTGAACACATACTTCAAGACTCTAGTGAATAAAGACTGAGAAAATTTCAGTGACCCATAGATACATAACTGCAGACAAAACTATATGCAAAAATTGCAAAAAACACAAATTTATACAGTAAACGACATTGCAGATATAGACAATGAAACTGCTTCTAATAACACCGGCTTGAATGAGTTACAAAAGTGAACATCCAGATAGACTTTCAAAAACGTGGATTGGATGAAATACAAAAGAATTTTATTTAAACTTCAAAATTAAAGACCCAAATATCAAACGGCTTTTATTATCTTGGCCGAAATTATTGGTATACTTTTCCCATCTATTATTAGAAAAGCTGGAGAGAAAGAGGTAATACAGAAAACAGGCAAGACTACAAAAATACAGTCAACAATTAGGATTGAAAATAAATCTTAAAATGATAAAAGTCATAGCCCTTTTTTTAAAAAGAAATCCTGCACCATTATAAATTGAGAATCGTAAGCTAGCATTGGTAAATATATTAATATACTTGAGAAAGCATGGTGGCACCAAATATTTTTTTTTATCGTGGGAGAGCAGATACTGGAAACGATTTTTTCTTCATTCCATAAATTTAACAAAATGTAAATAACATTTGTATATCATCCATAAAATTAAAGCTAAGGATTGATAACAGCTCTGCAATTTCAGTGTTTATCCGTTTAGATGGTCGAGAAGGAAATCAAGCAAGACTGTCATTACTTCATACAACCTGCTAAAGAACAATTCTCAATATATTTGTACTAGACAAAATTAGTAATCAGGACTGCTCACAAGATGCACTCAAGAAATAGATGCAAACATTATTAACAGCCAGACATAGAAGCTGGATTGGCCATTTGCTCAGAGAAAAAAAAAATAATACTTACACAATTACAAGAGCTTTTAGACAGGGAACTCTTCAGTGAAAGAAACACAGATCAAAGAGACACCTGGTAGAAGACAGTGGAGACAGATGCACAGCTGACCACTGACTCAGACAGGTTGATAGATTCAGTTTTTTTCTTCCAAAACACCAAAAAAAGCAGAGTTAGCCACTTTACTGATTGATCCATGGCAAGAAGGAAAACAGGAGAAACATTTTTTAACCTTAAAAAAAAATAATGTTCCATCTTTTTGTTTTATTTCAACTCTTTTACACAAACATTATAAATAATCCCTTTTGAGTAAGATAAAAATAAAAGAGAGCTGGTTATCTGACAAGATAGAGTGAATTAATTAAGTAATTCCATCACTGGATTTCATTGAGAATGTCTAATGTGTAGTAATATCGGATCGCTGAAGTAGAAGAATTGAGAATTCTTATGCATATTTCTTTTTCCTTTCAGCCCCTGGAAACAAAATTGATATCAGAGACTTCAGGTCTCTATTCTGCTGAAAATGTTGCCAGTATCATTCTTTCAGATGCAGTGGTAAGTGATGTTGCTGTCTGTGTTGATGGTGCACCTAATGAGAAATATGAGCACAACATTTCTGTTTTCACAAGGTTTTTAATGTATTGAGAAAATAATAAATCACAGTTATGTATAGAGCCAGGGAACCACAATAGTTCAGTGGTTAGTGAACTGGACTACAAAGGACAAGAGGTAGGGTTTGATCCCAACCGACGGCTTCTGGGTTCACCCAGCCTTTAATGGGTACCAGATTTTTTTCTGGGAAAGTAAAGCGGCACGGGCATAATACTGACCTTATTGCCCCAAAAAATCATGTGCCGAAAGTCTGTAAAATGTATGGGCATTAACACCATATTACCTATACGCCACTTGGCATGACAGGGGTTACTTTACACTTTTTACTATGTATAGAGCCAGTGGTGAATATGTCAGAACATGTAAATATTGAAACTTTAGATTATTAACTTCATATCTTCTCACTTATTTGCTGCTTTGGATGGAATTATCTGTCTTGAAATCATGAACTAATATCATATTCAAACTGTCTAGTCTTTTTTTTTTTTTTAATGAAAAATCGAATATATTATCTTCTTCTTCACTTCCTATTTTTGTATCACTTCAAGTATCAAAGGAGACACAAAGTTTTTAGCTCACACTCTTCCACAAGCCTCAACCAATTCAATTGTCCTATGATGTTGTTACTCCATTTTACTCTAAATATTTTCATGCATTGTCTTGTCCTTATTTGATAAAGAGTCATAAACAATCATACTATACTTTAAATTATAATAAGTAAGATGAACATAAATGTAATTCCAACCTTTCCTGTGTGAAATCGAGGCTATGACCATAGTGATTGGGGGGGGGGGGGTGATAAATATATTCACTGTCATCTACCATGCAGTTTGAAAGAGGTGACCAAGAAGTTTTTGGGGACAAGGTCTTCACCAGTTCCTGGTTGTTCATGCATCTGAACTGAAGCCATCTTCAGTACTTTTGCTAGTGTGTGGTGAGCATGCTCCCTACTCAGGAGGAGATCTGAGCACTATGGGGTTGTCTGTTGTGCAATAAAGATAACCCTTTGACTAAGTGAAACTCACTCCCGGCCTGATGCTGGTTAGTCAACTGAGCTGAAATAATTATGGCTACCTGGCACATTGAGTCATGAAAGGTAAACAGTGAGGAAAATATCACCTGAGCTCCAGCCCATCTCCAACTTCCAAATACTGTGATTAGTACAGTGAGGTTTAATACTTCTCTCCTCTTATCTACAATATTACATCATATGGGACATCCTTTAACACCCCCCCCCTTTTTTTTATATCCTTATATATCTTTTTTGGCTGAGTATTTGATTTGAAATTTGAAAGCATAGAATATTTGTTTGACACAAACATGTAGTAAAACACAGAATAAAATATAATATTCTAACATTTATAGTTTCACAAAATACTCACACGTGTTGCCAACATGTCAGTTTTTCTCAAATTAATAAACATATCTATTGTCTGTCTGAGCTGAAGATGGCATAATAGCCATATAGTCTTACTTAAATCTTGTTTAAATTTATAACCAGAGAAACTTTACTATATCCTGCTTGCCTTGCAAAACTTAACCAGAGCACAATTAAAATCATTAATGGAGAGGTTAATATTAAAGTAAGTGGAAAGGATCTAGAGAGAAAATTCAAGAAAACATTTATTTTGGATATGTCATAACTAGCGACAGCAAAGTAGAAATAAATAAAAGAGTAGAAACTGCAAAGACCATTTTTAGCACCATGAAATATGCTCTTAATCAGAGCAAATAACTACTTCATCAGAGCAGATAACTAAAAACTAAAATAATAACGTGTTATATCTACTCAACATTTCTGTGTCATGCAGCAACATGGATAAAGAAGACAATTGTAGCCATTATAATATGTGGATTGATACAGATGAAAAATGATTGAGTTTTGAAACAGCTGAAAATCAGAAAAGAATTATTTAACCCAATTCAAACAAATAAAATCTTTTGACACATAAAAAGATACAATAATTTAATGACAGTCATCTGGTTGGGAAAAATACAAGCAAATAAGGTAAAGGCAGATGAAGAATAAAGCACTCATAACATCAAGAAATAGTAGCATATACCATCAAGGCAAAGGTAAAGTACAAGACTTGAATTGACGTCTTAGCACACAAGTTTTAACCCAAATGTGCTCGGATGCCTATCCAGAAGTGTGCGGAAACTTCTGAATACTGTTGCTTCAAGCATCGAAACTCGCGGTGTGAGGTGGAATTCCTCACCTTCCCAGTGTATTACCTGGTAACCATTTCTGCCAGCTGCTGTGTCAACCGCTGGGGTATTTTTTTTTCAACCATGAGTGCAACTCACACTGCTTCCAGCTGTTGTGTCAACCGCTGGGGTATTTTTTTTTCAACCATGAGTGCAACTCACACTGCTTCCAGCTGTTGTGTCAACCGCTGGGGTATTTTTTTTTCAACCACGAGTGCAACTCACACTGCTTCCAGCGGGAATCGAACATGGATTGTCCAAATGTCGGTAGCCCAGTCAGGTGGTTTTCCCAACTAGGCTACTGAGGCCCCTAAGGCAAGAGACAGTGAAGTGGCAATCCATGAGGGCCAACTTTTAATGCCTAGTTGGTACAATAAGGTGACAATGATGGTAATTGTAAACAAGACTGGTATATATTTCTGTCTTTATAAATAAAATGTTTCTCTAAACATTTCAGAAAGGTCGCTTTCTCAGTTCCATGGGTTTAGATGGTATCATGTTATCCAGTCTAACTTGTGGTTTTTCACCAGTGACGTCTCTAATGGAGGCAACACAACAGGTTGTTATGAGTTATTTTCTCATTTAACAATGAAATTTATCAAGTATTTGAAGTGTCGTTAGTATGGATACATTGAAGTTGTTTTTGAGATGCAATTCAAAAATCTTTGTGCAACATTTTTGTTCTCAGTTATTATATTTGTTACCACCTTTTCATTTAAGATGCTGGTTAAACCAGAAATAAACAAACAGAAAGCTGCAAGATGGGAAAACCAAGATGCAAAACACATGCCTTTAGCACCAGAAGAGCGAGCATCAAGCAACCATCTTTACCGCAACTGAATTAGATGTTGCCCTCAAAGGATTGAAGCTCAAAAGTTCCCCTGGTAAAGATGGAATCTCCAACAAAATGCTCCTAAATCTGGGACAGAAAGCCAAGAGCCAGCTTCTAAGGATAATGAATGCTTGCTGGAAGAGAGGTCATGTGCCAGCAATCTGGAAAGAAGCTATGATGGTGCCCATCCTCAAGCGTGGAAAAGACCCACTAGACTCAAGTAGCTATAGACCAATTAGCCTACTGAGCTGCCTGAGTAAACTCATGGAAAGGCTGGTTAACAGAAGACTTATGTGGCATTTGGAGACAAAACAACAAATCGTACCACAACAAAGTGGCTACCGTCAGCACAGATCAACTAATGACCTGGTCACCTACATTGCACAGGAAATAGAGGATGCTCTACAAGAAAAGAAACACACACTGGCAGTGTGGGTCGAAATGGAGAAGGCTCTTGATAGGGTATGGCGAGAGGGTTTAAGTAACAAGCTTTTTAGATTGACATCTAGAGTCGTTTATTCAATTGGGTCTCTCAATACCTTCAGGATAGAACGGCCAGAGTACAAGTTCAAGGCCAACTAAGTAAGAAAGTCTCTATCGAACAAGGTGTCCCACAAGGCGGAGTCTTGTCCCCAACACTCTTTTTAATTTTCATAAATGACATCGTATTGGACATTCCACCCAGAATAGTAGTAGCCTCCGTCAGTCATAGTTGACTATGGATTTTTCAGCGCCCCTAGAAATGTTATATTTTCCTTTCTTTTCTTTTTCCGCGTATTCTCTTTCTCTATTAATCTGTCTGCTTCTTCTTTGAGGTGAACCTTTAGAGTGTGTTTCCAGAGATTTCGGTCTGCAGCTATGTCTTCCCATGCTGCAGGGTTTATGTTCAGATTCTTCATGTCACGTTTACACACATCTACAAATCGAAGATTTGGGCGCCCCCTAGTTCTTTTACCATATGCCAGTTGTCCGTAGAGTATATCTTTTGGTACGTGGCCATCTTTCATACGGTGTACATGGCCAAGCCAGCGTAACCTACGTTGTTTGAGCAGCGTGTAGATATTCGGTAGGCCTGTGCGAGTCAGGACCTCTACGTTTGTCACTTTATCCTTCCAGGTGATACCAAGAATACGGCGTAGACATCGCATATGGAATGCATTTAGCCTCCTCTCCTGCTTTACATAGGTTGTCCAAGATTCGCTGCCATACAGGAGGATACTAATTATGCAGGCATTGTACACTGCAGATTTTGTTTTAATTGTCAGTTTGTTGTTTTGCCAGACACGCTTAGAATACACTCAGCAATATACACAGATGATCTGGCGTTATGGGCTCGCGAGGAAAGTATGTCGGTGGCTGGACCCAGGATGCAAGATGCCCTAGGTGAACTTGAAAAATGGACGAACACCTGGTTCTTACCAATCAACGAAAAAAAACTACATATACAATTTTTAGCCTATCAAGAAACACACTCTCTGCAAACTTGAAGATAAAAGACGATACACTTCCTTTTGACCAAAACCCAACATATTTTGGCATCACCATGAATCGCAGAATGACTTGGAAAAATCAGATAGACAGAGCAAGGAAAAAAGCCAGAAAACAAACAAATATTATGAAGAAATTGGCAGGAACGGACTGGGGAACAGACAGCAATATTTTGAAAAGACTATACGTAGGAAGAGTCAGACCAGTTCTAGAGTATGGAGTCACAGCCTGGGCTATGGCTTCCAAATCACACCTTAGCAAAATTAACAGAACACAGAACCAAGCTGCCCGTATCATCACTGGTGCTATGAAATCTACACCTATCAAGACTCTAGAAACAGTAACAGGTTTACAACCCTTAGATGACAGACGGGTCACTAAAGTATTGCAACAAGCGGAGAAATATAGAAGGCTCCTTAGCCACCCCATGCACCAAAGAATAACTGGTTCTGGAATTGTACGACTAAAGAGGAGCAACTTCGCTGCAATTGCCAATGAACTAACTACTGGAATGGTATGGTTAACATTTTCATTGCTATAAATTGGTCATCTTCTGTAAAGAAAATAAGCTGCAACTATATGGCTCACTACTCATGTGATATCAGTCCTCTTATATGGCTGTGAAACATGTGGAATAAAAACAACAGTCACAAATATATATATCGATTTCCATTAATGGATACTTAAGTACTTGCACAGAATAAAAGGTTGGAAATTGGATGACAAAATTATTAACATTGAGCTCTGAGAAAGTACCAGACAAATACCAGTGGAATAAGGAGATAGTGCTGGATATGACACACTACTACTGTTTGTAGGTATACTACAACGAATAAGGGTAGAAAGTATTTCAATATAGGGTTTCTTAAAGAACAAGGAATTAAAGATAAATTCGCGGTCACAATATCAAACAAATACCAAGTCTTCCAACAACTAGAAAATACAATAAATATAGATCATCATTGGAAACAGGTAAAAGATATATGGAAAGAGACATGTGAAGAAACACTAGGGAAAAGAGAACGCCAGAATAAGGCATGGATGACAGCAGAGACCCTGGATAAAATTAAAGAAAGAAAGAACAAGAAAGCAGACATAAATAAAAGCAAAACGAGAAGCAATAAAGCCAAGACACAGGAAGCTTACACAGAGGTGAACAAAGAAGTGAGAAGATGCATTAAAAGGGGTAAGAGGAAATATATAGATGAACTAGCTAAAGAGGCAGAAGAAGCAGCAAATAAAGGGAATATGAAAGAACTGTACAACAGCACAAAGAAATTAAGTGGAAAATACAAACAGATCAATGCCTTTATTAAAGATAAGAAAGGACATCTGCTTAGTAATATAAGGGAACAAATGGAGAGATGGAAAGAGCACTTAGAAGAACTTATGAATAGACCCGGCTCAAATAATCCTCCAGATATACTACCAGCAGAAGAAGAGTTACACGTTAACTGTGGGAAAACCAAGCAAAGAAGAAATAATGAAAGCCATCAATCTATTAAAAAATGGTAAAGCCACAGGACCATATGAAATTCCTTCGGAAGCCAAAAAAGCAGATTTAAACCCCTCTACCAGGATGCTACATAATCTATTAGATAAAATTTGGGAGAGGGAAGAAATACCTAAAGACTGGAAAGAAGGTTATATGATCAAACTATCAAAGAAAGGAAGTTTACAGGAGTGCACAAATTATAGGGGAATTATGCTACTATCAGTGCCAGGAACAATATTAAGCAGAATCATTTTGGAGAGACTAAAAGAGGCTATAGAGAAACATTTGAGAGATAAACAAGTAGGTTTTAGGAAGAACAGATCATGTGCTGATCAAATAACTACTTTACGTATAATAGTTGAACAAAGTTTAGAACTAAAATCCCCACTTTATATTGGATTCATAGATTACGAAAAGGCATTTGATAGTTTAGACAGAAGAATGTTTTGGAAGTTGCTGAATCATTACAGAATCCCCATAAAGTATATTAACCTGATAAAAACAATGTATGAAGGAACGAAATGTAGTGTGGTGCATAAGGAACGGCTTACAGAAGCATTTGAAATAAGAACAGGAGTAAGGCAGGGATGCCTTCTGTCTCAATTTCTCTTTCTACTGGCCATATATTGGATTATGAAAATAACTCAAAACAACAGAAATGGGATCCAGTGGTCACTGACCAAACAACTTGATGATTTAGACTTTGCTGATGACATAGCTCTCCTATTACACAGCCATCAACAGATGCAGGATTTAATGAGTATATTAGATGAGAGATCACAACAGCTAGGACTAAAGATTAATAGAGATAAGACCAACATTATGAGAATTAATGCAGTTGGCAATAACCAAATAAAACTAGGAGAAATACCTCTACTAGACGTACAATCTTACATATATCTGGGCAGTAATATAAATATTCCTGTGTGTTACCGGGGCCTCATTATGAGGGAAGTAAAGAATAGTGACACTGTGACCTTCCAGGCATGTCGTAAGAGATGACTAAGGAGGTTGATCGATAGCTTGACAAGCTGTCATTGTAAAAAGTATTGTTATGGAGACAGTGCCATATATTTTAGAGCAGTGATCTCTGCAATATGTGCCACTTTGGCACGCAAGGTTTCTGTTTTTGAGATTGTGGTTCTGCCCTATGTGCCGTCTTCGGCTTGAAAGGACAATAGATAGATAGATAGAATATAGATAAATAGGGAGGAACAGAAAATGATACCAAAATAAAGATATCAAAAGCAAGAGGAGCTTTCATTGCACTGGAAAACATATGGAAATCCAAAGAAATTAGATTAAAGACAAAAATAAAAATTTTCAACTCAAATGTTAAGGTGGTCCTGTTATATGGCTGTGAAACATGGAGAACAACAAAATTGACAATCACGAAGATACAGACTTTCATTAATGGATGCTTACGCAGAATAAAAGGATGGAAATGGCAGGACAAAATCACCGACATAGAATTATGGAAATGTACCAGTCAAATACCAGTGGATAAAGAGATACAGCGAAGACGATGGATAGGACACACACTACGGAAGCCAACTGAGAGTATTACACAACAGGCCCTTTTTTGGAATCCCTAGGGGAAAAGACAAAGGAAGACCAAGGAATTCTTGGAGAAGACAGATAGAAGCAGAGATGAAGATGATGGGGAAGACATGGAATGATCTTAAAAGAATGGCAAAAAACAGAACGACTTGGAAAGTGTTTGTTGAAGACCAATGCTCCACTGGGAGCTAAAAAGGTAGAAGATACTTGGTCCAGGCCAATGTTTCAGTTTTTGGTCAGGTATGCCAAAGCCATAAGTGGAGCCGTTGTGTCGATTAAAAGTCAGGAAAGAGTTAATAAATATACAAATTTACCTGCAAAAACACTGTTTAATCCAAATATTTTGTTTTTAATTATTTCTTCTGCAGGTTGTTACTATGGGCATCTTCAGAATTATCTCTCTCTTCTACCTGGCTCACTTTGATGGAATTGTAAGAAATTGTAAACTTCAACGAGACCATCAGAAAGATAACAAGAAAGTTTCATAATTCTTTGTGTTACACTCTTCAGCTAATTGTGTGGAACAAAATATTTGAAAGAGGTTAAATAGTAGCACTGCACAGTCCTTTTTAGCAAACAAACTGTTAATTGTGAATATTTCATTTATGTCCATGAACATCTATATTTGTCGCTTTTGGTGTAGGATTGAGTGGGAAGCTATTAAAATTTGGATTTATTTGCTGACTAAAGATACTTTATTAGAGCATATTTTATTGCACTCAGGACAGATTCATATGTTCCCAGTTCTTTCAGAAGAAAGCAAATATTTTCTTTCAAAAGATTGCAAATAATATTTTCTTTCAGAAGATTGCAAATGATATTTT
This sequence comes from Megaustenia siamemsis, assembly GCA_032433765.1. Classification (NCBI taxonomy): domain Eukaryota; kingdom Metazoa; phylum Mollusca; class Gastropoda; order Stylommatophora; family Ariophantidae; genus Megaustenia; species Megaustenia siamemsis. Next base: position 37,762,528 of record JAVIAB010000106.1, read on the forward strand.
CTTTCAGAAGATTGCAAATAATATTTTCTTTCAAAAGATTGCAAATGATATTTTCTTTCAAAAGATTGCAAATGATATTTTCTTTCAGAAGATAGAAAATGATATTTTCTTTCAGGAGATAGCAAATGATATTAAGAAGATAGCAAAATATTTGCTTTCAGAAGCTAGAAAATGATATGAATGCTGGTGATTTCTGTTGATCTCTGCCAGTTAGCCCATTCTGTTCATGCAATTGTTTAATGTTGATTGCAAATTCCAACAATCTTGTTATAACTTGTATATATCTATATATGCCATGAAGTATTATGCTGTTTTCTTGTTTTGGATAATGTGAGTCATACTGGCCATTGTTAGTTCATGTCACTGAGGCACATAAACATCAAAAGGCACCACTATCCTCTATATACTGGAGACAATGGATTTAACTGAATGTCCAGAAGAAAGCAAGAAATTTAACTCTCTCTCCCCCTTTCAAATCCTAGTAGAGCATAGGTCTTCAACAAACACATTCCAAGCCAACTAGTTTGACACCATTATCTTAAGTTACTGTGTGTATACTCCCATCTTTTACATTTCTTCTACCTGTCTTCTCCAAGTACATTTTGACCTTCTTTGACTCCTACCATGGGAATTCCAAAAATGGGCCTGTTGCATAATACTTTCAGTTGACTTCTGCAATGTGTGTCATATCCAGCTCTATCTCCTTATTCCACTGGTATTTGTCTGGTACTTTTTTCATCCAATTTCCATCCTTTTATTCTGTGCAAGTACTTAAGTATCCATTAATGGAAATCGATATATATATTTGTGACTGTTGTTTTTATTTCCCATGTTTCACAGCCATATAAGAGGACTGATATCACATGAGTAGTGAGCCATATAGTTGCAGCTTATTTTCTTTATAGAAGAGGACCAATTTATAGCAATAAAAATGTTAACCTTAACATTCAAATAGCACAGAATTCAACTGTCATTGCTTGTATGTTCTCTTTAAATGTTGCATATCCATTTTATTCAGAAAATGTCATCTCATGTTGCATTGAAATAATACCCGGTGTCATAATTGTTTATTATTATGACATTTCTTATGTAACTGATTATTGGCTAGTATATGTGTGTATGACAGTGATAACTAATTGTTGAGTGATATGTGTGCGAGCATACATTCAATTTGTTTGAAACAACATAAGAATGAAGTAGACAATCAATGACAACAGCCGTGTATATGCAAAGCTTCCATGTACATATTTTTGTCATATATGTATATTTTCATGACAGCTGATGTTCCAATTTACTTGTTGAGTACTCCTATTTGAGAGTAATAATCCAGTGATGATAAGTCTATCTATCTATCTTTCGTTCGCTCGAAGTATTGTCTATATCAGCAATGTCGTTTTCTGTATGAATTTTACTGTCTTTTGTAATTCTTGCAGTGGCCCATATAGTTTTGTCTGTAGTGTTGTATCTATGGGCCAATGGATTTTCCTCAGTCTACTATATTCAGTGCAGTCTTGAAGTATGTGTTCAGCAGTCTGGGGTGCCTGTCCACATGTACAAGTAGTTGATGTGCCGATCTTGAATTTTGTATACATGTGACTATGGAGTCGATTGTGTCCTGTTCTTAGGCGTATAATGATAACTTGTTCATATCTATTCATATTATGAAAGGCATCCTGATTTGGGGCTTGTGGTCCTCTGATTGATTTCATTATCTGTTTCTTATGATGGTATGTAATTGGTGTATCTAGTTGTGTGCCTGTTGAACCTTCCTTTGCCAACTGATCTGCTTTCTCATTTCCTGGTATTCCACAGTGAGACGGGATCCACTGCAGGGCAACCCTGTGGTGCTTGCAGAGTTCAGTCAATAAGGTCTGCAGATGTGGTAATTTTCTGGATTGTAGTGCCTGGAGTACTGATCTTGCATCTGTCAAAAACACTACAGGCTGTGGGCTAAGATTACTGTTCAGCAGTTTTTCTATTGCCAACTTTATTGCTTGTATTTCTGCATCATAATTGTGACAATATTTCCCTGTTGCTATTTTATTCATATCCCTAGTGTTATTTGGGTACTCTATATATGCACCTGCTCCCCCATTCTTTACTGCATTCTGTGCTGATCCATCTGTGTACACACGGATCCATAGGTCTTGTGGGTATTCTTCATCCAGGAAACTGAGAGTTATTGTTTTTCGCTGTAGACTATTTTGTTCCTCTTTGTCAACTATTCCTTTCACTTCTGTCCGTATTTGAACTGATAATCCTGATTCATCTGTCCAGGGAGTCTGTTCTGGTATGGGCAGAAGGGGTTTAACAACTCTTGGCATGTCTGGTGTTTGTCTACTAATACGCTTGGCTTGGTGGATAAAACTGCTTCTCTTAAGTCGTCCCAATGCAAGATTTTGGAATCTGTCCTTCATTGGATGTCTCGGCATGCAAGCAAATTTTTCTGCCTGTATCAGCACCTTTGTGTCTCTCCGTTCTCTCAGTGCTGGTATCCTCCACAATTTCTCCATCTCCAATATTGGTGTTGATTTCATTGCTCCTGTGATGACCCTAAGTGCCTGGTTTTGTACTTTATCCAGTTCTTGCAATGTGGTGTTTGATGCTGAGCACCATGCGGATGATCCATATTCTAAATGTGGGCGTATACTCTGTTGGTAAACTTTACTGAGTATTTTCCCACTCGCACCCCATGTGGTTCCACACAACTTTCTTAGAATAGCCAATTTCCTCCTTGCTTTTTGGGTTGCCTTATTTATCTGCTGTTTCCAAGATAGTTTGTTATCAAATGTAACTCCGAGATATGTAGCTTGTATGTCTTCTTTCACAGGCTCATTGTTTATGTAGATGGCTCCTGCTTTTTGTTTTGGGGAGAGTGTGAAAAGTGTAGTACTGCATTTGTCTGTATTGATGCTGATACACCATCTATTTGTCCATGAATTCAGTGCATTCATAGCTCTTTGTAGCAATTTGGAGGCCACTGTTGCATACTCCTCTGTGCACCACATTACCAAGTCATCTGCATACATTGCCACTTTGATGCCATGTGGTAGTTCAGTAACTAGGTCATTGATGTAGATCAGAAAAAGTGTTGGAGATAGTACCCCTCCTTGTGGAACGCCCTGGCGCAATAAGACCTTCAGTGATGATAAGTGAATCACCCATGTGTTACCGGGTCCTCATTATGAGTAGAAGTAAAGAATAGTGACACTCTGACCTTCCAGGCATGTCGTAAGAGGCGACTGAGGAGGTTGATCAATGGCTTAACAACCTGTCATAGTAAAAAGTATTGTTATGGAAACAGAGCAATAGATTTTAGAAGCAGTGATTTCTGCAATGTGTGTCATTTTGGCACTCAAGGTTTCTGTTTTTGAGATTGTGGTTCTGCTGTATATGCCATCTTCGGCTCGAAAGGACAGTAGATAGATAGATAAGTGAATGCTTTCTTGCAGAAGAATCCTTTAAAAGTCAGGGTTCAATTAAATTAAGGAGTCAGCATTACAGGTTTTGCAACTTTGGTGAATAGAACAAAGTTACAATAAAAACAGCATTGCAAGAACAAGGTCAGTCATACAGTGTTCCTGAATATAACTTTTCAAATTATCAATAACAGGCTTCCTGAAATATAACATTGGGAGCTGCAGTCAGTGAACTGGTTATCTGGGGTACAAGAGGTTGGGTTTTGTTTTCATTGATGGCTTCTAGGTTCACTCAGCCTTAAATAGGTACCAGTGATTTTTAGTGGAAAAGAAAGCTGTTGATCGCACTTTTTTTTAAATGTATCGATAGAAAAATAAAAAATGGACACTAACACTATATGGTCTACATGACATACGTGAGGCATCACATAATCTTTCTTCTTTCAGACATGACAGCAATATGCAGCTAGATGTTGTGTGAGAGATTTCAATGAAAACCATTTTTTTAAACTTACTTTTTTAGGCAGAGAGAGCTTGTAGTATAGTGATAAAGCGCAGGGTTGGGGACAAGTGAATGTGGGTTCAAACCCAGTTTAGTGCTCCCTGGTCGACCCAGCTGAAAAAGGAATGGGCACCTGACTCAATGAGTAGAGGAAAAGTAATGACAGCAAGGAAGAGCACTGACCCCCCTCCTTTCCCTCTGATATGGTCTAGAATGGAGAAAGTTTAATTCTTCCCCCCCCCCCCTTCCAATTCATGATTTATGTTACAAGACATTATTTACTTTTCAAGCTATTGCACACAATGGTGGCGGTGACTGAGTAGCAGAGTAACAGTTAAGAAATCTGTTAAAGGACTTTCATACAGTGGGATTTTTCTAATTTGGTTTTGTAAACAACTTTGTGACTTTGCCTTTGAAATTTTGTTTTCCATTTATATTTTACAAGTGTTATGACAGTCCTGAGAGAACGTATAGCGATGTATGAAGTCACATTATTAAAGCATACATTTTCAATAATCTTCACAATGTTTTACTAACATAATGTTAAGTTCTAAACAATAATTTAGAAAAGACATTTTTTATTCAGAATGATTTTTTAAATAAATAATTGACGTCACTGCAATCAGAACAATCCCATAGGTACTCAGTCTTTCTCAACAAATGATGCAAAAAGTGTGCAGTCTTTCTCAACAAATGATGCAAAAAGTGTGCTTGTTCCTGTAGTCTGTTGATTACACACCCAGATGACATTGGTTCCCTCATTTTAGTCACTACCACTATTCATAGAGACTGACTCCCAGTCCTCATGCTGTGCAAGTACACCCTCATCACTCTGATGATAAATCATAGAAACTTAATTGTGTCATTCTTGACTAGCTCCAAAGTTCCACCTACAGATGTCCTTGAGGACTCATGAAGAGGAGACCAAACAAATTCTTCAAGGTAAGAGGTCTAGTTAAAGTGTCACCAGATCCAAGCAGAGTATTTTCTTGTGTATTTTCTGCATCCTCAATATATGTGAAATGCCACCAAATCCAAGCAGTGTACATCCTTGTGTATTGGATTTGCACCCCCAATTTTGATTCCAATGTCTGACTGTTCTGTAATGTTATTTATTACTTGTAACCATACTCTTGCTCATGTTATTCTCCGTATTCTTTACCCCAACATGGCATATTATACCTATTCCCACTAGCATTTTAGAGAAAACATAATACTTGTAAATATTAATTTTAAGAAATATAAACTACCAAGGGATTTAACATGCTGTAGCCACAGCATTTTTCCGAATTAAAGAAAAAATGAAGATTGATCTAAAACACACCAATGAAGCTAACTTCTACTTCTGTGTAATTAAGTCCTAATCTCTTGTTCACTATTCTGACCATTGGGCTACAAGCCCCTACAGGCTAACGCCTACTGCATCACCATCTGTGTGAATCTTCTCTGAGAGCAGCCCATCTTAGCTCCGTGTATTGCTTTTAAATATCTCCTCCCTTATCCAGTGAAAACTAATTTCCTCCACCTCCCCACCAATCAAATATTTCTACATTATCTGTTGTTTTGACATTTTGATCAGGAAGTTGAAAAAGAGGTTCAATAAGAGAACTACAAGGTTTTAGTGGAAATAATAGCAGAAACCCTGATAAATTAAAAGCTGCAAAACATGGCTCCTGTGTGTCTTGCATCAGGTACTAGAGCCATATTTTTGCAGCTCATGGTACAAAATGGGTTAAGTGGTTTTATTCAAGACTTATCATTGACCTATTTCTTTCCAAAGAGGGAAAGAACCATCAATTTTTATTATGAAGAATGATTCTTCAGTGGACTTGTGCAAAAACTTAACTACCAGTACAATAAGATCAAATTAATTTGTTTACACAATAAAATGTTCACAGTTAAATAAGGATGTTCTTGTTTATTTGTAGATGACTTAATATAAGATAATTTAAGGTATAGTTTATTTCTGTGTGAATCTAATGTCACTATATTAACATCATCTGTTTGTGTGTTTACGAGTGGTTATAAGTTGATAACTTGTGAAATTACACAAATGTTAAATCTTGAACAGACTTTTGACATTTTTAAGCTAATGCTTTTTGTTGGTCAAAATGAATTATCCTGTATATAGAAAAACTTTAAAGATAAATTCTTTTAATTGATTTTGTGTGATGTGCTCTTAATCTGCAGTAACTAATAATGGCTTTTTGATGATTTTACAATGTCTGTACACTCTATTGCTACCACCTGTTACTTTCTGCTGCAAAATTCATTCCTTTTTCTTCTGATATTCACATATCTTTTAACTCAAGACCCAATCCCATGTATAGATTTTTAATAATAAAAAAGTAGGAGAAGAAAAATGAAAGTTGAAATATTTTTAAAATATGAAGAATAAAAAAAGATCAGTGGGAGAAAGACCTAAACATTTCCACAAAATTATAACATGCACAAAGACAACAGATATATTGTTCTTCTATTAAGCATTTAGAGTGATTAGAAGCAACTGTATTTTAACATTTTTAAATGTTTGTGGTTAAAAATTGAATACTTCCATCTCTCAAAACTCTCAGATTTGCCAACCTTTGAACTTTTTATTACGAGCATTGTCTTGTAAAATGTCATTCATATATAAATATTTACTGTAGCTAGAAATAACATTTTGTATGTGGTGTCACAAATTGAAACCACTTCCATAAAATATAACTTTTAAGAATCAGTGGAATGTACTAGGCTCTGGACATCTTCATCCATAGATGCAGCAAAATTTCCAAAATTATAACAAAAATGTTACTTTGAGAAGAAAATAAACAGCTGTGAACAGAACAAAAGACTGAGTAATAAAAGAGGGCCAGTGTCTTTCCTCAGTAGTATTGTTTTTCTAACTGTGTGGCGGGTACACATTTTCACAGTTTGGTCAGCTAAAAAGTGTCCATCAAGAAATATAAATCCAATGATCTTTGAGACATGTCATCAAGACAAAAAGGAAGGATTGTGCACATCAAGTTAATAGACACAGAGATACATCTATTCCTTGAAATTTGTTCTGTAGAAACAACAGTAGTATAATCTTTTATTGAAGTGACATTGATAGACAATGATATGATCATATAATTTGTACTGTTGTGTTGTAGAAATAGCATTAGCATTTAATATTCTACAAGCTTCCAGAAAAAATTGGATTTTTGTGACTGTGAGAGTAGCAGAACAGAGAATGTATTTATAATGAAGAGATACACACAAGTTCATTTTTATTGAGTGCTGTCTCTCCACATTGAAGATTAGCTACCTTGGAGCACCATTCTCCACTGTCTTTTGCGTTGATGGTGCAGGTTGTCATAGGTTGACATATCCATCTTTTGATTTTACTCGTCCATGTTAGTCTTGGTCTGCCTCTTTTACCTTGTATTTTTGCTTCCAGGATTATTTTTAGTAGACATTTGTGACTTTTAACATGCCTCAAAAATTTCATTTGTCTTGTTCTAATTGTGTTTAGTAGTTCTCATTTCATTTTTAGTTGTTTTAAAACTTCTTCATTTATTCTCTTTTCTTTCCATCCAACTCTACCTATTCTTCTATAAATCCACATTTCAAAGGCTTCAATTTTCTGTTCTGTTTTCTTTTCTAATGTCCATGTTTCTGCACCATATAGGAATATTGAGAAGATATAACATTTTGCTATTCTTAGTTTTAGCCCTGGTGTTATTTGTTTTGATGTTAGTATACTTTTCATGGCATTAAAATTACCTTTTGCCATTCCTATTATTTTATTTATTTCAGTTGTACATTTTCCATCACTGGTTATAGTATGTCCAAGGTAGTTGTAGTTCTGAACAGTCTCCAGGTCTATTCCTTCAACTTTGATATCCACTTGTAGGTTTTGATTGTTATCTTTGTTTATGATCATAGTTTTAGTCTTTTTGACATTCATATCTAATCCATATTTTTTACTTATCATGTTTATTTCATTAATAATGATTGTAGATCTTTAGGATGCGCTGCTAGTAATACAGTATCATAAGCATATATTAAGTTATTGATTATTTTTCCATTAATGTTTAGGCCTGGCATCTCTGTGATGTTTTTAAAGATTAAAGATAAATTGTTTTCTTTTCATTCCATTCATTTCTACGCACAAGTTCAGCTTTTGTGAAATGAATGCATCTGTAGCGAGTATTGACAATTTTTAGCATTGTGTTTGTACTGGAAACACATTGTAACCATATATCAATTAAGATGTGAAAGTTTCATAAAGATAGATTGTATTTGTTATGGTTATACAACAACACTTGTGAATATTCAAAAAATTAAATTGAAACCAATTTAGTCATTGTGAATGTTTGAAAATAGAGTTGAAATACATCCATACAGACATTGTGAAAGTTTTAGAATTAAATTACCTATTGTGGTCTCCTAATAAAACATTGCCCACTATTTTATGTATAATCAGGGTGTTTCTTTTTAAGACTTTTGTTTTTGTACCTCCATAATTCTTCATACAAACAAATGTTCTCCTACAGCAGTATTTGACCAAAATTCAAGAGGACACCATAATAGAAGGCACAAAGAGTATTGTCCAATGTTGAGGTTCCCTAGGGAATATGGTGTTAGTGACCGTCTTTTTCCATGACTGATGACATGTTTTTGGGTGATCTGTTTACACAGTTCTGATGTATTGTAAAGTCCTAAAAATATATTTTCCTCCCTTCGTGAGGCAACAATCCTTCCATTAAAACTTGCCTATTTACAGTTTATCCCAGAAAATCTCCCATCAAAACTTGCCTATTTACAGTTTGTCCCAGCAAACCTTCCATCAAAACTTGCCTATTTACAGTTTGTCCCAGCAAACCTTCCATCAAAACTTGCCAATTTACAGTTTGTCCCAGCAAACCTTCCATCAAAACTTGCCAATTTACAGTTTGTCCCAACTTATCTCACAATTATTCAGATTGTTATTCCTCCTTTGGATGTTATTCCTCTCCAAAGGTTTGTATCTCCATTTCCTATTTCTTGCCATGTTGCTATAATCTGCTTATTTGTTGATCTTTTATTCATTGTTCGCACACTTTTTAATGGCATTGGGTGCAATATGTAAAACTTCACAACAAACTGCAATATTAACTTCCACCTTTAGGCCCAACGCATTTGACTTTGTGATGTGCTGGCTTGACAGTTAAGTGCACACATGGGCTCAATACCAGCCTGCTGATGCTCTCTAGCCAACTAAATTGAAAACAAGAATGCATGCCTAACTAGCTGGCTTGAAGTAGGTATTAACTACAAGGAAAAACACTGACATTCCCCCTTCCCTAAATTTTAAATGCTGTGAAGGTAACACTTCATTCTCATAATAAATGACATTACAAGTATATGTTACAGGACATCCTGTCTTACTAAAAATTATCTTACTAAAAATTATGTTTTCATAGTTACATTATGAAATGCCATTTTGAATCTTTTGATATGATCGGATGCCATGTGGTTGGTGTAAGCTTTTGGCTCTTACACTGTTAAAAAAATTGATGTGGTGTTTCCGATAGCTTTCCTAAATTCTACTGGAGCTTGTCCATCCTAGAGAACTATATCAACAGACTCCACCATTGTCAAGTCTCAGGCCATCCTCACGTTGTTAGCCAATTTTAGCACAGGCTGTTACGAGAGTTCAGATGGAAAGTTAGGTCATCACTAGCCGTGGACCATTGACCATGAAGGTCATCTAGCTCATATCAACCATTTATTCCTCCTACAGTACATACACCATTAAACAGCAAATAGTCTGTTCTTGGTTTGGTTAGTTGAACCATCTTCCATGAGCCAAAATGCCTTATAGGGCCTGGCCTGAAAGTGGTCAGTTGACTCATAGGTGACTGCTTATGTCATAATTGATGAAGATTACCCACCTCCCCAAGTACTCCTGTTAAAAGACTAACCAGTCTGATGGAAGTAAAAGAATGTAGTCAACTCATTGCTAAAATGCATGGGTTGAGTCAAAAGGTCCAAAATATTGCAGCTTGCTGTAAGTAACAACACAAAACATCTATGCTCATTTAAACTCCTTTCGACAATGGCCAATGAAGAAGAATAGTCATTAGATGAATTTAGACATTCCTCTGACTACAGAGGAGGTGCGCATGGCCGTGCGGCTAAAACCACTGTTCCGCTGGCTGAAAAGCTGACGTACAGTGTTCAAAGCCCGCTGTAGACAGAAAGGATTTTTTCTATTGGTGGTGAAATAAAAATTCTGAGTCACACACGTCGTGGCGACTGCTTGACCAAGCGGCCTTTATCCCTCTGGTTCTATCGTTGCCCCCCGACATACACCAGCAATGGTACTATGTGTCGTAAAGATAGTTTTTCTGACTGCAGATATGCATTGTAATAGTTAGCACCCTATGCATAAGTTTGGTGTAAAGTATGTCATTTAGCTTCCATTCTTATGTTGATCCAGACAGGCAAATGTAATTATGTGTGTGACACAATGTTAATAAAATTATTTTGAACTGTTCTTACATTCTTTTTGTTTCGTTGCATCGTAGTTGTCATGTTGTAAAATCATGTATGTTATATGAGACAACAAAGGGACCAACAAGGAAATTATCAGAGGCCAACACAAAAAAGAGAGCTCCTAAAAAAACATCAGAAAGGAACAATCAACATTTTTTTTGGCACATCATAAGAAGAGGAAAGTTGGAATATTTATTTATAACTGGCAAGATACAGGGAATAACAGACAAATATTTGAAGTGCTGCGATAGAGCTGGTATCATCATCGAGTGCCATCTCCGCAACGAAAGTTGGCTATCATGGAGCGCCATTCTGCTCTGTCTCTTGCTTTGATGGTGCAGGTTGTTATATGCTGACTCGTCCATTTCTGATGTTACTCATCCATGTTAGTCTTGGTCTGCCTCTGCCTCTTTTACCTTGTATTTTTCCTTCCAAGATTACTTTTAGTCGGTTGTGTCTTTTAACATGGCCCAAAAATCGCATTTGTCTTGTTTGAATTGTGTTTAGTAGTTCTCTTTTCATTTTTAGTTGTTTTAAGACTTCATCATTTGTTTTCTTTTCTTTCCATCCAATTCTACCTATGCTTCTATGTATCCATATTTCAAAGGCTTCAATTTTCTGTTCTGTTTTCTTGTCTAATGTATATGTTTCTGCACCATACAGGAATGTTGAGAAGATATAACATTTTGCTATTCTTAGTTTTAGCCCTGGTGTTATTTGTTTTGATGTTATATTTTTCATGACATTAAAATTACTTTTTGCCATTCCTATTATTTTATTTATTTCAGTTTTACATTTTCCATCACTGGTTATATAGTATGGCCAAGGTAGTTGTAGTTCTGAACTATCTCCAGGTCTATTCCTTGAATTTTGATATCCACTTGTGGGTTTTAAGTATTTTCTTTGTTTATAATCATAGTTTTAGTTTTTTTATATTCATATCTAATCCATATGTTTTGCATGTCATGTTTATTACATTAAGTAATAAGAGCTGGTATACAGGAAACACAAGGTAAAAGATGCAGACCAAGACTAATATGGACGAGTAACATCAAAAGATGGACAAATCAACCTATGACATCCGGCACCATCAAAGCCAGAGACAGAGCAGAATGGCGCTCCATGGTAGCCAACCTTCGTTGCGGAGACGGCACTCGATGATGATGATGATACAAGGAATGAATTGAACAGTTTAAGACAATACAAGTTTCTTTTCATTATATTTTCTCTTTCTTACTAATTTTAGTTACTTTCTAATATGTAATAGATTATATTTCCTTTGTGTGTCCATTCATATCTGATGTTTTCTGAGGGGCGCATGTGGACTTAAATGTCAATAATCTGTATTGTCCTGCTATGTCAAACTGTCGCTTGTACAATGTGTCCAACTAGCTTAATTACAAGCTTGAAAACCACAGATGCGAAGAATACTATTATGGCTGATATTCTTGTATTATTAGAACAGATTTCATTCACAATTCAATTGATGGTTTTGATTTAAACTTTTTAGCTGCACGCTCGCCAGGTTTCACTGTGAACTGGTTTCCATAAACTTTGAAGATGTGGTTTTGTAGAACAACACAGAAGACACTGTTGGCTTTAGGAATCCCTGAAGAGAAAGAAGAAGAGCAAAAGATATAGTGTTAGCATATAAGCTGAATTGTGTTTATTTATTTTTAGCTTCAAATGTTATCTAGATTTGACTCAAAGAAAAGTAATTGCTACACACACACATTCATGGATAGGAAATGGATCTAAAACAGACTTTTAACAAAAGAGATGAAAATATATCGGAAGATTCTGAAATATGTTGCTACTTTATGAATCAAATGGGAGCTGCAGCAGTTCAGTGGTTAGTGAACTGGACTACTAAGGACAAGAGGTCTTGTTCGACCCCACTCAAAAATGGCTCATAGATCCACTCAGCCTTAAATGGGTACCAGATTTTTCTGGGAAAGTGGGACAGTTAGGCATGATGCCAATATCATCACCATAAAAGTGTTCTGTGCACACCGTGAGCTGTGTTTTTCATCCTGATCGTGTGTCGATGTTCTGATTGCTTACGATGAATGATGATATCGTGTGGTGGACAGTTCAGCTGTGTTCACTTTTGGCCTCAATGTCTTTTGGCGTGTACTGTAGCTGCTATGATGGGGACTGCAGCTGCCTTTCTTTGTCTGGATCCTTCAATGAGATGAATTTTAATTTGGATGATTCCACTGGTACGGGCGGTTGAGCAATTATGGATAATAATTCATTTGCAGTGATACAAGGGCCTAAAGTGTTCCATTGCTTATTTCAAAATATGGACACTAATACCATATTCCCCATAGACCTAAGACATGGAAAGAACCATTTACTGGTATTTTTTTTAGGATTTAAAGAGATTAAAAAATTTTTTTTAATAATTAGAAAGAATTATTGCAAACTAAATATAAGAAATCCTACATTTATCAAAATAGAAAGTCAAAAATAATTGCAAACTAAATGTAAGAAATCCAACGTCTGTCAAAATAGAAAGTCAAAGAGCCAGCAGCAACAAATGCATCTCATATCTGGGAAGCATAGTAACATTAGATGGGATGGTTAGTGAAGATATTAACAAACAAATGAACAAAGTCAAAATAGTTTTTTCCAACTTAAACTACAGTTAGAGATTGTCCCATCACAAGACACAAAAAAACCAGATTAAGGGATTTATGAGAGCTGCATACTTTTAGTGTATTTATATGGACCTAAAGAAGGGAGAACAAGAGAAATGGAGAAGTGTCATTTCATGCAGTGATGGACTCTGAAGGTGAAGCAAAAGATTAAAAAGATTTTGAGAAATAGTTGCACAGAGTTTGGCAGACTTTAGGATGTTGTGAAAGATGACAGCAGACTGAGAAAACCAGAGACATGTCAGTCACTGACCATCTGCTCATATTGAAGAAGAAGAATGAAGTGTAACTGCTAAATAAAACAGAGATACAAAAATGTGTGATATTCTGGTACACTGCATTAACTCATTCAAAACTGAGAACCACAGCCTGCATTAGAATAAAGAACATTTGTATTAATTTCACATATCTGTAAGAGTCATTCATTTACCTTTGAAAAAACATATTTGTCAAAGTTTGTTCAAATTAAGAACCAGTGTGTACACACTCACTCCATCACTGCTAAAAGTGTCTGAATGCTTACGGATTTTCCTAAATTCTATGATGTCAAGCCTAACTATGAACAATGTTCTTCTTGAGCTTTTTAATATGTAAATGCATCATAAGATGAAAAGCATTAGCTCAAAAAGATTATTGTGAAGCCACACATTTTCAGTCCGGTATTGAACAAGTTGCGATATACTACACAGAATACTATCTATAAGAATCATAGCCACAGAAAATATGTGAAAGAGTAAGTATAGTAAATGTTCTCTCCCCTGTCTTGCTGGGCATATGGGGAATACAGTGACCGATTCGCACAATTTTTGAGTGATGTAGTCAGTATCACAAAGAGAAAGAGTGCAAACAAAATAACATATTTGTCCATGACCGTTCGCACAATTTGTGGGTGATGTGGTCGATACCACAAAGAGAAAAAGTCCAAACAAAATAATACATTTGTCTAAAAATACAGGAATTGATAAGATCCCAGTTTAATCTCATCTATAAAATGCTGCTGCTTAAAATAAGGGTGAGATAAGATACCTTCAACACTAGTCTCCAAATTTATGGCCACTGCTTAAAGCAAGGGTGAGATAAGATACCTTCAACACTAGTCTCCAAATTTATGGCCACTGCTTAAAGTAAGGGTGAGATAAGATACCTTCAACACTAGTCTCCAAATTTATTGCCACTGCTTAAAGTAAGGGTGAGATAAGATACCTTCAACACTAGCCTCCAAATTTATGGCCACTGCTTAAAGTAAGGGTGAGATAAGATACCTTCAACACTAGTCTCCAAATTTATGGCCGCTGCTTAAAGTAAGGGTGAGATAAGATACCTTCAACACTAGCCTCCAAATTTATGGCCGCTGCTTAAAGTAGGGGTGAGATAAGATACCTTCAACACTAGTCTCCAAATTTATGGCCACTGCTTAAAGTAAGGGTGAGATAAGATACCTTCAACACTAGTCTCCAAATTTATTGCCACTGCTTAAAGTAAGGGTGAGATAAGATACCTTCAACACTAGCCTCCAAATTTATGGCCACTGCTTAAAGTAAGGGTGAGATAAGATACCTTCAACACTAGTCTCCAAATTTATTGCCACTGCTTAAAGTAAGGGTGAGATAAGATACCTTCAACACTAGTCTCCAAATTTATGGTCGCTGCTTAAAGTAAGGGTGAGGTAAGATGCCTTCTACATTAGTCACCAAATTTATGGCCGCTGCTTGAAGTAAGGGTGAGATAAGATACCTTCAACACTAGTCTCCAAATTTATGGCCGCTGCTTAAAATAAGGGTGAGATAAGATACCTTCAACACTAGTCTCCAAATTTATTGCCACTGCTTAAAGTAAGGGTGAGATAAGATACCTTCAACACTAGCCTCCAAATTTATGGCCGCTGCTTAAAGTAAGGGTGAGATAAGATACCTTCAACACTAGTCTCCAAATTTATGGCCGCTGCTTAAAGTAGGGGTGAGATAAGATACCTTCAACACTAGTCTCCAAATGTATGGCCGCTGCTTAAAGTAAGGGTGAGGTAAGATACCTTCAACACTAGTCTCCAAATTTATGGCCGCTGCTTAAAGTAAGAGTGAGATAAGATACCTTCAACACTAGTCTCCAAATTTATGGCCACTGCTTAAAGTAAGGGTGAGATAAGATACCTTCAACACTAGTCTCCAAATTTATGGCCGCTGCTTAAAGTAAGGGTGAGGTAAGATGCCTTCTACATTAGTCTCCAAATTTATGGCCACTGCTTAAAGTAAGGGTGAGATAAGATACCTTCAACACTAGTCTCCAAATTTATGGCCGCTGCTTAAAGTAAGGGTGAGGTAAGATGCCTTCTACATTAGTCTCCAAATTTATGGCCACTGCTTAAAGTAAGGGTGAGATAAGATACCTTCAACACTAGTCTCCAAATTTATGGCCGCTGCTTAAAATAAGGGTGAGGTAAGATGTCTTCAATGTTAGTCTCCAAATTTATGAACTCTCATATGAAAAAATATTTTGGAAAATTCTCCCCAATGATGGAATTTTTATTTTTTTTTTCCTTCTGTATTTTCCCAATGACAATTCCTCCCTCCTCATTGTCTGCCATTAAATGCACGCTAAATAGACATAAATGTATTGTGTTATGATCATTTCCATCAAGCTGCAATATTTTGCACCTTTCAGCCCAGTACATCTGAGTTCTACAAGACATTTTTTGGGTGCTGAGTTGCCTTTCCTCTCAATTCCAATTCACTTAGCCAGACTGCTTCAAGAGACACCACAGGAAGATGGAGTAGGATCTTGATCAGCTATTGATGCTAACTCTGACGCTATGAGTTATAAATCACTTTGAACGCAGGTGCTCTTAGGTGTCCTGGACCACAAATTTTCCCTTGTAAACTTTCTAAACTATGCTTTATGCTGCTAAACCACATCACACTCCTGTTGTTTGTGACCTACTTTCACTCATCCAATGAGTAGTTGCACATTGCCTAAATACAATATAAATTTCACAATAAGTAAATGGTAGCAACAAAATACTACTAGGTGCATGTATTCATATGATCCAGATTAATCCAGTTTCCACTTTATGATAATGACATCTAATGTCAGAACTATCCACCACTGTCTAGGAATTTATAAGATTATGATAATGTTGTATACAACTTTAAATACAATAATTCAAAATTATTATAAAATAACATGGCAATAATAATGAGGCTGACTGGCCCTTGAGTTCAGGTTCAATTCCCAGATGTGACAATTCTTTGTATTGAATTAACACAGGAAAATTCTGGGTTATTCCAGCCACTGAAAATGAGTACCAGAGATTCTTTCTGGGAAAGTAGAACACCCTGGTGTGATATCCACTCATAAAATATGTTAGCTGTCATAGAAAAATATATGAGCATCAACATAGACGATCTCTATACACCTTAAGGCATGAAGGAAACACATACTTTTACTTTATGTTAATAATAATATGCTCTACAAGTTTACTTAATCTTTTAGATGTCCAGTTAGACGTATGTTGTAAATGTGGAAAGTAAAAGGTTCACTCCATGCCTTGCTAGTAGTATGGAGAATATGGTGTTAGTGACTATATTTTTCCATATGAATATGGCACATTTTTGGGTGATATGGTCAGGCTGCTTTTACTTCCCAGAACAATCTCTAGTACCAATTTTTGGAGGCTGGGTGAACCCAGGATCCTTGTCAGTTAAAAAAAAAAAAATCCAGGGACTGAACCCAGACCCTTCTGATCGGAAAGCAAGCACACTAACCACTCAGCCACCAAGCACACTAACCACTCAGCCACCAAGCACACTAACCACTCATCCACCAAGCACACTAACCACTCAGCCACCAAGCACACTAACCACTCATCCACCAAGCACACTAACCACTCATCCACCAAGCACACTAACCACTCAGCCACCAAGGCTCCAAATGTGGAAAGTGGTTTCAAGAAAAATATCATTACAACAGAATTATATAAATTTTATTTCACCTGGACAGTATCTGAAACACTGAAACTCACTCTTTATCATTTATGCTATAAAAATGATTTAACCAAAAGAAACCAATAAACAAATAAAGAGAAATAAACAAACACCGGCTTACGTTTCACAATGTTATTGGGGGTCACCAACACAAACGTGTTTCTTGTCTCTTGAATCACAATACCCTGCACTCCAACATAACTGGGACACTTTGACTTCTGAACAATAAGGGGGGAGCCATGAAAATCAGCTTTCATTAATTTCTGAGCGGCATTTGGTAAACCTGAATCTGTCAGACTGAATACATTATGTGAGAACAAGAACACGAAATGCTAGCAATACTGAAATAATACATAAGTTTATGACTGAAAGCAAATGAACAAAAGGACAGAACTCAGAAACTAATCAAACACGTATTTCTTCTTATTCTGATGCTGTGTTATTGAGTTATTTGCGGGTCATCATCATTGCACTCCGAACATGTCCATAGGTGCTCAGATCCCCTCAGCAATTCCCTCAGTGTACAGCGACTGACGACTCCAGTTCTATGTTGGTTGATAAGTCTTCTTATACGGCCACTAAGTTTCTCATTTCTGGCTGTGCCCATCTTAACTCCCATTTCTATCATCCGAAGAAGTGACGTGGATCTGTGTTTATCGAGGTCATGTGCTCTTAATGCCACCTCGCTTGCCCTGTCATGTTTTCCTTCTTCGATGATGTCGTTTGGGCTGCATCTGAATACTTACACTTACCGTCATCATAGATGAACGTCGATGCTGTATTCATTCAATGAATACTCCTCTTCATTTTCAGTTAAAATGAATGTAAATGAGTTGTGTTATGGTCTACACCAAGCTGTAACATCTGAGCCTTCTGATGTACCACCTGCAACTTCATGGTACTTTTAGTTACCGTGATGCCTTCCCTCTTCGATCCCTACTTGCATGGTCAACCAACTAGTCTATTTCCTGGTCCAAATCAGGAAGATTAGATTCACTGATCAGGAGGGTTGAGTAGAATCAGCTTCACTAACCTTGATGCAAACAGTCAGCAATATGACACTGATCTTGATGCAAACAGTCAACAATATGTCAATTTTCTTGATGCAAACAGTCAACAATATGTCAATTTTCTTGATGCAAACAGTCAACACTATGTCACTGATCTTGATGCAAACAGTCAGCAATATATCACTGACCTTAATGCAAACAGCCAACAATATGTCACTGATCTTGATGCAGACAGTCAACAATATGTCACTGATTTTGATGCAAACAGTCAGCAATATATCACTGATCTTGATGCAAACAGCCAACAATATGTCACTGATCTTGATGCAGACAGCCAACAATATGTCACTGATCTTGATGCAAACAGTCAGCAATATGTCACTGATCTTGATGCAAACAGTCAACAATATGTCACTAATCTTGATGCAAACAGTCAGCAATATGTCACTGATCTTGATGCAAACAGTCAGCAATATGTTACTGATCTTGATGCAAACAGCCAACAATATGTCACTGATCTTGATGCAGACAGCCAACAATATGTCACTGATCTTAATGCAAACAGTCAACAATATGTCACTGATCTTGATGCAAACAGCCAACAATATGTCACTGATCTTGATGCAGACAGTCAACAATATGTCACTGATCTTGATGCAGACAGTCAGCAATATTTCACTGATCTTGATGCAGACAGTCAACAATATGTCACTGATCTTGATGCAAACAGTCAACAATATGTCACTGATCTTGATGCAGACAGTCAGCAATATGTCACTGATCTTGATGCAGACAGTCAACAATATATCACTGATCTTGATGCAAACAGTCAGCAATATGTCACTGATCTTGATGCAGTCAACAATATGTCACTGATCTTGATGCAGACAGTCAGCAATATATCACTGATCTTGATGCAGACAGTCAACAATATATCACTGATCTTGATGCAGACAGTCAACAATATATCACTGATCTTGATGCAAACAGTCAGCAATATATCACTGATCTTGATGCAAACAGTCAGCAATATGTCACTGATCTTGATGCAAACAGCCAACAATATGTCACTGATCTTGATGCAGACAGTCAGCAATATATCACTGATCTTGATGCAGACAGTCAACAATATATCACTGATCTTGATGCAGACAGTCAGCAATATGTCACTGATCTTGATGCAAACAGTCAGCAATATGTCACTGATCTTGATGCAAACAGTCAACAATATGTCACTGATCTTGATGCAGACAGTCAGCAATATGTCACTGACCCCTTTCAGCTCAGGAGATCCTGTTGAGCATCCAGGACCTTAAAAATGTTTTTTTAATTTCTTCATTTTCTTTTGTTCAGAGTGTTTTTTATATTTATATATGTGCATTATAAGTGTCTATCTATCTATTGACCTTTCGAGCCGTAACCGGCCCATAGGGCGTAGACCAAGATACACCTTCTCCTATATGAATTTTTGTTCTAGCAGTTTTCTTTTAAAGATATTTTATCAAATCTCGCCATCTGTCTCTGTTCTGTGCAAGCAGTTCTATCTCATTGAGGGAGCCGATTCCTGCTGCTCTTGCCTCTCTCATCAATGTTCTTCTCAGTGTCTCCCTGGGTCTTCCTCTTTTTCTTTTACCTGTTGTTTCCCATATGAGGGCTTGCTTTGCTATTCGATTATTATCTCTTCTCATCACATGTCCAACGTATGACCATCGTCTTTTCTTTATTACTGAAGATATTAGTGGTTGATTGGCGATTTCTCTAATTTCCTCGTTTGTTTTGAATTCGTTCCATTCTATACCAAGTATTTTCCTTAGACATTTATTTTCGAATGCGTTCAACTTTGTTTCTATATCTCTTGTTGTTTTCCAGCTTTCACACGCATACGTAAGGGTTGATAGTACATTTGATTTGAATAGCCTAAGTTTTGTGTTTGTGCTAATGAGTTTTGATTTCCACAACTTTTCAAGGTTTCTGAAAGACATTGCTGCTTTAGCCAGTCTGATTCTAATTTCTTTGCTCGTATCCCCTTCTCGATCAATGTGACTTCCAAGATAGATGAAGTGATCGATCTCTTCTACTGGTTTGTTTTCCATGTATATTTTGTCACTTGTTGGAATTAAACTTTTCATGACTTTAGTCTTTTCATGATTGACCTCAAGCCCAATTTTGCTGGCTATTGATGATAGTTCATTTGTGTTTTCCTGCATCGTTTTTATCTGATTGCTGATGAGAACTATGTCATCAGCAAAGTCCAGGTCCTCCAAATGGTCTCCTTGTATCCATTCGATGCCTTTATTACCAGTGCAGCATTTCTTCATTATGAAGTCCATAACAATTCCAAATAACAAGGGCGATAAAATACATCCTTGTTTAACCCCAGTTTCTATTGGGAAACATTCGCTCAGTCCTTCCTCTGTTCGAACTGCACATGTGTAACCATCATACATGACTTTGATAATATTTATGATTTTTGATGGTAAGCCATATTGCTTCAGAATTTTCCACAAAGAATCTCTATGAATACTATCAAATGCTTTTTTGAAGTCGATGAAGTTAAGTACAAAAGGTTTTTGCTTTTCAATGTGTTCCTCCAATATAAGTCGTAGAGTGAAAATGTGGTCAAGACAGCTTCTCCCTTTTCTAAACCCAGCCTGTTCTTCACGCATTACTGTATCTATTGAATCCTTTATTCTATTTAGGATGATTTTACAGAATAATTTTGAGGCAACTGACAAAAGTGTCACGCCTCTCCAATTGTTACAATCTCTAAGATTGCCCTTTTTTGGGATCTTAACAATGATTCCTTTTTTCCATTTATGAGGCGTCTTCTCTGTTTTCCAAATGACGTTGAACATTTTTTGGAGATGTATTAAATTATGGCTATCAATTGCCTTGAGGATCTCAGCTGTTAACTTATCCTCTCCAGCAGCCTTGTTATTGGTCATTAGCTTTAAGGTGGTTTCTATTTCACTCAAGGTGAAGTCATCTAAATTTACATCTAATTCTGCTGCTGGTGTTTCAGCTTCAAAATCTATTAAACTGTGAGGTAGTGGACGGTTAAGAATTTCTTTGAAGTGTTCCGCCCAACGGGCTTTTATGTCTGCGCTTGTTGTTAGCATTAATCCAGATTTGTCTACAATTGGTGTTCCACTGGATGTATAGGTGTTTATCAGCATCTTTTGTACAGTATAAAGAGTTCTGCTGTCTCCTGTAATTGCAGCTGTCTCTGCTTTCTCTGCCAAGTTGTCTATATAAGCTCTTGTATCTCTTCTTGCCAAACTTTTCACTTTGTTGTCTAATTCTTTGTATGTTGCTTTTGCCAGAACCTTTCCAAGATCTGTCTTTACATTAGTCATGGCTCTCTTCGCTTCTCTTCTTTCTTTGATGTATTTCCATGTGGTGTCTGAGATCCAAGCTCGTTTTTCCATTTTCTTCAGTCCAGCACTTGCTTCTGCTGCTGTCATTAGTATTTTGCTCTGTGAGTCCCACATTTCATTGATATCTAAGTCTATTTCACCAAGTGCTGAATAACAATTACTTAGCTCTATGTTAAACTTTTCCTTTATTGCTTCATCTTTCAGTTTATGACTATCAATTTTATGTGTAATTGACCTCTTCTGTTGGTTTCTAAATTTTAATCTTATTTTCCCAATGCACAGGTTGTGGTCACTATTAACATCAGCACCTCTGTATGCTCTTACATCTATTAATGATGATCTGAATTGTTGTTTAATACATAGGTGGTCAATTTGATTTGATGTTCTATCATCAGGAGATATCCATGTTGTTTTGTGGATATTTTTATGTGGAAATAATGTCCCACCTATAACTAAATTTTCTATTAAACATAATTCTATTAATCTTTCTCCATTCTGACTTGTTGTATTACAGCCTTCTCTCCCCATCACATGTTCCACTCCTGCGTTATCTTGTCCTACTTTGGCGTTGAAGTCTCCCATTACAATTAAAAGATCGTGTTTTGGTATTTTGTTTATAAGTTGTTGCAGTTGGTTATAAAAATCATCCTTAACTTCATCATCAGCTTCGTTAGTAGGCGCATAACATTGAATAATTGAAAGTCTTCCATGTTTTGTTTATTATAAGTGTACTTTCGCATAAAATTTTCTTAAAGTAATGAAATGACCCATGACTACAGCACAGTGTCAACAAATCAAAGTATTAGAAATGCTTATAAAAAACAATGTATGAAGGAACGAAATGTAGTGTGGTGCATGAAGGACAGTTTACAGAAGCATTTGAAATAAGAACAGGAGTAAGGCAGGGATGCCTTCTGTCTCCATTTCTCTTTCTACTGGCCATAGATTGGATTATGAAAATAACTCAAACAACAGAAATGGAATCCGGTGGTCACTGACCAAACAACTTGATGATTTAGACTTTGCTGATGACACGATCGTTTCCGGTTGTTTCCAAAATGGAGGAATTATTTTTCTCCGACTTGGTATAGAACCGTTGATCAGAGGTTTAACAAGCCACTATCGTAAAAACGATGTTGTTAATGAAACGTAGACCTGATACAGAATGTGTAAATTAGCAGTAGATAGTAGTGATAGTTTTTTCGGCCCTAAAACAACAACAAAAATAGGATTCTGGAATGTACGTACAATGGCCGCACCGACGAAACATGCACAAATCACAAGCGAGATGGATAGATACGATCTAGATATTTTAGGATTAAGCGAAATGCGCTGGCTTGGAACAGGTAGGAAATCTGTTGATAATAAAATAGTAGTTTTTTCTGGAAGGGAAGATGGAAAACACCGTGAAGGAGTAGGCATAATGATGACAGACATAGCTGCAAGAAGTTTATTAGAATGGGAACTGGTAAATAGCCGTCTGATACGAACACGCTACAAAACAAAATATGGAACACTTTCACTTGTTCAATGCTATGCACCTACAAACGAAGCTGATGATGTAGTTAAGGACGATTTTTATAACCAATTACAACAACTTATAAACAAAATACCCAAATTGTAATGGGAGATTTCAACGCCAAAGTGGGAAAAGACAACGCAGGAGTGGAACATGTAATGGGGAGAGAAGACTGTGATACTACAAGTCAGAATGGAGAAAGATTAATAGAATTATGTTTAATAGAAAATTTAGTTATAGGTGGGACATTATTTCCACACAAAAATATTCACAAAACAACATGGATATCTCCTGATGATAGAACCTCAAATCAAATTGACCACCTATGTATTAAACAACAATTCAGATCATCATTAATGGATGTAAGAGCATACAGAGGTGCTGATGTTAATAGTGACCACAACCTGTGCATTGGGAAAATAAGATTAAAATTTAAAAGCCAACAGAAGAGGTCAACTACACATTGATACACACAATTACAAATTGATATTCATAAATTGAAAGATAAGGTCATAAAGGAAAAGTTTAACATAGAGCTAAGTAATTGTTATACAGCACTCGGTGAAATAGACTTAGATATCAATGAAATGTGGGACTCACGGAGCAAAATACTAATGACAGCAGCAGAAGCAAGTGCTGGACTGAAGAAAATGGAAAAACGAGCTTGGATTTCAGACACCATATGGAAATACATCAAAGAAAGAAGAGAAGCGAAGAGAGCCATGACTAATGTAAAGACAGATCTTGGAAAGGTCCTGGCAAAAGCAACATACAAAGAATTAGACAACAAAGTGAAAAGTTCAGCAAGAAGAGATACAAGAGCTTATATAGACAATTTGGCAGAGAAAGCAGAGACAGCTGCAATTACAGGAGACAGCAGAATTCTTTATACTGTACAAAAGATGCTGACAAACACCTATACACCCAGTGGAACACCAATTCTAGACAAATCTGGATTAATGCTAACAACAAGCGCAGATATAAAAGCCCGTTGGGCGGAACACTTCAATGAAATTCTTAACCGTCCACTACCCCACAGTTTAATAGATTTTGAAGCTGAAACACCAGCAGCAGAATTAGATATAAATTTAGATGTCTTCACCTTGAGCGAAATAGAAACCACCTTAAAGAATATGACCAATAACAAGGCCGCTGGAGAGGATAAGTTAACAGCTGAGATCCTCAAGGCAATTGATAGCCATAATCTAATACATCTCCAGAAAATGTTCAACATAATTTGGAAAACAGAGAAGACGCCTCATAAATGGAAAAAAGGAATCATTGTTCAGATTCCAAAAAAGGGCAATCTCAGAGATTGTAACAACTGGAGAGGCATGACACTTTTGTCAGTTGCCCCAAAGTTATTCTGCAAAATCATTATGAATAGAATAAAGGATTCAATAGATACAGTAATGCGTGAAGAACAGGCTGGGTTTAGAAATAGGGAGAAGCTGCCTTGATCACATTTTTACTCTACGACTTATATTGGAGGAACACATTGAAAAGCAAAAACCTTTTGTACTTCATTGACTTCAAAAAAGCATTTGACAGCATTCATAGAGATTCTTTGTGGAAAATTCTGAAGCAATATGGCTTACCATCAAAAATCATAAATATTAACAAAGACATGTATGAAGGATACACATGTGCAGTTCGTACAGAGGAAGGACTGAGCTAATTATTTCCAATAGAAACTGGGGTTAAACAAGGATGTATTTTATCGCCCTTGTTATATGGAGCTGTTATGGACTTCATAATGAAGAAATGCTGCACTGGTAACAAAGGCATGGAATGGATACAAGAAGACCATTTGGAGGACCTCGACTTTGCTGATGACATAGTTCTCATCAGCAATCAGTTAAAAACGATGCAGGAAAACACAAATGGACTATCCAGCAAAATAGCCAGCAAAATTGGGCTTGAGATCAATCATGAAAATACTAAAATTATGAAAAGCTTAATTCCAACAGATAATAGAATATACATGGAAAATAAAGCAGTGGAAGAGATCGATCACTTTATCTATCTTGGAAGTCACATTGATCGGGAAGGGGATACAAGTAAAGAAATTAGAAACAGAATAGCTAAAGCAGTAATGTCTTTCAGAAGCCTTGAAAAGTTGTGGAAATCAAAACTCAGCACAAACACAAAACTTAGACTATTCAAATCAAACTTACTATCATGTGTACTTCCAAGGGCAGACAATGAAGAGGAATGGTCATTGGATGAACACAGCTGAAGAATAGTCTATGACTTATCTATTTCCAATATATGCCTGATATTATGTCATGTTATATCATCACTGCACTCCAGACACATCTATAGACATCTGTCTGTTATTTCTGGGTGCATTTTATCCTGTTTGAGTCTGCTAAACAGTTGCTAACTTTGTGAGGCTAATGTACCATCTGTGACTTCCAATTACCTTCTATTGATGCAATGTCAGGATCAGCCTCCTTTAAAAGACTGTATCTTATACCATCCAGCCCTAGGGCGCTGTCTGTGGCATTCTTGATCGTATGAAAAACATCCTCAAAACTGATTTGGTCCTCCGGGAATACTTGTTCCAATGATGCTTATACTGTGTTCCTATTTTCTGCCTGCTGTTGAAAATTACTATGGCCTTTTTCATGCCCCGCACAAGATCCAACATAGTCATTTGACGAGAGTCGCAATGGTTCACTTTTCAGCAAGATTGCCATAACGTCAGCGTGATTCTTTTTTCGAGCTAGGCCTACTCTACCTCCTGTGTCCACCACGGGGGTCTAAATGCTAGGACTCATCTTTCCCTAGGTGCCCATGCCCGTTGACGTAGTTGTCCCAACACAGATGATTCCGACCAATTATACCAGAAAGGATGCATTATCCCTCTGCGTTCCCTTATGGATGCTAACAGCACAAGGTAGATGATCATTCCCACCGTAGGTTAATTGATTCCAGCAGATGTCCAGTACAGCATGAGTTGAAACCAAGGCAAGGTAATGTTTGAGTCTGAATCCATTGTCTTGTTTGCGAGTCGTGTAATCATCTCACAGTTCACCACGGTCAGGTCTGTATCTACAAGGACAGAATTAAAAGCTCTACCATGGGCGTAACAGTAAATTGTCACCTGGTAGTTCTTCTAGATTGTGCAAAAAGCTCTGGTTCTCGACCTCCTTAAGTGAGGCCGGTCAGACAATACATATTGATGATGTTCCACTTTTTCTCATTCACAGTGATTTGAAGCCCTTGCAACTCCATGTTGTCCTTATCCCACACTTCTAAATCTAAGACTGTGCACGGCATGGTGTCCCTGATTATAATGGCCTGACCATGGTAGCTGTCTTGCACCGAATTTGTGTAGCAGCAATAACTGCAGAAGTTCAAATTGTCTGCCTGTGTTTCTTGCAAAAGTAAAATGTCACAATCATAAACAAAGCAATCAGTCAATCCTCTGTATTGCACTGGTGCAGTTCCAGTATCCAACATTGAGATAATTCCTGCACAGTCTCTCTACTTTCGATCCAGGTTTTGGTTTCCCACTTCTTCTTCTTCTATGTGCACCGCCATGGTGTCCACATTTCCTATTGAATATGGGTGATGATTAATACTAGGAATGGTGTTGAACTCCGTGCACAGAAAACTCTGCAGCACAAGTGATGATTCCGGGTGACTTCTATCGAATAGAAACCACTTACAATCACATGATCCCTTCAAATATCAATAAAAATAAACAAATAAACAGAGAAGATCATTGAAAATCAGCAATTATCTGTGAGTCCTCTGATGAAAGCAGGAAGCAATGCACCAAATTCCCCAGAAGCACAACATGTGAAATGTCTTTCAAAAGGCAAGGAGATGTGTCCGAGCGATCAAGATCATGGCCAGGGTGAACCTCCAGCAATCGCTACTAATCTTGCTCATGCAGGCTGTGGTGCTCTCAGCACTAGATCATGATTTGGGTTTTCTCACTCTCTCATCAACTCAGATCTCAAGGTTGGAAAGGGTTCAGAATGAAGGCCTACGGGTAGTTCTCGGATGTACCAAAGATACACCTATCCATTCAATGAGATACTTATGATGAGATCTACTTGGGTACTCTCGACAATAAGGACATCGCTAAGTTGTTCTTCATTCCTTAAGAGAGGAGGAGGAGAATGGGTAGAACAATGACATATATATTGAGAGACTGAGGACTAAAGATTGAAAAAGGATTCGGTCGATCCGGCATGCTTAGTGGTAAAAGCAGATATATCTACAATCAACACCTTACAGGAACAGTCAGTCTGCTTAGGCTTGGGAAATGATGGGACAGTCAGTGCAGCGGATATGGGGATGTCCCAACTGCAGTGAAACTGATTCCATCAATAGAAAAAAATTATATTGATGCAGGAAAATTTTACAACAATATGGTATACAATTTATTTAAATAACTAGAAACACCAATAATTAATATAAACAACCGCAACAAAGACTATAAACCTACAGTAAAGTAAAAAAGTAAAGTACCCCCGTCACGCCAAGTGGCGTATAGGGAAATATGGTGTTAGTGACCCTATATTTTACAGACCTTCAGCACATGATTTTTGGGGTAATGTGGTCGGTATTACGCCCGTACTTTCCCAGAAAAAAATTTGGTACCCATTTAAGGCTGGGTGAACCCGGAAGCCGTTGGTTGGGATCGAACCCTACCCCTTGTCCTTTGTAGTCCAGTTCACTAACCACTGAGCTATATATTGAATGTCAAGTCATTTTTCCACATAAAGAACTACTCTATATTGGTATTAGACCTGCACACAATATAGGTAGAGAACTAATTAAAATGACTAAACTAACACAAATTAACTTAAAAAAAGTCACAAAAATAGTCTGCTAAAAATCAACTTACTGTTTAAATTGTATGAGTTCTTCAATGTATTTTGTCCACATATTCATTAAAGGCACATATGTCTCATATCTGAAAACATTAAATATAATTATTTTATTTTTTTTTAAAGTTCATTACTCTTCTGTTGTAAAAAAAAAAAGGCAAATAGTGGAATATTTTAGTTTTCTCTAAAGAATTATGGTGAAGGTTTTTAACTGTGTCGGTGGGTGATAGTCAATCAGACAAACTTCCGTCCATACTTAGGTTGTGATTGTTAAAAAACATTACTTGATTCATCATTAAATGATTATCATCATCACTATTGAGTACCGTCTCCGCACGAAGATTGGCTACCATGGAGCACCATTCTGCTCTGTCTCTTGCTTTGATGGTGCAGGTTGTTATAGGCTGACTTGTCCATCTTTTGATGTTATTCGTCCATGTTAGTCTTGGTCTGCCTCTTTTACTTTGTATTTGCTCTTTCAAGATTACTTTAGTAGGCTGCTGTGTCTTTTAACGTGCTCTAAAAATCTCATTTGTCTTGTCTGAATTGTGTTTAGTAGTTCTCTTTTCATTTTTAGTCCTTTTAAGACTTCATCGTTTGTTTTCTTTTCTTTCCACCCAATTCTACCTATTCTTCTATAAATCCACATTTCAAAGACTTCAATTTTCTGTTATGTTTTCTTGTCTAATGTCCATACTTCTGCACCATACAAGAATGTTGAGATATATAACATTTTTCTATTCTTAATTTTAGCCCTGGTATTATTTGTTTTGATATTAGTATATTTTTCATGGCATTAAAATTACTTTTTGCCATACCTATTCTTTTGTTTATTTCAGTTTTACATTTTCTATCACTAGTTATAGTATATCCAAGGCAGTTGTAGCTCTGAACTGTTTCCAAGTCTATTCCTTCAACTTTGATATCCACTTGTAGGTTTAGAGTATTATCTTTGTTTATGATCATAGTTTTAGTCTTTTTGATATTCATATCTAATCCATATTTTTTGCTTGTCATGCTTATTTCATTAAGTCATTGTTGTAGATCATTTAGGATTTTCTGCTAGTAATACAGTATTGACAAATGGTGAGATTTGATAAAAGACCTTTACAAGGATTAAGAACTGCTAAAATAAAAATTTAGATAAGAAAAAGAGTATCTGGGACTATGTCCTATGGGCCGGCTACAGCGCTAGAGGTCAATAGATAGATAGATAGAATAGAGTATCATCAGAATATCTTAGGTTATTGATTATATTTCCATTAATGTTTAGACCTGGCATCTCTGTGATGTTTTTAAAATTTGCTCAGTGTATAGATTGAACATGCTTGGTAATAAGATGCATCCCTGTCTTACTCCTCTTTTTATATCAATGGGTGTAGAGTTCTCTTTGTTATATTTTATTATTGCTGTTTGCTCCCAGTATAGATTACACATTAGTCGTATATTCCTGTCATCTAGATGTATCTCTTTTAGGCATTCTATAAGTTGTTTGTGGTGTTCTCTATCAAAAGCTTTGGCGTAGTCTATGAAGCAGGCATATATTGGTTTGTTTACTTTTGTGTATTTTTCTATTAATGTTCTCATGCAGAATATGGCTTCTTTTGTCCCGCTAGTTTTCCTAAATCCAAATTGCTGCTCATCTAATTCAGTATTGACTTTATTCTGAATCCTTCCTTGTATAACTTTTAGCAAGATTTTTGGAACATGGCTCATTAGGCTTATTGTTTTAAAGTCACTGCATTCAACTGCACCATTCTTTTTAGGCAATGCAATGAAAGTTTATATTTTTAGTTCATTTGGTATGTATCCTGTGTGGTATATGTCGTTGCATAAGTCTATAATCACTTCAATGCCAAAATCTTCTAGTGCCTGTATCATCTCTATCTGTATGCTGCCAGGTCCTGCTGCTTTTCCCTTTTTCATTGTTTTTATAGCTTTTTCCACCTCAGATTTTAAGATTTTATAGCCTGGTGTACATTTTATAACTGAAAGGATAGATTGACTATAAGGGAGAGATTGCAGGCAACAAAGAGAGAAAATACTGGATAGCTTGGTGTCATGGCATGCAAAACGGTCAACAACAGAACTGATACGATGCACTGTAGATAGAAGATTGTGGAAGGACATGATCGCCTACGCCAACCGGTATGGCACATGATGATGATGATAATTGATATCTAAAAATCTGCTGCCGTGAGTTGTTCACTCTTTGGCAGCAGTACCAGTCTGTAAAAGTTGCAATTCTGCATAAGCTACTTTAATTGTGTTGTTTTTTTAACATAATTGTAATTAATTTTTATTTTGATTTACAACAAAATAAGCTCTAACAATGCTGATTTATTCCACAATCTCTGCTTACAATTGGTAGAACACATAACCAGAAACCCTTACTCCTACCTACAGATTTTATTTTCTCTACCTGAGTTCATGAATTTTTTGGCTATTCTGTCTTTTTCCCAGTTGCCAAGATGAAACTCACAGTCAACTCCAGGTCATAAAGATATCACTAAAGTGATGTTGTATCAGTCCTGATGAATTACTAAGTGCTACTGTAGATAGTTCAAACTGAAGCAGCAGAAATTCAATGGTCCATGAGATTTAAGCAAAAAGAACAAATGAAGTCAGTCAGAAATAATTGTTCCACAAGTCAAACTCCTGTCTAATAACATCTTCCTTAGTGGGAACAGACACGAAAGCCATGTACATTGTGGCAACTCTACCAATCACAATCACAGGACAGTTTCTTGCATTCATCCACATTGTAATACATGTCCATCTATGCTTGAGAACTAACCATGTCCATCTATGCTTGAGAACTAACCATGTCCATCTATGTTTGAGAACTAACCATGTCCATCTATGCTTGAGAACTAACCATGTCCATCTATGCTTGAGAACTAACCATGTCCATCTATGCTTGAGAACTAACCATGTCATTTTCCTTAATGGCAATTTTTAGACAAGGAAATACTTAAGCATGTTTCCCAGAACATCATACATTTAATCATCTACCAATGCTGCCACAGACCAACATTAGTGAAACAGACATTTTGGTGATCATTTTCAAAAGTATCTCAGTGGCATCTCTCATAATGCCAGTACACCTGAAGCAATTCCATTACACCTGAAGCAGTCCCAGTACACCTGAAGCAATTCCATTACACCTGAAGCAGTCCCAGTACACCTGAAGCAATTCCATTACACCTGAAGCAGTCCTAGTACACCTGAAGCAATTCCATTACACCTGAAGCAGTCCCAGTACACCTGAAGCAATCTTAGTACACCTGAAGCAATTCCATTACACCTGAAGCAGTCCTAGTACACCTGAAGCAGTGCACTTCAATTCTCGTGACCCTGATGGCCCCAAAAGATGACAGCAGACTGTTAACTTTTGAGGACCACCTTATAACTCACTTTAATTTTTCTTCCAGTCAACCCAAGAGGGTTGACTTTTTTCACTCTTGTATCTATTGTGATACTTTATGCTCCTCTCTTCACATTTTATTGGCACATTTCAGGCCCCTTCTATGTGTACATTTTGATAACCATGTTCAACAGTGAAATGTTCACGTAATGAAGAACAGCAACAATTAACACAAATAATTACAAACTCATTTAATCTCATTAAATAATGAATGAAACTAAAACTCATAAAATATTTAAATTATGATTATTAAATGATTATTAAAATAATGAATAATCCTCTTCACCATTCGCCCTTAAAAGGATGTTAAGTAGATGTAGATGTGTTGTGTTCTGGTTTATTTGTGTCTTTTGGTCCAATACATGGACTTTCAGCTTCAGCATGGCATTTTGTTAGCACTGTGTTGCATTCCTTTTTCGATCCCTACTCCCTTGGCCAAATGGGATAGTCTATTTCAAGGGGCACAACTGGGAGATAAGGCAAGGTCTAGATCAACTCAGTTGTTCGTCAATCCTGACAAAAGCAGTCAGCTGTGGATTGCTGAC
Organism: Megaustenia siamemsis; assembly: GCA_032433765.1. Classification (NCBI taxonomy): domain Eukaryota; kingdom Metazoa; phylum Mollusca; class Gastropoda; order Stylommatophora; family Ariophantidae; genus Megaustenia; species Megaustenia siamemsis. Next base: position 37,794,318 of record JAVIAB010000106.1, read on the forward strand.
TGCTCTCAGCCGAGTTGGTAGACAGGCGTCTTGGCCCTCAATTAAAAAATTTGATGTGGTCAACATAAACAAAACTGAAGTAATGGCAATAGCGAGAAAGAAAGAAAAACTAAACATCATAATAGATAATACAACTCTGAAGCAAGTAGACAATTTTAAATATCTGGGTAGCACTTTAACACAAGACAATAACCAAGAGACCGAGATGTTTATAAGGTGTAACAAAGCATGCCAAGTTATAGGCCAAGTATCAACACTATTGAAAAACAAAGCAATAACTATGGAAGCAAAAAGGGCAATATGCAAATCAATTTTTCTGCCAACTCTGTGCTATCAGTGCAAGAATTGGATGCTGGACTCTAGAACAATAAGAAAGATAATGACCACCGAATTGAAATGTGTCAGAAGAATGACAGGAAACAGCTTAAGGGACAGAGTACGAAACACCGACCTGAGGAATAAACTCGAAATTGAATCAGCCATCGAATACATAAAGAAACAACAGATAAATTGGTTCAGCCACATAACAAGACAAAAGGAACTAACAATGACTCAAAGAGCCATAAACAAACGCTACGAAAATGCCAGATTAAGAGGAAGACCGAGAAAGAGATGGATAAAGGGAATACTAGAGTCACTAGGAGGGATAACACCAGAAGAGGCCAACAGAAGAGCAAAGAATCACAGATTGTATCTCCCCTCGGCGCCAACGGCAATAGAGGAAGGACAGAAGAAAGAAGATGTGGTTACATTTAAAAATAAAACTATTTCATTCTCTTAATGTGACAATTTTAGGGTGACTATTCAGTATCATGATTACAAATAATTCTAACAAAATCTATCTTAGGAAAAAGATAAACAAATATCTAACTGTTTATAAAAATGTGCGTCCTAAATAAATTTATTTTCTGTTGATGACTCACTGCACATTCGTCAATAGTTTAAAATTTCTTTGACTGTTTCTTTGACGTCTGGGCAAGGATCCTCCAGCAACACTGGCTTTAGACTTTCTTCGTTTCTTTTTCCGCCTCTGGGTAACATCTACAGATTCAAACTTTGAACTCAGGTCATCTTCGTTAAACCGCAGTCTTCTTGAAGGGAGATGTTGCTGCATGAATGAAGCTAGCCATGTTTTTCTGGCACCAGTCCCCTAAAAATATACATTACCAGCGTAAGAAATAAAACATGTTGAAAATATACTCACAGTTTTCAGTTAATAACATTCTGTATTATAACTCAGTTATGAAAACGTACATCACTTTACAAGGTATATGAAGCTTATGTCGGTTATTGGTTACAGTCTTTTCGATTTCTTACTATCTATTTACTATATCTCTATTAATTTGTACAAATTATCCAATTTGGAATAATTGCTTTTTACTGCCATCTATTTTAAACATCTGAATTTTTATTTTTAATTCTTCTTCTTCTTCTACCTTTTTAGCTCCCAGTGGAGCATAGGTCTTCAACAAACACTTTCCAAGCCGTTCTGTTTCTTGCCATTCTTTTAAGATCATTCCATGTCTTCCCCATCATCTTCATCTCTGCTTCTATCTGTCTTTTCCAAGAATTCTTGGTCTTCCTCTTTGTCTTTTCCCTTGGGGATTCCAAAAAAGGGCCTGTTGTGTAATACTCTCAGTTGGCATCCGTAGTGTGTGTCCTATCCAGCGCCATCGTCTTCGATGTATCTCTTTATCCACTGGTGTTTGACTGGTACATTTCCATAATTCTATGTCAGTGATTTTGTCCTGCCATTTCCATCCTTTTATTCAGCGTAAGCATCCATTAATGAAAGTCTGTATCTTCGTGATTGTCAATTTTGTTGTTTTCCATGTTTCACAGCCATATAATAGGAAGAGACATATTTTTTAATTAACACCTATCAAATTATCACTAATATCTTCAGAAATAAAGAAAAGATGATGGTCATATGTTGGACATGTGATGAGAAGAGATAATAACCGCATAACAAAGCAAGCCCTCATGTGGGAAACAACAGGTAAGAGAAAAAGAGGAAGACCCAGAGAGACACTGAGAAGAACATTCATCAGAGAGGCAAAAGCAGCAGGAATCAATGAGATAGAGCTGCTTGCACAGAACAGAGACAAATGGTGAGATTTGATAAAAAATCTTTAAAAGAATTGAAAACTGCTAGAACAAAAATTCAGATAAGAGAAGGAGTATCTTGGTCTATGCCCTATGGGCCGGCTATGGCTCGAAAGGTCAATAGATAGATAGATATCAAATTATATGTTGTCAAGGCAAAGAAAGACATATAAATTCATAAAAATGGAAAGCTGCAGTAAAGCTGATTATAAAGGAGAAATGAAAAAAAAAATAGAAAAAAAATAGTATGGTTAAAGCTGTATCATAATTAATGAACAACTAAAATTTGAACGACGTTTCGGCTCAATAGGCCTTCATCAGGAACAACAAACAACACACACACACAGATATGTAAGTAAATAAACCCTTCCACCTGTGTTTTGACACTCCCATTAGCTGGTCAACTACACCGGGTACCCTAGCCCTCATTCATTTTCCTTCAGGCCAAACAGCGCAATAGGCAGACATTTTCATTGTTATTTATCATTCTACAGGGTGTTTCTAAAGTCGCAGTGCAGTGAATTTCTACTCTCGGAAGAAAAACGTCACCAGAAATGCGGCTAACTAATGCGTCACACAAATTGTAAAATAAATGGTATTATTCAAATATACTTGACTGCTATCGGCGAGCTTATAATGGGTAATGTTGGTATTAACACAATAAAGTGCCTAAAGCATATGTCGAAAATGTCCACCACGGGCTTCAAGACATGTCGTGATTCGTCTTTCCATATTTGCGAAAACCTTCAGAATAATGTCTGGTGATATTTGTTTAATCTTGTCTACTATTTCAGTCTTTAGGTCATTAATTGTCTGCGGATTATTTTCATAAACTTTCCCCTTCAATGCCCCCCACAGATAATAATCTGGGGGTGTTAGATCTGGTGAACGAGCAGGCCAGATTCCACGTGAAATAATGCGATTTGCAAATATGCTTTCTAAATAATTGAGTGTTGTTGTGGCTGTGTGTGCTGTTGCCCCATCCTGCTGAAACCAGGATTCCATAATTTCCCGTTCTGTAAGGTGTGCTATGAATGGTTCCAGAATTAAAGTACGGTAACGTTCTGCATTTATTGTTTCATTAAAAAATTTAGGTCCTATTATCCGCATACGACTTATAGCGCACCACACTCCGACTTTTTGATCGTAAAGCGGCACTTGATGAAATTCATGGGGTTTTCACTGCTCCACAGCCGATTGTTCTGACTGTTCACATAACCGGATTAATGAAACCAGGCCTCATCAGTGAAAAAAGTGACGTCAAGGATGGCAGCGCCATGTTCATAAATAAAATTCTGAAACCAAATGCAGTAGTTTAAACGGAATTCATAATCTCTTTCTTGGAGTTGAGACACTTCAGTTAATTTGTATGGACGATAGTGTAGTTCACTTCTTAAAACCTTGTGAACAGAACTCTTAGATATTTGCACCTGTTGAGACAAGTGGTTTAAAGATGCATTTGGACTCATTGTAATTCTGTCTTGGAGTTCCATAATTTGGTCTTGTGAAATTGAAGGTCTTCCAGATCGGTGGGTGTTTCTTTAATGACTGTGCATTATTTGAAAATCTAGTTGTTCCAATTTATTTATGTAAATCACGCATCATGTACTGCTGTAGCTTGTTCCTTTTTCGGTAAAGTTAAACATATAACATCACTATTCACAAAAGGTATTCGAAATATCCACCACGTTTTAGTTGGCAAATGTTGATACGTTTTTTCATATTGTCAAAAACCTTACGCAGTATGGGCTGTGTAACATTATTAATGTTGTTGGCGATTGAAACCTGCAGTTCATCGAGTGTGTGGGGATTGTTTTCGTACACTTTTCCTTTCAGTTCACCCCAGAGATAGTAGTCCATGGGAGTAAGATCAGGAGACCGTGCAGGCCAAATTCCGCGAGAGATTATACGATTAGCAAAAATTTCATATAAAAATTCCAGTGGTTTTACAGCAGTGTGAGCAGTTGCGCCATCTTGTTGAAACCAAGCTTTTTCAATTTCTGGCTCAGAAAGTTGGGTTACGAATCGCTCCAGTATGTTAATCCTGTATCTTTCTGAATTTATTGTGTCATAGAAGAAAATTGGGCCGATTATCCGCTGACGACTCATTGCACACCACACTCCTACTTTCTGATCATGGAGAGGCACTGAGTGCAATGCATGTGGATTTTCATCACTCCAAAGACGATCATTCTGCCTATTCACGTACCCAGACAAATGGAACCATGCTTCATCTGTGAAGAAAGTGAAATCAAGGATTTCCTCACCTTCTTGGGCTAGAAAATTCTCAAACCACATACAATAATTAATTCTGGATTGGCGATCTAATTCTTTTAATTGAGGAACGACGGAAAATTTGTACGGATGTAACTTTAATTTTTTTTCTTCAGAACTCTATGAACAGTACTGCTTGATTTGTGTACTTGTTGAGCCAGCTTTCTTATTGATTTGCCAGGACTCATTAGAATGCTGTCCTGGATGGTGAGAGATGTTACTACAAGAACAGATGGTCTACCAGGACGGCTAACATCATGTACACTACCGGTGTTTTGAAATTTGATTATTAAATTACTCACAGTATTTCGATGAGGCACTGGTGTATCAGGAAATCTATTCACAAATTGTTCAACAACCCCATTCGAATACTTGCCGCCGTTACGGAACACATGCTCCACTATAAATACTCTTTCTTCAATCGTTAACACCATTGTAAGCCAGATCTATCATGTAGCAGTGATGTTTAAATGAACACGTAAATGGTGCTTGAACTATTACGTCATACATAGATAAAATTTAGGTGCGTAATTATTTCAACAACAAAAAATGCACAGTCATTAAAGAGACACCCTATAGTTCAAAATTATTTTGTTTTAAATGCTTCATTATTAATTAGCTATGTAGGGCTAATTTTATTCACTTGCATATCTGTGTGTGTTGTTTGTCTTTCCTGCTGAAGGCCTATTGAACAGAAACGTTGTTGAAATTTGTGTCGTCCATTAATTACTTTAAAAAAAAAAAGTAAAGTAACCACGTCACGCCAAGTGGCGTATAGGGAATATGGTGTTAATGACCATAAATTTTACAGACCTTCAGCACGTAGTTTTTTGGGGTAATGTGGTCGGTATTACGCCCGTGCCGCTTCACTTTCCCAGCAAAAAAATCTGGTACCCATTTAAGGCTGGGTGAACCCGGAAGCCGTCGGTTGGGATCGAACTCTACCCCTTGTCCTTTGTAGTCCAGTTCACTGACCACTGAGCTATCGTGGCTCCATAATTATTTAAAGCTTTAAGCATATTATTTTTTCCAATTTTTAATTTTCATTTCTACTATTAAATTATATACTTTTTATTTTATACAAATAATAATATTATAAAATTATATATTTTTTAAATTTTAAAATGAAAAGGGAAGAGCTTAGGAAAAAGACGGGAAGAGCTGGGGGTGTGGAGAAAATCAATGTAGAAAACAGAAAAAAAAATATGACTAGAGACAATAGAAAGACATAATGAATTACCTAATAAGACGAGCAGTAGAAATAGCACTAAAGTGACATGATGTGGTGTGATATATGATACGACACGACACGACACAACATGACACAACATATACAATACAATACAATATGAAGACAACACTGTGAGATGCATCACATCCACCATAACGGCACATAGATTGTGTTCTGTGCTTTTTCTCAAGAAGCCATGTTATTATGGTAGTACCATAAATATGATAATATGTTCAGTATTATGCCTGTGTCCTTATTCTTTCTCACAAAAAATGAGGTACCTATTTAAGGTTGAGTGTGACTAGCAGTCTTTAATTGGGATCAAATTCAACATCTTAACCTCAATCTATCTATCTATTGACCTTTCGAGCCGTAGCTGGCCCATAGGGCGTAGACCAAGATACTCCTTCTCTTAACTGAATTTTTGTTCTAGCAGTTTTCAATTATTTTAAAGATATTTTATCAAATCTCGCCATTTGTCTCTGTTCTGTGCAAGCAGCTCTATCTCATTGAGGGAGCCGAATCCTGCTGCTCTTGCCTCTCTCATCAATGTTCTTCTCAGTGTCTCTCTGGGTCTTCCTCTTTTTCTCTTACTTGTTGTTTCCCATATGAGGGCTTAATTTGCTATTCTGTTATTATCTCTTCTCATCACATGTCCAACATATGACCATCGTCTTTTCTTTATTACTGAAGATATTAGTGGTTGATTGGCGATTTCTCTAATTTCCTCGTTTGTTTTGAATTCGTTCCACGCTATACCAAGTATTTTCCTTAGACATTTATTTTCGAATGCGTTCAACTTTGTTTCTATATCTCTTGTTGTTTTCCAGCTTTCACACGCATACGTAAGGGTTGATAGTACATTTGATTTGAATAGTCTAAGTTTTGTGTTTGTGCTGATGAGTTTTGATTTCCACAACTTTTCAAGGCTTCTTGAAAGACATTGCTGTTTTTTTTTTTTTTTTTTAGTTATTCTGATTCTAATTTCTTTGCTTGTATCCCCTTCTCGATCAATGTGACTTCCAAGATAGATAAAGTGATCGATCTCTTCTACTGGTTTGTTTTCCATGTATATTTTGTCGTCTGTTGGAATTAAACTTTTCATGACTTTAGTCTTTTCATGATTGATCTCAAGCCCAATTTTGCTGGCTATTGATGATAGTTCATTTGTGTTTTCATGCATCGTTTTTATCTGGCTGCTGATGAGAACTATGTCATGAGCAAAGTCAAGGTCCTCCATAACCTCAATAGTCTAATTTTATTCTTCTTCTTCTTCTTTCCTTCCTCATCTGCCTTTCAGCAAAATTCATAGTCAACTATGACTGAGGGAGACTACTACTAATGTACATCCTTTTGCTCTGCTGAAACAAAAACGAGCATGCTTACACAAAATAGGACTCAGTGATACTGCAACATGAGATTATAGAGCATCCTGAGAAACTCCAGAGCGTATCCTACATGACTGCAGCACTGTCAACACCCTAATAACACAAATATCTTCTTCTTCTTCTTTCCTTCCTCATCTGCCTTTGAGCGTCGAGGGGAGATATAATTTGCGGTCTTTTGCTCTTCTGTTCGCCTCTGCTGCTATTATGTTTCCTAGTGCTTCTAATATTCCATCGATCCATCTTTTTCGTGGTCGACCCTTGGGTCTGGTGTTCTCACAATGTTTGTTGAAGGTTCGTTGTGTTGTGTTTTGTTCTTTCTGCCTTGTCACGTGGCCAAACCATTTTATCTATTGTTTCCTTATATATTCTTTGGTGGGGACTATTCCTAGCTTTTTTCTCAGTTCTTCATTTCTGATCTTATCTCTCAGACTGTTTCCTGTCATTCGTCTAACACATTTCATCTCTGTAGAGGTTATTTTTCTTATTGTTCTTGCATCTAGGGTCCAGGACTGGCATTGGTAGCATAACGTTGGGATGAAGATTGTATTGTATAGTGCTCGTTTTGCCTCCAGAGTTATTTCCTTGTTGGACAATAGTGGTGATAACTGTCCGATGATTTGACAAGCTTTGTTGCATCTTAATTCTATCTCTGCTGTTCGAGAATTATCATTTGTCATTAGACTTCCTAGGTATTTGAATTCCTCTACTTGTTTTAGTTGTCTGCCTTCTATAGTTATGTTGATGTTCTGTTTATTTTTGGCGACATTCATGACTTCTGTTTTGCTGATGTTGATTTTCATGTTGTATTTTGTGCCTGAGATGTTGAGTTTGTTTAAGTGTTCTTGTAGGTCTTCTATTATTTCATGTATTAGTGCCTGATCATCTGCAAATAAAAGCTCGTTGATCTCCTCTTTCTCTGATGGGTTGGCTAGCTTGCACATATGGTCCATGTATGTAATAAACAGTAGGGGGGATAGTACGCACCCCTGTCTTACACCTGATCTAACTTCGAAGTGGTCTGTGTAGCCGGCTGCTGTTCTGACCCTGCAGCTGCTGTTGACGTAGAGACTTTTAATAATGTTGGTTAGATGTTGGCTTACTCCGTATGTTTTTAGTATCTCCCACAGTTGTTCTCTGTTTACTCTGTCGAATGCTTTTTTCTGGTCAATGAAGGCTATGTATAAGTTTTGATTGTGTTCTGTCGTTTTTTCTGCAAGCTGTTTTAATGTGAATAGCTAATTTTATTTGATGTGCTATTAGTTCTACAATTCAATGGCTTCCATTCCTCAGTTTGAGGCCAATTTAAAGGATTACAATTTTAAACAAGTGTTATGTCATGTCTACAATTATGAAAAAAAATTAGGCAAAGTGTAACAGACAAGCGACTACTGTTCAAAATTTTTAAAACCTATTTTCAAACAAAAGAAGCCAAACACAAATCAATATTTTAATTTAAAAGTGGCATAATCTACATGCTATAAATCTTGCAGCTTTTGTGAGTGACGATGCCTTTAGTCTGCTACAATCCTCTCATTCTTACAAGTGAAATTATAAAGGGGACAGTTTCATTTTGTGAAATCACAAAATTATATTAATTTTCCACCTCATTTAATTGTTGTATTGGTCATATTTTAGCAGATTAATGCTTATGAGAGTAAAGTTTCAAAAATTTACACAATTTCTGAGTTAAATATTCCATTTTTAACCACAAATGTTATTACAAGTTTTATATAACCTTTTTACCTCAATACGAAAGTAACAATGAAGACTCATAGATACAGATATGTATACTAAAATATTAATGATAAACAACAGTGCACACACACCAAAAATGCTTTATGTCCACAATATACAAATGGTGATGCATTTCTTTAAATTAAAAATTAAACATTGATAAAATCACTAAGAAAAATATTCTGGCACCCCTTAACAATGAACATTAGTACAACACTACTCAATATGTATTATGCATTTCACAGTAGTTTTATCTTTTAAGAGCAAACATTCCAATTACCTTTGGCTTAACATCTGAACTGAGATCTTTCAAATCAAGAACTCCATATGCTTCAGCTGTAATTGTATTGAATAAAAAATTAATAGATTTAGACAAAAGCAGTACTTTTTTTTTTAAATAAAGGTTTACTAGAACTCTATCATCTCAATCCATAAAAGGAGAAAATTATAATATGTCAAACCTCTGGTGGGGGAAAACTGAAAAAAAAAAAGAAAAGAAAAAATGGTATGGTAAAAGCTTTACATGGTTAGTAGACGACACAGATTTGAACGACGTTTCGGCTCAATAGGCCTTCAGCAGGAACAAACAAACAACAACAACACACACAAATATGTAAGTAAATATAACTAATCCTACATAGCTAACTGGAACAAACAAACAACAACAACACACACAAATATGTAAGTAAATATAACTAATCCTACATAGCTAACTAGTATTACCCTGGGAAGGTGAGGAATGTTGCCTCGCATCTGAGTTTCGATGTTTGAGGCGGCACTATCCAGGAATTTCCGAACACTTCTGGATAGGCGGCCGAGCACATATGGGTGAAAACTCGCTTGCTAAGACGCCGGTTCAAGTCTCGTACTTTACCTTTACCTTAGCTAACTAGTAATGAAACATCCAAAACAAAATAATCGAAAAATGTTAAAGAAAAGCAAATTGACTTCCCTGTGTCGTGCGTGGACCCTGGTCAGAACGAGAAAAGGGCAAGTCACACGGGTCTAGCTGTAATTATACCCTCTGGACAGGGGTGAAGGGTTCTAAAACTACACGAGTCTGATGTAGTTATATTTGTATTATAATAACAACATCAATAACATGAGGATGTAAACTTGCAGAAATTCTAGTTTTCAGTTGCTTATAAAATTGTGTCACGTGTTGGTTGGGACTGTTAAAGGCTTAAAAGTTCACTGGAACATGTTCTGGCTGAAAAACAAAAATCCCTGAGATAAAAGCCATCTTTTTCTAAATCTAAGCAATGAAAAAAATTATACACCATAAGCAATAACAAATATAATAATAGGCCAGTGTATTTACTAGAGCCCTGATCACAGTGAAGGGGGAGAGGGGGAGGGGGGGAGGATTAATAGCACCACTGTCACCTGCCATGTGTGTCATAGGAGGGAACTAAGGAAGTTTGAAATCATCACCTGCGCAGTCAAGCAGAATGTGCACGGAGCAACCTTTACAACAGAATTTACCAACCCATTTTAGAAAATGCTGTGACAATTGGTGGTGCAGATTTAGAGGATTTCCAACTGCAATGAAACTGGTTCCATAGGTAGAGTAGAATAGAAAATTCAATGGGGCATCTTGCAATTCAATAACTATTCTTATGATATTATCCAATTTTAGGGATCTGTCAGGGGGACTTATAAGATCAGAGAATAAAGGCTGTTTGTCCAATGCATTCACAAGGTATTTGAATCTGAGTTTTTATTTCACCCTCGACAGAAAACACTTTTCTACCTATTGTGATTTGAAACCGTGTTATCCTATTTTGGAGCAAAACTAATTATCAATTTGGCCAAAACCCATCAAAACTCATCAGCATAAAGGTCTGCACAGGCTTTTTTGTTTTCCAAGTCCCTACTAGAAAAATAGAGGCTTGTACATCCTAGTAGGAATGTAATGCTATATCTTCTGTATCAGTAGAGCCTATCCTTGAGAGAACCATGACAGTTCTCACCTAGTTAACTAGTCTGCTGTGACAGAGACTGTTCTAGGAGGGAAGCCCATGGAAGAAGTAAACTTGATAACCAAAGGTCTTTGACTTCCAGTTCATGTGGCAGGCCAAGATAGCCACCTAGTCAAATCAGGTTGGAACTGGTAGCATTTTTGCTGCAGTCTGTGTACTAGTGATTTTTTTCTGGTCTGGATTTTTATTTGCTGAGACAGTGGCAGTCTGACTGCATTTGGCACCAGCACATGGAAATTTGTGCTGTAGGCAACTGACCATTGATTGAAGCGAAATTGTACCAAGCCCATGCTATGATCTGTGTTTAACTACAAATTTGCAATCTGCCAGACTGCATTGGATCGAGTGTTTCATGGAAGTGGAGATCTGACTTCATTTGTTGGGACAGCGATTTTTGGGGCTTGCCCACTAATCATGAAGTGTACATGGATTCAGTGCATGCGCAAGAAGGTAATACTGCCTGCAGAAGCCATTACAGCAACCAAGAAGTGTGAAGCAGAGTAGTGGGGTGTAACGTACACTCCTACGAGGCATGGTGACAGCTTTACAAAAAAGAAACACAACAAAATACAATACAAAAAACCAGAAGGGTGTATCATGAGCTGCGCAACTTTTTTCAAAATGCGACATATTTACTAGAATAGTATGAATGATCAGGTTTAACTTTGGGGGAGGGGGGGGGGGGTGTGTTTAGAAAATATTATTATATAACTACACAATAACTGACCCGACAACAGATTTAACTTAACAACTTGACTTATCATAGAGTTCAGTAGAGACATGGACACAGAGTTCAGTAGACTAATTTGACGCCTTCATTAGACTGAGTACAGAGTAGTATATTTAAAAGTTTAATTAAAGTACAGTTTAGTTTGAATTACACTTGTTCACTTGATTTCTTTAGTTTTACTTTAATTTCTTTATCAAATTTAATTTTATTTGTTAAATTTATTGTTATTAATAAATATTATTATTATATTATTGATTAATTAGTAATTCAATATAATAATAATTTAAAATGCAATAATCAATACATAAATATATCATAATCAATTATGATACATATTTTAAAAATACATATTATATGATTATATTATTATTTATTATGATGAATAATCATAATTACTATGTCATGTCGTTAAATTAATTTATTAAATAAAATTAATTATAAATTTAATACACACAGTCCCCACTTGACTAGTCTACTTCTAATGCATTTTAAAGGAATGAAATAAAAACGAAAACTCTGATCAAGTCTGATCTTCAGATGGCATCAATTCAATTCATCTGATCATCGATCAGATCATGATCTGATCAATCAATCATGGTATCATCTGAATCTGCTTCTGCCCTTTAAAAAAAAAAAAAAGCAGGTAAATAAATCAAAATTGAATATATTTTTTCTTAGTACCATGAGTGACTGTCGGGTTACTTGAAACATCCATGTCTGAATATAATTAATTATAAACATGGGTAAACTAGTAAACAATCTTTAGTTGCGTGGTGCCTTCGTCTTCGTGAAGATGTAAACAACGTTGTAGTTAGAAATGTGTTCACATAGAAAAGAGAGCTCTTGTATAATATTTAAACTTTACCAAACAAAGAGTATAGTTATTGAGTTATTTACGGGTCATCATTATTGCATTCAGAACATGTCCAAAGGTGCTAAGATCCCCTCCTCAGCAATTCTCGCAGTGTCCAGCGACTGAAGACTCCAGTTCTCTCTCTCTCTCTCTCTCTCTCTCTCTCTCTGCGATCAGGACTCAATCGGAGTAGGATTCCAGACTCCCACATGAAGTCAGCTGTCAGGCTAAGTGTGTTGATCGCCCCCACAGACAGAACATCACAAGTAGAGTTCGGAACACCCGTTAATACGTTGCACTGTGTTCTGCGCCAGTGGCCCAGTGCATCCGATTTCAGCCAGCATTTTATTCGGGTTTGCTTTCCCTAGCCTTTGATTGTCCCCAATCTTCCTGCAAGGCAGCAGGTTGTCTTTTCTGTAGGGGGATTCTGCCCTTAGATGGTCGGCCCTCCCAGGTTTACGAGCACCATCTGCCCGAGTCACTAGAGGTGACTAACACGGACATGCACCAGTTCTGTGTTGGTTGATAAGTCTTCTTACACGCCCACTAAGTTTCTCGTTTCTGGCTGTACCCATCTTAACTCCCATCTCTTTTATCCGCAGGAGTGACGTGGATTTGTGGTGGCCGAAGTCCTGTGCTCTTCCCACATCTGGAGGGCATTGATGATGTCCGCTCGATCCATTGGTTGACCGTCCTCAACAACAGCGCAGCTAGCCAACCTGACCGCTCTTTCTTTTCCTCGTACTCCCGAATGTCCTGGGACATAGACAAAGGTGACCTTACGTATTTTTTTTACTTCTGCAATGACTCTACCCATTGCATGCGTACAGAGCCGCCTCCGCTTTTTTTTAATCATGCCCATCGAATCACTCAGTATACAGGCATGGGTGTAGTCTTGTGACTCTAACCATTTGAATGCCCTGGTCACTGCCATCACCTCCATCGTCATGCTGCTCGTGGTCATAACGTATGCACCACTGTCTTATTTGACTATTCTGCCTGTCAAGCGTGATGTAAATGCCCATCAACTTCTATGGTGTCGTCTTACAGATCCGTATGTATAGATGACTGCATCTTTCTCATCGGTGTTATCGCAGATGAGACCGTTGACCTCAGAATTAACCACGGCCGGGTTATGTTCCCTACTTTTCCTGTCTAGTGTGACAATACACGAGAATGTCCCCTTGAATGATGTAGCACAGGTATCCACTCCTCGCCAATATTGGTAAGCCCACAGATCGGTTTGTTTTCGTCGGTCTGTTGTTAAGGACAAAGAGTATAGTTTTCTTGGTGCCTTGAACTCTATGAAGCAAATCAAGATTGATAATTGATAGAGAAACTGTCAGCATCTCGTATCTAACCGATTGCGCAAGGATAAGTTAGTGGTAACGAACCAAAATTCATCAAGACCCAACTATACCTCTCCGTGGGTAGTCTTGAAACGACAAAACAGTCTGGTCAAGCAAGTAAAGTAGAGATAGAAAGGAAAGGCAACCCGATGAAGTTCTTCTTGCAGGCTTAGAATGTTTCTAAACCGAAAGATTTGCTGCAAACTACAACACAAAACATCGCATTTGCGCCAATATAACGTTTTAACGTAATCTTTTTCGGGCTGACGATAAAGAGAAGTAGTCGTTAGGCAGACGCAGATGTAGGATATACATCCTTATCTAGAGAAAGTAACGTGGTGATTATCAGAAAGTAGTGTGAATTGTTCAGGGGAAAAAATACCCCTGCGGACGACCCACGGAAAATGGGCACAAGGTTTCATCTCTGGAAAGGTGAAGAATGGCGCCTCGTTCATGAGTTACAATGCTTGAGGCGTCACTAGATTGGAGTCTTCTATCACTTCTGTATAGGCGGCCGTACACATGTGGGTAAAAGCCCACATGCTAAGACGCCGATTCAAGTCTCGTACCTATACCTTTAGATGTCACAAGAACTTAACTACCACGTGTACAACAAATTACTAGCTGAAGAGACTTATGTCCATGTTAAAAGGATAAAAAATAAATTAGAACATGCCCTCTGTGCTGTCGACTTCTCAAGAGAAGTATCCCAGAGATGAGTAATCGAATACACCTCCTCGACTTCTTTGAGCTTGCCAGTTAGTCCTAATAGCACTGCTCCCCCCCCCCCCCTTTTTCCCCCGGGGAATAGTGAGCTAGATATAACCTGGGGATGTTTCTAGTGCAGCTGTGCATAAATCCCACCGAGTAGTGATCCAGTGGATACCATTACGTTGCAAAGAAATGAGTATGAAGATAACAAAGAAGGAGCAAAACTACTACAAGAAGACCATCTGGTCAACCATGAAGAAGTGAAATCAATCATTAAAGGGCAACAACTTTCAAAATGGAAATAGGGTCACACAAAATATAATGAGAAGGTTGATATTATGAACTATCAAGGAGAGACCAAGTCATTATACTCCTCATAGGCCACAACAGAATGAAGCATCACATAAACTCCAAACTCAAGAAAAGTACAACAATCTGTGCCACTGCGCTTTAGCAGATATGACAGCAAAACGCATTCTTCAAGACTATACACAATACACAGTCTTGAGGAGGAAAACGTGGCCACGCCCACTATCTTGGTAGAAAATCTGTATGTTGCAACTGAAATAATCATATTTCATAAGAGAATCAGAAATCCCAGTCTGAATGAGTTGAAGAAGATGATGAAGAGGGAGAAGAAGTGGAGTAGGAGTGGAGTAGGAGAAAGAAGAAAAGAGTTATAATCTTAGTATCCCCTCCCACCAACCTCTAAAGTATGGTTACTGACGACTCCACTCAAGTGTTGATTTACCAGTTTCCTTGACTTCTCGGACAGATCTCTCTGACATTGCACCTTTTTGACTTGATGGCCCCTTTGACTTCTCGGACAGATCTCTCTGACATTGTACCTTTTTGACTTGATGGCCCCTTTGACTTCTCGGACAGATCTCTGTGACATTGCACCTTTTGACTTGATGGCCCCTTTGACTTCTCGGACAGATCTCTCTGACATTGTACCTTTTTGACTTGATGGCCCCTTTGACTTCTCGGACAGATCTCTCTGACATTGCACCTTTTTGACTTGATGGCCCCTTTGACTTCTCGGACAGATCTCTGTGACATTGCACCTTTTTGACTTGATGGTCCCTTTGACTTCTCGGACAGATCTCTGTGATATTGCACCTTTTTGACTTGATGGCCCCTTTGACTTCTCGGACAGATCTCTCTGACATTGCACCTTTTTGACTTGATGGCCCCTTTGACTTCTCGGACAGATCTCTCTGACATTGTACCTTTTTGACTTGATGGCCCCTTTGACTTCTCGGACAGATCTCTCTGACATTGCACCTTTTGACTTGATGGCCCCTTTGACATTCCCCTGTACTAGACTGCAACAAGTGTGGGACTATTCTCTGTTATTACTATATCCCAACTAAGCGAGCCAAGTACCCATCTGAAATCATCAGTGGAGGCGGCCTATGTACGCATGCAATGGGTAGAGGCATTGCAGAAATAAAAAATACGTAAGGTCACCTTTGTCTACGTCCCAGGACATGCGGGAGTACGGGGAAATAAAAGAGCAGACAGGTTGGCTAGCTGCGCTATTGTTGAGGACGGTCAACCAATGGATCTGGCGGACACCATCAATTCCCTCCGAGACGTATAAGAAGACTTATCAACCAACACAGAACTGGAGTCGTCAGTCGCTGGACACTGCGAGACTTGCTGAGGTAGGGATCTGAGCACCTATGGACATGTTCGTAATGCAATCATGATGATCGCAAATAACTCAAATTATCAAGCTGGTTTTAAATCCACGCTCACTTTGTTACCAAGCCACTGCACTAACGACAGTGTGGTAAAGTAAAGGGAAAAAGAGATTGAGAACAACTGATAGAAAAGATAAAAGACAGTTTCATAGAGTGGTTTTGTTGGAAGTCAAGAACAGAATTACTAAACAGCTGTAGAGTCAGAAAGATGTGGAGAGACATAATCACCTACGTCAGAATGCATGGCTCATGATGGTAATAATGATGAGGAAAAATTTAAAAAAATAAGAAATGGTATATAAGAAGCTTTACGTGACAAGTGGACGACACAGACTAAACAACGTTTCGGCTCAATAGGCCTTCATCAGGAACAAACAAAAAAAAAACACACACAAAACTGATAACGAAACAACCAAAACAAAAACAATGACTGCGCTAACCACAACGCTACAGCTGCGCTGATGAACAAAACCAGATAGTTATGGCTGAAATTAGATCATATGTTGGTTAACAATCCGACTCAACAGCCCCATCCAGCTCTTAACTCCCTTTCCAACACAGAGAGATAGATAGATAGATAGATAGATAGATAGATAGATAGATAGATAGATAGATAGATAGATAGATAGATAGATAGATAGATAGATAGATAGATAGATAGATAGATAGATAGATAGATAGATAGATATATATATATATATATATATATATATATATATAGAGAGAGAGAGAGAGAGAGAGAGAGAAGCACACTCGAGAGACAATGGAGTTAGCTCCCGCGGAAGAATTTTGTCAGTTGTTTTTTTTTCCCTCTATTGGCATTATGAATCGGGAATTTGTATCTGAGTTCATACGTTTCCTGACCAAGATTCGCTGTCTGCCTCCATGTGAATCTCAGTCAGTTACGTTCATATCAGGCGGCCTTGGCCTTATATCACAGTTTGCAGACATCTTTGTACCATAGAAGAGGTTTTTATTTTTCTTTCTCTCACCCCCCCCCCCCTTTCCCCCCATAGCGCTGTCGATCCCTATGTGATGTCTTTGGGAATGTATCCATCTTGCATTCAGCATACGTGGCCTAGCTAGCGTAGAGGACGTTGCTGGGAGAGGACTTTGTGACATACTTGGCATCCTAGCACGATCCAGCACTTGATTTTTTTCCACAGACGACTTCAAGCATGTGACTCGGACAGCGTTTCTGAAATATCTCATTCTTTTTCTTGCATGTTTTAACTATCAATTATATTTTTGGGGGAGCCGCGATAGCTCAGGGGTTAGTGAACTGGACTACAAATGACAAGAGGTATGGTTCGATCCCAAACGACGGCTTCCGGTTCACCCAGCTTTAAATGGGTACCGGGTTTTTTTCTGGGAAAGTAAAGCGGCACGGGCGTAATACCGACCACATTACCCCAAAAATCATGTGCCGAGGGTCTGTAAAATTGATGGTCACTAACACCATATTCCCTATACGTCACTTGGCGTGACGGGGTTCTTTACTTTTTTTTTTTATTATTTATTATATTTTTGGCATAGAGTAGCATTCTAGAGAGTAGATGATATGGGGACAGCCATAGTGCAGCTGTGCCGATATTTCCAAAGAGCAATGATCCAGCGGGTACTGTCACATGGAAATTGAATATACATGTACAATGAAACAAATGCGTGTACAGAGCAGTGGAAGAATGACGGAAACTACCACAAGAAGACCAGTAATGAGGAAGCAAAATCCATCATCAATAACATGCAAAGTGGAAGAAGTAAAACCACTCCAAACACTACAGAAGATTAGGGGTCGGGGGTCCCTATAGTAATACGCGGTGTGTATACTATAAAATATATTGTGTAAAAATACACAAAATATGTTGTGTGTATACTTATTGTTTTCTTGTTATTACTTTGTTTTTTTCTTGTATAGCTGTTCATACAGTGAACAAGTATAATTAATAACTGCGTTATAAGACCTCAGTGATTGTTCATGTCTACGATAAAGGTGTGTTATAAGACCTCAGTAATTGTTTATGTCCTCGATAAATGTGTGTTATATAAGACCTCAGTAATTGTTCATGTCTACGATAAATGTGTTATTAAACCTCTGTAATTGTTTATGTCTACGATAAATGTGTTATTAGACCTCAGTAATTGTTTATGTCTACGATAAATGTGTGTTATAAGACCTCAGTAATTGTTTATGTCTACGATAAATGTGTTATTAGACCTCTGTAATTGTTTATGTATACGATAAATGTGTTATGAGACCTCTGTAATTGTTCATACCTACGATAAATGTGTGTTATGAGACCGCAGTAATCGTTCCTGTCTACGATAAATGTGTGTTATGAGACCTCAGTAATTGTTCCTGTCTACGATAAATGTGTGTTATGAGACCTCAGTAATTGTTCCTGTCTACGATAAATGTGTGTTATAAGACCTCAGTAATCGTTCATGTCTACGATAAATGTGTGTTATAAGACCTCAGTGATTGTTCATACCTACGATAAATGTGTGTTATAAGACCTCAGTAATTGTTCATAACTACGATAAATGTGTGTTATAAGACCTCAGTAATTGTTCATGTCTACGATAAATGTGTGTTATAAGACCTCAGTGATTGTTCATGTCTACGATAAATGTGTGTTATAAGACCTCAGTGATTGTTCATGTATACGATAAATGTGTGTTATAAGACCTCAGTAATTGTTCATATCTACGATAAATGTGTGTTATAAGACCTCAGTGACTGTTCATGTCTACGATAAATGTGTTTTATAAGACCTCAGTAATTGTTCATGTCTACGATAAATGTGTGTTATAAGACCTCAGTAATTGTTCATATCTACGATAAATGTGTGTTATAAGACGTCAGTGATTGTTCATGTCTACGATAAATGTGTGTTATAAGACCTCAGTGATTGTTCATGTCTACGATAAATGTGTGTTATAAGACCTCAGTGATTGTTCATGTCTACGATAAATGTGTGTTATAAGACCTCAGTGATTGTTCATGTCTACGGTAAATGTGTGTTATTAAACTACTTTATATCCCATACTACATATTACAAGTCCATGGCGGACTGGTTGGTCATGAGGCAAGACGCCGGCCTTGAGACAGAGAGGTTGTGGGTTCAAATCCCGGCTACACCCCGGTTGCGATTTTTATTTATGATTTCTCTCTGCGGCAACCACCCCTGGTCTCAGCAGCGCGGCCCGGCTTGAAACGTCAGTTACTCATCGACGGAAAAAAAAAGCATGGGTACCTCCGAAGTCGGAGGTATCTGCCTGTGCGGCGAGGGACCCCTGTGCACACGGCTGCCAGGAGAAAATGGATTAACACAGAATTCAGTTCCTAGTCTCTAGGGACTTCGTCAGAGTTGAAAGCTGGCGAACGAAACAACAACAACAAAGCTACTTTATGAGCCAACATGCCAGATAGCGCGTGAGGTTAACGCTGTTATAGATTCATAACTGACTTTGTGTCATTGTCCGCGAACAATAGCTTACCAACAGTGTAACATACACTGGTATCAAGCATCAAAACTAGTAGAGAGACGAGACAAGCTACGACGTTTCAACAACAGCTTTCATCGGGTACAAAACAACAAATATTATAGGAAAGATGTATCAACAGTGTCCCTAAACATTCAAGAGTGTGGAAGGGCGCTTAATAGGACAACAGACAAGAAAATCACTGGAGTCTGTAGAAATGTGGTTTTACAGAAGATAATGAGAATACCATGGACAGCTAAGAAGACTAACAAAAATGTTCTGAAAGAGAGCTAATTTCCAATATTAGGAAGAAACAATCATCATTTCTTGACCATGTAATGAGAAGAGAACAGCTGGAACATATTGTGATAACTGGGAAAGTTGAAGGACGAAGAGATAGATGGAAGCAAAGAAAAAAAATACCAGACAGCTTAAGAGAATGGCTTGGCAGAAGGTCAACAAGAGTAATGATAAATAACTGTCGAGATCGAAAGTTGTGGAGAGACATGATCACCTACGCCAGCAGGCCCGGTACTTGATGTTGATGATGATGATGGGAGTGCGCTTGAACATTAACTTCTTATACGTTTTACCAACCAACAATTGTATTTTGATTATTATTATTATTATTATGATTATTAGAATTTCCAATATTAGAAAGAAAAAAACATAATTTTTTGGCCATGCAATGATAATGGAACAGCTGGAATATATTGTGACAATTAGGAACATTGAGGAGAAGAGATAGATAGAAGCAAAGAGAAAAGATACTAGGCAGCTTAAGAGAATGGCTTGGCAGAAGGTCAACAAGAGAAATGATAAATAACTGTCGAGATCTAAAGTTGTGGAGAGACCTGATCACCTACGCACCAGGCATGGTACTTGATGATGATGATGATGATGATGATGATGGTGATTAGCATTATATGCATATAATATGCAGAAAATACTGGATAAATTGGTGTCATGGCATGAAAAACAGTCAACAACAGAATTGATACGATGTACGATGGATAGAAGGTTGTGGAAGGACATGATCGCCTACGCCAACCGGTATGGCACATGATGATAATATGTATATAGTCTTTAAAATAAAGCTTTCATTCATTTGAGTTGATTGATTTTCATCTATTATAAACAATTTCAGAAAACTTGCAATTTTCCCTCAATATGAAACTAATATTATTTTGACCTGTTGTGCGAGACCCCTACAATGTTTGGGGCCTATAGACAGCGCCCTATTCTGGCTGTTGGTTTAATCAGGCACTACTTAACAAGAGCCTACGTTGCATCTGCGTAAAAGTCTGATTCTTCTGTGTTGACGTCAGAGGTAGACGTCAGTTTTAATACGTTCAAAGAGAGCATTGATCAACTCAAGGGAGTGACATCTCAATAAACTGACGTCATACTAGTGAGATTTACGTTGCACTGTTATGTTAGGAATGCGGACCAGTCATATGATTTAATACACGCGTGTATCTCGCTTTGTCTGGTCCCAGCCCATCGACTTGTCCTACTAAAATTATCCTTCAAGTAGTAGTGATACGAGATAGAACTGCTTGCACAGAACAGAGACAGATGGCGAGATTTGATAAAATATCTTAAAAGAAAACTGCTAGAACAAAAATTCATATAGGAGAAGGTGTATCTTGGTCTACGCCCTATGGCCGGTTACGGCTCGAAAGGTCAATAGATAGATAGATAGTAGTGATACCACAGAATACTTCTAGCAGTGACGTATTCTCTATGATACCTCAGCTACTGCCGTTAGTCTAAACATATTAACGAAATACAAAAGGAAATGATAATTTATTATATTTTGCTTATAATTATATTACAAATTTTCGAATATTCTATTACACATTTCGTAGGCCAATGTGATTTATTTGCTTTGATGTGCATTTATTAAATCAAGTTTTTCCTCTGGCCACTATAACGTTTATGAATGAAACCAAAACTACTCTACATTGAAACCTCTAGAAGCCAGCGGTACATTTTTCCTCTATCCGGACCTAGTATTAACGACCTTGACATTCAAAAATGGGAGTCAAAATAATGCAGCTGGGGGTTACCGCTAGAGGAATCCAGTTTCATGGGTTATTTTTAGCTCTAGCCAATCAGAATCGTTACAAAGTGAAAGTGAAACTATGTCTGATTACCGGAATTTCCTTAGCTATTTATAACTATGTTATGCGCATCAGCATCTGTAGAAAGAACTTTTTCTGCTCTCAAGAGAATCAAATCTTATTGTCACTCAACTCAGACACAAGAACGCTTATCTGGTTTGGCATTAATGTCCATTGAGAAATCATTCCCTCAGAAACTTACAAACCAACCCAACAGTACTTTCAATGACAAAGTCATCAAGAAATTGTTGTCCCAAACAAGGCGGATATAATTAACATTAATAAGTAAGTAATTTAAAATATAGTGATGCCATTAGAAAATATTACTTTATGTTAGCCTACTGAATATAATGTATGTATTTATTTATTATGTCAGGGGTAGTCCAGACCCCAAAACCAGTATACGCCACTGACTTCTAGGGCAGTATTTTTTAAATCGTGGTCTAGACCTCAGGGCGTGTGTGTGTGTGTGTGTGTGAGAGAGAGAGAGAGAGAGAGAGAGAGAGAGAGAGAGAGAGAGAGCTATGTCCTTAAGGGGGTTTGCAAAGATTTGAAGAAATGTGATCTTTTGCAGTTAAAATTGAAGAAGAGAATTAATAAAAACACACAAAAAAGAAACGTAGAACTCAAATCTTAATTCCTTCTCATGAGTAAATGTTGGCTTTTCTAACCTACCGCCTTTATGAAAAATAAATAAATAAAACGTCATTAATAAAATTGTTGGCAAAATATGTGCTCCGCAAGCAAATTGTCCTCTGAGGCTGAGAGAAAACACGCGGCATTTCTTAGGATGCGCATACATTCGAAATGTGAAAATGTTAGTAGTGGACTAGATCTGGAGCATTTAATATGATGTTATTATGTCAAATATTTTTGGCTTTTTTTACTACCTTTAGTACTGGTTGACTTTCTGCCTTTTATTTTTCATGGTATTGTTTGGCTTTAAATCAAAATTGTAATCTGGCAACCCTTGTCAGAAGCCGCGGAAAGTCAGTTTGAGTGTGAGTCCACTTGAAAGGATTCAGTGATCATGTTGTTTCTTACATTTGTGTTTATAAAATCATTTGTTTATTGTCAGGTATTGTGACTTCGACACCATCACGGTAAATTTAGAATCAGTACATTCTGACTGAGCCTCAGGATGGATCACTGGCCGAGTTTGAAAAGTAAAAGAACTGACGATGTTGATGAAGATGCAATCCTATTCAAAATGAATGAAGCTTCTTCCAGTGCCGCTGTTCCAGTAAAGAATGTCTGTTGATTGGCTTTACATGTACAGGTCCCAAAGACAAGCAAGTACTACCTAAGTGTGTGCTGTGTAACGATATATTGTCCAGCGACGTCGTGTATCATCAAAACAAAACATCCCGACGCTAAAGAGCACCCCCCCCCCCTTTCCACCCACCCAGCCCCCCAATTAGAATAGGCGATATCTGGAATGCTTAGTGGACTTGTAAAGTAACGCTGATGAAGGAAACCATATATATTCTGTGACTTGACACCGTGCACAGAGAAGCTCAATCTGCCAATAATATGCCAGAAAAATTAAAATAGACCTTTTAAGAGTCATTCAAAACATGCAATTAAAAAAAACAAATAACTAAATTCAAGACTTTTTTGCCGCAAAAATATGGCCAGTAAGTACTTTCAGCTTTTGTTACACAATGGAGTCCGTTGGCTATCACTAGGTAGAATTTTGTTTCAGTAAGGGAACTAAGAAAGGGATAAGATTATTCTTTGCGGAGAAGCAATTTCACCTCATCGATCATTTGACACATGTTCCTGGTTAGCCAAATTGACATATTTATTTAAACACCTTCACCTATTTAAGCTCACCTTAAATCTTCATGGAGTAAAAATGTGACAGTTTTTTTCAAGTTGAAGAGAAGATTGAAGCAATGACTAACCAATAGGAATTATGACATCATTGTCTATTGAAAAAAAAAAACAACTATTAAACATTTCAAAACCTCACACATTATTTATATTCCACCAACGAAGAGTTGTCTTGAGAGGACACATCACTTGTTGCACGACTTTTGAGAGACTTACAGTAAAATTATCATAAATAATTTCCTCATCCTAATGCAAGCAACAAATAGTTATAGAGTTTCATTCTTCAGTTAATATGTATGAATTAGAGGAGGGGAGGGCGGCTGCATTGGAATACAAGTTCATAACAATATTCACGGATGATAGCCTGAAATTGCCTTTCAAGGAGCAGCCTAAATATCTGGGCTCACTTAGAAGCAGTTTTTCGGAACTTCAGAAGAGGGTTATGAAAGTATTGATACCTTTTGTTAAAACATACATGTGTTAAAAATTGCTTTCTGCTCTCGTTTATCTTTAAAATAAATATAGAAAATAATTCTCTGCTTTCGGTTATCTTAAAAATAAATATAAAAAATAATTCTCTGTTTCCGGTTATCTTAAAATAAATATAGAAAATAATTCTCAACTTTCGGTTATCTTAAAAATAAATATATAAAATAATTCTCTTCTCTCGTTTATCTTAAAAAAAAATAAATATAGAAATTGTTAAAAACCATAACATCATATCTCAGAAAACAAATTTCATCAAGTAAGCCCGATATAACAAGGTGTAAAAAAAAAGTAAAGTGCTCCCGTCACGCTAAGTAGCGTATAGGGAATATGGTGTTAGTGACCATATATTTTACAGACCTTCAGCACATGATTTTTGGGTTAATGTGGTCGGTATTACGCCCGTGCCACTTTACTTTCCCATAAAAAAATCCGGTACCCATTAAAGGCTGGGTGAACCCGGAAGCCGTCGGTTGAGATCGAACCCGACCTCTTGTCCTTTGTAATCCAGTTCACTAACCACTGAGCTATCGCGGCTCCCATATAACAAGGCGTGTTGTTAGTAAATTCAGTACCATCCTTCTCATTAATTATGATAATATGTCTTGTTCCCTCTCTAAGCAAGATCGAACCTGTACTTCTTGGCACTGCGCCATGCCACGAGAACCAATTCCTAAAGCACACGGCCAACTCAGCTACCTAAAAAAATTAGCTATCATTGGCGATGTCTCTCACGCGTGTGTACTCATGACTCTACTATGTGTGTTGTATGTAGTACTATGCATATGTAGCATATGGCTACGAAAACACTCGGGACAAAACTTTCTGGATTAAATTGTATATCTGTATTTTCCTATGAAGTTAATTTATGTGTTGTATTCGTAACTCTATGGTATAGTCATGAGTATACAAGCATGAAAGACATCGCCAATGATAGCTATGTTTTTATGTAGCTGAGTTGGCCCTGTGCTCTAACGTTTGGTTCTCGTGACAAGGAGTTGTGTCGAGGAGTACGGGTTCGTCCCTGCTTCGGACCATCTATTGTTCTTTGTATTTTTTTTCTTCTATTGTTGATCATTCGTGATTTTTTCCGATTGTTGTAAACTTGCCTCTTCCCTTGAAGTTATTCGCTGTTCTATCATGTTTTGTTCTGCTTGCGTTATCCTTTTTTTTTTTAAAGATCAGAAGGCTTTGCACACTACTGGTTAGTTGTTGCTATAAATATGCGAGCCAGCTGATCATTAATTCTGTTGTTTGGTGTAGTTGACTTCCATTTAAGATCAACAGCCCGGTCAAAATGGAGAGCCAGGAACTAACAACAGTAAATACGTTCACATACCTGGGAAGCATGATAGCACCACATGGGAGAAATCGGGTCAAGATATCAACAAAAGGATGAACAAAGCCAGAATAGCTTTGCCAAGCTAAACAAAACGACGATGCTCCCAGTACAACACGAAAACTACAACTAAGGATATCTGATAGTTGTTTACTATCTTTGCTTTCGTGTGGACCTTAATGACGAGAAAGAGAGAATGAATCAATAAGGCTCATAACTTCTTACGTTCTGACTAAAGGTAATTTTCAAAATGTTTGGTTCAGTAACACTGACCTCGAAAGAAAGAAAGAAAGAAAGAAAGAAAGAAAGAAAGAAAGAAAGAAAGAAAGAAAGAAAGAAAGAAAGAAAGAAAGAAAGAAAGGACTGACATACGGACGGACGGACGGACAAACAGACAGACACATAGTGAGCCAACACGCTTTGTGTGTAACATCTAGAGAATATGGTGCTAGTGTTCGTATTTTAAGACCATCGTACGTCTTTAGTATAATGGCCAGCATCACGCCAGTGCAGTATTTATTACCCACAAGAAAACTCCAGTACTCATTTATTTAAGGATGTGTGAACATGCAAGCGTTATTTGAAAACGAGCACATCCGCTTGTTCACAACAGGTCAGGTTACTAACCACTGCTGTAGCGTGGTTCTCACCTGAACTTTAGTATACATTAGGTGCTTTGAACTGCAGTATACGCTAAAACATTGGGATGGGGGTGGTCGAGCAACCTGATTGGGAACAGTTGAGATATGGCTGAGAGGAACAACGTAGGGTAGACGTGGCGGTAACCAGCAAAAATGGACACAAATAAAGAACAATTTGGAGATTTTGTTTCTGGCTATAATGATTTTCCGGTGCGTGACTGTGCTGGCAACACGAGACAAATTGCGATGGGAGTCAAATTTAAATTATAAATGAATTTCAATGCCCGTAGTAAAAAAAGACATTCAAGTGTTCTTGTGTGTGTGATTTAGAACGGATTTATTCGTCATTTATTTTAAATGGTTTGGCCACCTAGTCAGAATGAATCCTTACCAATCACCATCAAGGGCGTTCTTCTATAGAAATCATGGAAAAAGACCAAGAGGAAGACCCAGAAGAAGATGGATAGATGCAGTGACAGAGACATGTAACAACAAAGGAAAATCACTAATTCAGACAATTCGAGCAGCTCAAGAACGACAAATGATATAACCACGACACCTTTTCGGTACCAGTGAGAAAGAAAAGAAAAAAGAAAGAAAGAAAGAAAGAAAGAAAGAAGATAACTTTTGTATAAGAAGTAGAAGAAGATGATTAACAATCTCTTAGCTCTCAGCGGCAACAGAAGTACTTGACCTCGGCCTCGACGAATATTGTCTCTGTCCCTTCATCTACTCAATTATTTGACGATCCACTCATTTGGGTTTTCTTCAACAAAAAAGTCTCCCGGTACTACATCATATTCCTTACAACAGGAAAATCGTAATATAACCGACGTCTAAATTTCTTGTGTACTTACATATGTCAATATATTTTACATTTATCAAAATACATCACTTTGTTATGTTAATATTACATTTATGAACTGTGAACTAATAACCCCAACAGGCAGTAAGTGAGCCGTGAAGTTCAGTGACAGTTGAATTCCTAAACGTTCACCGGCACGCAATCATGACAGTTGCGGCTAAAAAAAATGTCATGGGACTCATCATCATCATCATGTACCATACCGGTTGGCGTAGGCGATCATGTCCTTCCACAATCTTCTATCTTCATTGCATCGTATCAGTTCTGTTGTTGACTGTTTTCTATGCCATGACACCAAGCTATCCAGTATTTTCTCTCTTTGTCGTCCGCGATCTCTCTTTCCGTTTATTTTGCCAGTTGTAACCAAGTATTCCAACTTTTTTCTTCTCATGATGTGCCCGAAAAATGTTGATTGTTTCTTTCTGATGATTTTTTTTAGGAGCTACCTAGTCATGGGACTATCCAGAGAAATTGCGGCGATATACGCAGCCCAGATAATAAGATAAATACCTGATACTCAGTAACTTACTTTATGATAAAATACTGAAAGTTTTAACAGCAATAAATAAAACTTTACTGAAAGCATAAAGTGTCACATCAAATAACACATGCAATGTTCTGGCGTGGTTCCCACCTGAACTTTTTTAGTATAAAATATGTGATTTTGAATGCAGTATACTTCAGAACATTGTGGTGGGGGTGGGGTAGCGAGGGGGGGGGGTCAAGCAACCTGATTGAGAGCAGTTGAGAACTAATAACCCAATAATAATAATAAGAAGAAAAATCCTGATATTCAGTAACTTACTTTATGTAATTAAAATACTGAAAGTATTAACAGCAATACATAAAACTTTGCTGAAAACAAAAAGTGCCACACCAAATAACACATGTTAAAAATGATATGTCACAACACAACGATAATTAGGCACATAGGAGGGCATTGGTAGCCTAGTTGGGAAAACCACCCGACACCAGACTACCGACGTTCGGACAACCCGTATTCAAGTCCCGCTGGGAGCAGTGTGAGTTGTACTCGTGGTTGGAAAAAAAAAAATATCCCCACGGTCGACCCAGCCGTTGGCAGAAATGGGTACCAGGGTATTACCCTGGGAAGGTGAGGAATATCACCTTGCATCGTGAGTTTCGATACTTGAAGCGACAATATCCAGAAGTCTGCGAACACTTCTGGATAGGCGGCCCAGCACATATGGGTGAAAACTTGCGTGCTAAGACGCCGGTTCAAGTCTCGTACTTTACCTTTACTTTAGGCACTTACATTTCAACATCCGGACTTTGTTTTGATGACAATAATTTGTTATAATCAATATAATCTAATAATTGTATTAGGTTCACATGAGCTAAATCAATAATGAATCAGATTCCTCCTGTTCCTCAAGTCAATTGAACACCAATTTGAAGATTTGGAATGGTGCAAATCACTCTTCCATTTCTTCCTGTTTATCTTCAAAGCCTTTCTTGTCTGAACGTTTTATACCCTCGTTCTCTCTCGTCCGTCAGGAACTTTCTCTCTCTCTCTCTCTGTCTGCGATCAAGACTCAATCAGGGTAGAATTCCAGACTCCCTCATGAAGTTAGCTGTCTGTTTAAGTGAATCGATTGCCCCATATAGTTTCTCTTCCAGGGAGGTGGGTGTGGACCACATTGCTCTTCTCAGGTTTGTGTACTTGGGGCAATCCTGTAGAACATGTTTTGTAGTCATATTGTCCAGTGTACAGTGGCATAGGCTGGTTGTACCTATTTTGAATTTGGTGAACATGTGATTTCTCATTCTATTGTGGCCAGTGCGTAGGCGAAGTATGATGACTTGATCCCTCCTTGATAGTTGGTGGTATCCGTCACTCTCGTTATGCTTTGGGTGTTCTCGTTTCCATTTTTCATGGAACTGACCTTTGAGGATGGATTTGGCTTCAACATAACTGAGCGGATGGTTCTCTTGTGGCAATCTCCCTCCCTCTTTAGCTAATTTATCTGCGCGTTCGTTCCCGTGTATATTACAGTGTGATGGTATCCACTGAATGACTACTCTCTCGAAGTTGATAGTTGCTCTGGAAATACGTAAGGTCACCTTTGTCTATGTCCCAGGACATGCGGGAGTACGGGGAAATGAAAAAGCGGACAGGTTGGCTAGCTGCGCTGTCGTTGAGGACGGGCAACCAATGGATCGGGCCGACATCACCAATGCCCTCCGAGATGTGGGAAGAGCACAGGACTTCGACAAACACAGATCCACGTTACTTCTTGGGATGATGGAAATGGGAGTTAAGATGGGCACAGCCAGAAATGAGAAACTTAGTGGCCGTGTAAGAAGACTTATCAACCAATATAGAAATGGAGTCGTCAGTCGCTGGACACTGCGGGAATTGCTGAGGAGGGGATCTGAGCACCCATGGACATGTTCGGAGTGCAATGATGATGACCCGCAAGTAACTCAATAACTCTCTGGAAGTTATTGCATAGTTGGTCCAGGGTTGTTCTCAAGTCATCTAGTTCATTGTTCTTGGGACTTTTTAGAGCTGCTAGTACTGCAAGTGCATCAGTCAGAATCACCAATTTATTGTGCACGTTATTTTTGTGTTGAATAGCCAGTGTTGCAGCATCTCTGATGGCCTCATTTTCTGCTTTAAAGATGTTTGATAATTTTCCAGTAGCTATTGACTTGGTAGGTCATAAATGGGAAAAAAGGAATCATTGTTAAGATTCCAAAAAGGGCAATTTTAGAGATTGTAACAACTAGAGAGGCGTGACACTTTTGTCAGTTGCCTCAAAGTTATTCTGCAAAATCATCCTAAATAGAATAAAGGATTCAATAGATACAGTAATGCGTGAAGAACAGGCTGGGTTTAGAAAAAGGAGAAGCTGCCTTGACAACATTTTTACTCTACGACTTATATTGGAGGAACACATTGAGAAGCAAAAGCCTTTTGTACTTACTTCATCGACTTCAAAAAAGCATTTGACAGTATTCGTCGAGATTCTTTGTGGAAAATTCTGAGGCAATATGGCATACCATCAAAAATCATAAATATTATTAAAGACATGTATGATGGTTACACATCAGTTCGAACAGAGGAAGTCTGAGCGAATGTTTACCAATAGAAACTGGGGTTAAACAATGATGTATTTTATCGCCCTTGTTATTTGGAATTGTTATGGACTTCATAATGAAGAAATGCTGCACTGGAAACAAAGGCATCGAATGGATTCAAGGAAACCATTTGGAGGACCTCGACTTTGCTGATGACATAGTTCTCATCAGCAGTCAGATAAAAGCGATGCAGGAAAACACAAATGAACTATCATCAATAGCCAGCAAAATTGGGCTTGAGATCAATCATGAAAAGACTAAAGTCATGAAAAGCTTAATTCCAACAGACGACAAAATATACATGGAAAACAAACCAGTGGAAGAGATTGATCACTTTATCTATCTTGGAAGTCACATTGATCGAGAAGGGGATACAAGCAAATAAATTAGTCAGAATAGCTAAAACAGCAATGTCTTTCAGAAGCCTTGAAAAGTTGTGGAAATCAAAACTCACCAGCACAAACACAAAACTTAGACTATTCAAATCAAATGTACTATCAACCCTTACGTATGCGTGTGAAAGCTGGAAAACAACAAGAAATATAGAAACAAAGTTGAACGCATTCGAAAATAAATGTCTAAGGAAAATACTTGGTATAGCGTGGAACGAATTCAAAACAAACGAGGAAATTAGAGAAATCGCCAATCAACCACTAATATCTTAAGTAATAAAACGATGGTCATATGTTGGACATGTGATAAGAAGAGATAATAACCGAATAGCAAAGCAAGCCCTCATGTGGGAAACAACAGGTAAGAGAAAAAGAGGAAGACCCAGAGTGACACTGAGAAGAACATTGTTGAGAGAGGCAAAAGCAGCAGAAATCGGCTCCCTCAATGAGATAGAGCTGCTTGCACAGAACAGAGACAAATGGCGAGATTTGATAAAATATCTTTAAAAGAATTGAAAACTGCTAGAACAAAAATTCAGATAAGAGAAGAATCTTGGTCTACGCCCTATGTGCCGACTACGGCTCGAAAGGTCAATAGATAGATAGATATTGACTTGGTGATCTCGTCTTGATTATTCAGCGTCAAGAACACCCCCCCCCCCACCCCCTCCCTTTTTGGTGGCATTTGTAGCAGAGCCATCTGTGTATATGTGGGACCAAGAGTCCTGTGGGTAGGTATCGTGTATGTATTTTTCTGCTACATGTTTTCTTTCTGTGTCTGATTGGGTGCCTTTTTCCATGATTCCTGTTATATTTTCCTTAAGTTCTGGTATTTTATGTTTTCCATGAGGAGACATATCAGATGGGCCCAAGGGTTTTGATATTGTTGGGAAAGTACTGGGTCTCCAGTAGTTAGTTCATTTGCAAATGCGAAGTTGCTCCTCTTTAGTCGTACAATTCCGGAACCAGTTATTCTTTGGTGCATGGAGTGGCTACGGAGTCTTCTATATTTCTCCGCTTGTTGCAATACTTTAGTGACCCGTCTGTCATCTAAGGGTTGTAAACCTGTTACTGTTTCTAGAGTCTTGATAGGTGTAGATTTCATCGCACCAGTGATGATACGGGCAGCTTGGTTCTGTGTTCTGTTAATTTTGCTAAGGTGTGATTTGGAAGCCATAGCCCAGGCTGTGACTCCATACTCTAGAACTGGTCTGACTCTTCCTCCTACGTATAATCTTTTCAAAATATTGCTGTCTCCCCCCCCCCCACCAGTCCGTTCCTGCCAATTTCTTCATAATATTTGTTCGTTTGCTGGCTTTTTTCTTTGCTCTGTCTATCTGATTTTTCCAAGTCATTCTGCGATTCATGGTGACGCCAAGATATTTTGGGTTTTGGTCAATAGGTAGGGAGTGTATGATCTTTTATCTTCAAATCAAGAACTGAACTGTTGGACAAATTCATGTCACGGTTCAGCCACATTTTGAAGACATTATTATTTGATCGATTGTAACTTAATTTAAAAAAAAAAATAATAAATTTGGCGTCAGTACTAGTCGGTAGTCATAATTGTAGTTACTGGTTTGTAAAATATGCGCCTAGATATAATGGGAGATAAAAGAATTTTTATTGTACAAGTTTTTGGGACAGCGAGATTTTTTGTTTTGTTTTGTTTGTTGTATTCGTGGTAGACAGCAAACCAGAGATAGATAATCTTAACTATATCTATCTATCTGCCTGCCTGTATGTCTGTCTATCTAACTGCCTGCCTGTATGTCTGACTATCTAACTGTCTGCATGCATTTGTTTCCGTCTGTCTACTAATGAGGTGCTGCAAGTTATTCACTTTTTGGAAATCAGAGTATTTCGAGAACGGACACACTATAATCGTAGTTACATGAAATCAAGAATAGTGCAGAAATAGGAAGAATGGCCATGCAACCAACAGTCTCATCTGTAATCAGATAGATAATGTTGGCATTATCTTGGGCTGCCTTGTAGAATGTAGGTGGGTGAACTACTTTAATTCATTAAACTTTTTTTTTTTCAGAACTGAAACAGTGTTTTATTTGATATGGAGTTTCGACATTACCAGTATGTTAGTTGCTGACCTTCTTCACACTTTTGTCACGATGTCCCCCTTTCTTTCCCACATTCTCTTTTAAACAACCACCCTCCCACATTTTTTTTTTTGTCTGACTTGTTGCAACTCTTGAGTGAGTTTTCCTTTACCTTGAACTATGTAGGCATATAAGTAAACCGGAATTCTACTCCATCCGAAGAAATACATATAATGTACCCGAGCTATTAAACCATGGAATGTTTACATTTGTATTATCGTTGACGTTGTCAATAACTATAACTCGATAAAGTTGCGACAATTATAGTTTCAGTTACTTTTAAAATATATATCGCGAGACCGTTAAGTTTACCGGAACGCATTCCGGATCGTTACGGATTTTTTTTTAAAAAGCCCTGAATATAAGAAATTCCAGGATACATCCTATATTTGTTGACTGCGGAACTTTTTTTTCTTGAATTAGTTGCACCTGTGTGCAAGAGTTATATATATTTATCACACACTCACACACACGCCTACACCGTATTTATGAATCCCAGAGTTGGAATGCATGCAAGGAAAAACAAATCTCAAAAATTCCGAACAAGACCGAGTGTAACCGGTTGAAGATCCGATCGAAAGCTCGGTAACTTTCGTAATCTCGCGCATGCGCAAAAGACACGGACAAGACATTTGAACTTCCTTCCCTGAGGGTGGCTTGGTTGGAGTGTGGTTGTAACGTGAAAACTTGTTACTGCTGAGTGTGAAAGATTTGTGTTTTTATTCCTTTTTATGGATCCAAGAATTGCTTGGTATCCACCTGAACATTTAGGATTAGCTCATAATTTATGGACGCGAGTGTGGAAACACAAAACAGTTTGGACAACATGCTGGGAACAGCTTCATCAGACCAAAAGTCACAAGATTATATTTCTCTGGACGGGTTGACGGACACCTTACATAATAAGCAATTGTTATTACAAAAACGAAAGAGAGGCGATAATCGTGCTTGTACTTATGGTTTGAACTTTTCTCTGAATATAAACATATTACAGGATGGAGGTCTTACACCGTGGATTTTGCCTGCTAAAAAGTATAATCGAGGACGAGGAGTTCTTGGGTAAGTTGCCAAGTTTTAACTCCATTAACTTTGACATAAGGTCGGCAACCTCTAGTTTGCCGGTATAATAATCATTATCATCATGAGAAAATATTGCAGACATGTTTTCTAAAATAACACGTATTTGTTAGTTTCAAATAAAATAATGTTACTGTTTTGTTCAACAACTACCTCATTAAAGTTAAAGTCAAAGTGTTTAGTTTATTTGACTGCTGATTCTGCTGGAAAAGGACTGCTTTTGTTTCTTCCTAATCATAATGATAATCATATCCAGATACAATGAAACAATGGGCATCATCTTCATATGATGATACCATGTATGACCATGCATATGATCATTCATGATAAAGGATAATCCATTTGATGATCAAAATGCCTCAGCCCAATTCTTGATTTATTTTAAAATTCGAATTTAAAAAAAATAATTGTGGTTAGAATTATTATTTAGAATATTCTAAATTCTTAATTTAGATAATTACTACTCACTGTGTTACAGTTCTGTTGTAACCCCTATTTTTGATAATCCCTATCAATTACAATTGTAATAAATATATAATAATTATAATATACAATATTTTATAATTAAGAATTATGATCTTCAGAGCAGGCATACTCGATATATTTATTTTAAAAAATGACATATATCCATTATTATTCGTGAGTCATTATCCACTTGATTTTTTAAATTTTTATAGATAGTTATAAGATATATCCATTTAAAATTTATATTCTACATTATCATCATGATGATGACTCATTGAAAAATTATTTTTTTTTAATGCTAGTACAGTTACTGAGTTACTACACTACACATTGGTTTTCAACTTCTCTTTTTTGCCAGTGATGAGTGCCAGCATAACATAATGGATCATAGTCTGATAGTGTGCTGTTACTGTTGCAAAAAAAAAAAAAAACTGAAAAAAAGCATATTTTCAATCAGAATTCTGATTGCTTTACTTCATGAAGTTAATTTCACATGAACATTTTTCACTGCTGTATTCATGATAATACTTTTTATTCATTAGTTAAACAAAATTACTATTTATTTACTTATGAGAATTTGAGTGAAAAGTGATATGTATTTAATGTAATGGAGGCGCTATGAACTTTTTAAATTTATAAATGTTTCAGTGTGTTTTTTTTTTTCAATTCTTTCAGATTACTTTTTTACAAATTTAGTATCGAAGTAATATGTCTTTAATATAGCTATATATATAAAATTAATATGCATGAAGACACTAGATAGCAATATTACATTCTCTTATTAGTGTTCACACATTTGAGATGCTAGTTTTGTGACAAAGCCTTTTACTCTAGCCTGGCACATCCATCTTCATTATTGATAGCTTTGTTTAACAATTTTTCCAGGGCAGCAACAATTTTGTCCTACTCTTTTATATTTTTTTACTTCCAAGGGTTCTCTTTAATGGGGATGAGTTTACACTGGCTTTTTTTTTCCCCCCGAGAGGGCAAGGCATTGCATTGCATCTTACTACCTAGAAACCAGGGAAGACTAAAAGCCATGAAAAAACCATGGATTCGAAGCAAAAAATTCCTACGTTGCCTTTGCACATGAAGGATCCGAACCTGGGACCTTCCTGTCTTTATTCTCCAGTAATGCATCCATGCCAGATCCCAGAAATGAGATAATACTGTATAGATAGTTATCTTTTAAAATTTTTTTTTAAGCTGGTATCTCAAAATATTCACTTTAGATGAAGCTGATCTCACTAGTCACTTTTTTGTTGATAATTTTACCAGGCCCTCCAACTCATGTTGCTGAATCTATTTCCCAGGTATATGACTGAATTTGCTATTATTGCGTGCTGTTAGGTTCTTGTTAAAGCGCTGAACTGAATGATTAAAAACACAAAACCTCAGACTAATGTTCATGAACAGCTCATTAAAAAATAGCTGAAATGATAATAATGAAAATTTACATTGATGCCTAGAAAGTACCAAGGCATTAGAAACCTAACCTATTGTACTTTTAAAAGGAATAAGCAGACAGTAAACTAGTTGATCACATTCATTCAGAAGATTGGTGATGTTTCATACATTGTATGGGTATGTCAAAAATAATATGCTAGTAAAATTCATTGATCCCAGATTAAAGATTAGCTTGTGATTAAGTCCAGAGAAAAAACTTGCTCCACAAAATACATAATTTGAAGTAACATGAACACACAAGTGGATAATCAACATCTTAAAAATTATACTTTACAGAACAGTGCAAATTGCGCTTATTGAATCAGTGTCTAAATAAACATTTCTGGATGAAGATTTATCCCAGGAATTTGTTCTAAGCTGTGCACTGTTTCTATTTTTTAAATGACCTATTAAGTTTCATCACTTGCTAGAAAGCTTGCTGTGCTGATGATTCAATTACCTGAGCAAGAGAATAGTAGTTGTAGATTCTCACTGAAAACTAGAACAAGAGCCTGAGGATTGTCATTAAAAACTATAACAAAAGCCTGTAGATTGTCACTAAAAACTATAACGAGGATCTGTTGATTCTCATTTAAACTATAACATGAACCAGTTGATTCTCATTAAAAATGATAATAAGAGCCTGTAGATTCTCACTAAAAACTACTATTTATGGTCCTGTGTGTTACCGGGGCCTCATTATGAAGGAAGTAAAGAATAGTGACACTGTGACCTTCCAGGCATTTCGTAAGAGGTGACTAAGGAGGTTGATCGATGTCTTGATAAGCTGTCATTGTAAAAAGTATTGTTATGGAAACAGCGCCATATATTTTAGAGCAGTGATCTCTGCAATATGTGCCACTTTGGCACGTGGTAGGGTTCTGCCCTATGTGCCGTCTTCGGCTCGAAAGGACAATAGATAGATAGATAGACTTATTTTTACTGTGATCACGATTCATTGTGACTGGGATTCTGAATTCTCTTATGAAGTCTCTTTCAGTTCAGTTTTTGAGGCACCATATAGTTTCTCTTTCAAGGAGTCATGTAAATGTGTTTTGCTGTCATATCAGCTTGGGTACGGTAACACAAACTAAACTGGTAATCTCTGTAGAGTTTAGAGTACATGTGGTGCCTCAATCTGCTGTAGCTGGTATGGAGTATGATAACTTTGTCTCCTTGGGAGTTAACATCTATCCTCCTTTATTTCAGTTTGCATGGTATTATTTCTACATTGATTGGTCTTACCCTTTAATGATATATTTAATTACTACTCAGCTGATCAGATGCACTTCTTGTGGTAGTTTTGCTCCTTCTTTGGCTAGTCTGTCTGCATAATCATTTCCTTGTATAATACAGTGTGATAGTATCCACTTTCTTTCTTTTCTTCCTCGTTTGCCTTTCAGAGTCAGAGATCTGGTTCACGGTTTCTTCCTGCTCTGTTGGTCTATTCTGCTGTTGTACCTTTGAGTGTTTCTAGTATTTCATTTGTCTGTCTTCTGCTTGGTCAGCCTCTTGATCTGGTGTTCTCGTATCATTTGTTAGTAACTCATTGTATTCCATTTAGTATTTTTATGCCTTATCACATGCCCGAACCACTTGATCTGTTGTCGCTTTATGTATTCAACATTGCTTTTTTTTTTTGCAGCTCTTGATTTCTGATTTTTATCTTTCTGGACGTTTCCTGTCATGTGTCATATAATTAATTTTTGTGGTGGTTATTTTTCTAATAGTTTATGAGTCTAAGGTCCATGTAGCCCTGGTAGCAAAACATTGGAATAAAGATATTCTTATAAAAAAAGCTTACTTCCTTTCTAACATTACTTTGTTAGAGAGTAGTGGTGAGATCTGTCCAATAACTCGACAGGGTTTGTTAAATCTTTAGTCTACTTCTGTTGCTTGCATGTTGTTATATGTCAGGGTTCTGCCTAAGTATTTGAATTCCTTCACTTATTTTAAGATATTCCCGTCTTTTGTCACTTTGGTGTCTTGTGCTTCTTTTGATATCATCACTTCTGTCCTTTTTATGTTGATATTCATATTGTTGTTTTCTGACTTTGTCAAGTCTGTCTAGGTGTTCTTAAAAGCCCATTCACAAATTAGCTTTGACAATAACATCTGGCATTTGCTTACTGAATAATATATTATATATCTCCTGTTAGATGTCAGCTAGGGAGTACATTTAGCAGTTGAATTAACCCTATGCACAGCTGATGTTATAAGTAATAATAATGATTGGAACATGTACAGTCTTTGGGAAACTGTTTTTTAACTAACTTAATTCAAAGCAAAATGGAAATGGGAGAGAAGAAATTTTGCTTGCATGACATTTTTCCACAATATCTAAATGCATACCAGAAACAAAGTAAAGGGATTAAATGAAGTACATATATGTCTGACAACGGGATGAAATTGGGGACATACATGTCTGGCATTTTTGGGGGCCTCGGTAGCCTAGTTGAGAAAACCACCCGACTGGACTACCGACGTTCGGACAACCCGTGTTCGATTCCCGCTGGGAGCAGTGTGAATTGTACTTGTGGTTGGAAAAAAAAAATACAACCACGGTCGACCCAGCCGTTGGCAGAAATGGGTACCAGGATATTATCCTGGGAAGGTGAGGAATGTCGCTTCGCATCTGAGTTTCGATGCTTGAGGCTACACTATACAGAAATATCCGAACATTTCTGGATAGGCGGCTGAGCACATATGGGTGTAAACTCGCGTGCTAAGACGCCGGTTCAAGTCTCGTACTTTACCTTTATGTCTGGCAAAGGGATGAAATCACGGACATACATGTCTGGCAAAGGGATGAAATTGGGGACATACATGTCTGGCAAAGGGATGAAATCGCGGACATACATGTCTGGCAAAGGGATGAAATCGCGGACATACATGTCTGGCAAAGGGATGAAATCGCGGACATACATGTCTGGCAAAGGAACATTAGAGTGAAGAATGAATATGTTAGAAGTAATTAAAGAAATGGAGCCGTGATAGCTCAGTGGTTAATGAACTGGACTACAAAGGACAAGAGGTCGAGTTCGATCCTGATCCAGGTTCATCCAGCCTTAAATTGATTTTTTCTGGAAAAGTAAAGCGGCATGGACGTAATACTGACCACATTACCCCAAAAATCATGTGCCGAGGGTCTATAAACATTATGGTCACTAACACCATATTTCCCAGGCAGCACTTGCAGTGACGGAGCTCTTTACTTTACTTTACTACTTAATTAAAGAAATATAAGAGAACTAACTGCAGTAACATGTTAAAATACCTTATGAAAAGCAGTGAATGCCAGTTATAAGTACCATTAGCACGCAGACAAAACTCAAGATATAGTTATCTAGTTAGCAAACAACTGCCCATCAGCGCTCAGATCTCCTTTCTAGTAAATCCTACAGCTGTTAAATGGAGCACAAACTCCTTTCCACCATCTCTGAACCAAAAGTCGGAAACATGACTAAATTCTTGAACAACTCGGGAAATATAAACACTCTCACTACATCTATGCTTGAAAAATCATTGTTATTAAAACAGTTGATTCTTATCTGCAGGACACAATTTGTGTTTCTCACTGATGAATCTGCAGTTAATGTCAACATTAATGTGGGATATAGTTTTGAGATTGTATCTCACATCTGTATGACATTTTTTTTTTTTTTGTGTGGTAGAAAATACTGTCTACTTTACACCTAAGCAATAGCAGTAATATTATAATGGCACATATAAAGCATTTGAGAGTAGTATTGTCTCCTGAGTGTTATCACAATCTACTCAAAATCTGTCTTGTAAGCTTTCCCCATGTGTTATTATCTGGTACCTCCATTATTATCCAATTAACCAACCAGTTTTATGCTTCCTGTGACATACATTTCAAAATATCACTAAGACATTTCAATAACAATGTCTCCTTTTTGGAAATCCTTGTTCAAAATAGCCTACTATGAAGTAGCAATATTGCTAGAGGTGCCTTGATGTCTGAGAATAGTGTTTGGAGTGACTAGATAAGACATAATAATCAGAAATTATATCATAAGATAAAAAATAACATTGAACCAATCCTAAGCTACATATATAAACAACTAATAAAATAGTTTGCCCATCTAGAATGAATGCCTCACCATAGAATGTGATTCCTTACCATACAAAGCATATACTAAAAAAGGATATGGAAGAGGAGTAAGATGGTCAGACAACATCAAAGAAACATTGCAACATCAATTGACAATGATTTTGAAACTACCAAAAGGTGAGAACCAGAACTTTGTATCTCCCTTGACACCTGAGATAGGTTTTAAAAAAAAAAAGGAAGTAAAAGGCTGCATTGCAGAACGACATCAAATCAATTTGGTGCAAAGAAAACGCACTGCAAGTAATGATAGAGCTTGATTTTAAATGTCCCACATGTGACAGGGATTTCTATGCCTGATTGGACTTTGCACTAGGATTGCCAGGTTTTATGTTTTTTCTGTAAGATTTACATTTTAAGGCTTACATTTTTCTTTTTTCCTTAAACCAATTTCTTACATTTTTTTAATGGCATCCTCTAAATATTTTAATTATTCAATAATATTTGAAAATTAGCTGGAAACTAAATATGTTACGTCATTTTTGCTCATGTTAACGTTTTATTCATTTTTAATAATAATAAGAAATTACATGTAATGGTAGTAATAGTAGGTAAAGTACTAGTAGATTACATATGACATGTAGTGCCATAATATAAAATACCATCAATAATTTCTGATAAGTCGTGAAAATCTTCCTTTTTCTTCCAAAAAAAAAAAGAACCAGGAAATTTTTTTTTTTCTCTGACAAAAACAATCTTTGTCACCCGTCAGCAAAAACCTAACAGCCCTACATTACACTCACCTACATGCATATGAAGGAGCATTCACATAGGACTGAAGCTGTTGTCATTGCTAGCAATGAATGGCCATTGTTGATAGATAACATTATTGTGATACTGAATTGTTCTCAGCTTGCTCTTATCAGTCTTACTGATTGCTTTCTTCTTCTGCATTCACTCATTTTGTGGGTTATCATCATTGCACTGTGAGCATGTTCCATGGTCAATGACTGCTGACTCCAACACTGTGTTGATTGATAAGTCCTGTTATGCACGCAGTGAGCCTCTTATTTCTTCCTGTACCCATCTTTTCTATCCAAAGAAGCAATGTGGGCTCATGGTTGTTGAAGTCCTGTGCCCTTCCCTCATCTTGAAGGTTTATTAATGACAGCCACCTGATCCATTAGTTGACCATCTTCGACGACAGCACAACTAGCTAACTTGTCTGCTATATTCATTGCCCAGTACTCCCCCATATCCAGTGATGTAGACGAAAGTGGTTCTGTGTGTTATTGATTTCTGTAATGACTCTACCCACTGCCTGCAAATAGAACCCACCTCTACTTTTCTTATCATGCTCATTGAATCACTTAGTATGCTGGCATGGGTGTAGTCTTGTGACACCAACCAGATGAATGTTCTGGCCACTGCCATCGCCACGCTGCTCTGATCATAAAATACGTTCCCTTGTTTTCATTAACTGTTCTGCCTGCAGAGCATGCTGTAAATACCAATGTACTATTTTTGTGTCGTATTACAGATCCATTTGTATTGATGACAGCATCTTCCTTGTCGGTGTTGTCCTAGATGAGGGTGTTTACCTTCGCATCAACCATGACTGAATTCTCCTCCCTGCATTTCCTGTCAAGTGTGACAATACATTAGAATGTACCCCTGAATTGATGTAGGCGCCAATATCAACTCCTCGCCAGTGTTGATATTGGTAACCGCACATATGTGTTTGATGACATCTTCTGTGCGACCCACCCAAGATTTGCCTATTCTTATCCTGTCACTTTTCCCTGTATTGAGTTCTTGGTGCAGTAGAAGATCTTTATGCATCCATCTCTATCCATTAATGGGTGTGGATGTGCCACATTGCTAGTTTACAGCAAGCCGCAGTATTTGCACATTTCAGCAACACATCTGTCTGTAGCATGGGTAGATTTTTCAATAACAACTTTGCATTAGAAGTGACCATTTTGGCCTACTATTATAGATTTTGTCCGCCAATGGTTCCTTAACATACGCAAAATGCACATGGGACCCCATGTTTTTTTTGTTGTTATCTATTCTACAATCACTCCTCATTTCTAACATGTTGTTATAGTTTTTCCTCTCACTTATCTGTTTCAATATTTCCATCTCCATTCAGGATTGCTACATTGCAGAGTCAAGTCTCAGTTTCTGCAGTTAGAAATCTACCACTACCAAATTGTTTTATTTTATCAGGCCATACCTGCTCACCATTTTGGGACCTGCTAGAAGTAAAAAGTACCACTAGCGTAAGCTAGGTTTTTTTGTGGTCAGAGTAATTAAACCTGATAAAGTGGTATTAAAATAGTACATCTATTTTGGTACAACAGTTAAAGTAGAAAAGAAAAGCCCCCTCTTCCCCCAATCCTTTTCCACACAAAAATTTGATGAATATACAAAGTTTCAAAACGTAACACAAATTACTAAGTATGAAATCAGAACTATCATAAGCTTTGTTTCTCACTCAACATAATACACAAGTTGACCCAGAGCTGGACTGTGTAACACTTGACAAAACAGTTACAATTGTAAAATTCATTAAAAAAGAAACTTCTTCAGGGAGAAACAATATAGTTATATAATATATGATATATGTAATGCTAAGAAATCAGAATAGCTAAAGCAGCAATGTCTTTCAGAAGCCTTGAAAAGTTGTGGAAATCAAAACTCATCAGCACAAACACAAAACTTAGATTATTCAAATCAAACGTACTATCACGTATGCATGTGAAAGCTGGAAAATAACAAGAGATATAAAAACAAAGTTGAACGCATTTGAAAATAAATGTCTAAGGAAAATACTTGGTATAGCATGGAACGAATTCAAAACAAACGAGGAAATTAGAGAAATCGCCAATCAACCATTAATATCTTAGTTATCAAGAAAAGACGATGGTCATATGTTGGACATGTGATGAGGAGAGATAATAACCGAATAGCAAAGCAAGCCCTCATGTGGGAAAACAACAGGTAAGAGGAAGAGAGGTCAACCTAGAGAGACACTGAGGATAACATTGATCAGAGAGGCAAGAGCAGCAGGAATCGGCTCCTTCAAAGAAATAGTTGCTTGCACAGAAGAGACAAATGGCGAGATTTGATAACAGATCTTTGCAAGTATTGAAAACTGGTAGAATAAATATTTAGATAAGAGAGAGAGAGAGTATCTGGCCGGCTACGGCTCGAAAGGTCAATAGATAGAGTGCTATAATGCTAAATAT
Source organism: Megaustenia siamemsis (assembly GCA_032433765.1). Classification (NCBI taxonomy): domain Eukaryota; kingdom Metazoa; phylum Mollusca; class Gastropoda; order Stylommatophora; family Ariophantidae; genus Megaustenia; species Megaustenia siamemsis. The sequence goes on from JAVIAB010000106.1 coordinate 37,837,092, forward strand.
GAAGCACAACATAAAAAAGATTCTTTATTGGAACCAACAATTTCACACAAAAAATCGAAATCTATGACTAGAAAAGATAAGATTCGTCATCATAATTCTTACCAAACACAACACTAATATAGACTGGTGGTCTTGATCGATTAAGCTGTCTAATTAAATACATATGAAACAATTGGCACTGGCAAGTCTCTTAATTTATTAGTGTACTTAAAAAAAATGTTCGTGTGTCATAGAAATTAATATTTACACAAGTTCTTTATAGTCTTCCATTCCTCATCTGCCTTTCAATCTCAAGGGTAAAGATTGTTCAGTATTTTGCTCTTTGGTTGACATCTTTTACTGTCGTGGTTCATGATGTTTCCATTTCTTTAAATAGGACTCTCAATACAAGAAGCTTTGTTTCTGTTTTGTTGCTGCATGTGATTTTAGCTGATGAATTTCAACACGCTACCTTGCAAAATACCACACGCAGCAAACCCCAAAAAATCAGTTTGCAAAAATGTATTGACACAATTTCCAAGAATTTAACTGTGGCTGTGTAGGTTTAAACTGAAACAGAAAGCATTCTATTTGTGATGTTTTCTGTTGATGTCATGCAGTGTCACAAGAGCAGATAAGGCTTGTGTGGCTTTCTTTCCTTTTTATTGAGTCAAACCATAAACTGACATTTTAGGCAAACCGGGGTTTTTTTTTTTTTTTTTTTTTTTTTACAATTTTAAATAAAATTTCATTGAATATGCTCTTTTTAACACGCCTTTTGTGTTTACACAGTTTATGTGTTAATGTGTGTGTGTTAAACTAAAACTAAAAGCTGGCAGTCATTTTTTGAAAGTGACATTCACATTGCTATCTGTCTTGTGTCCTCTATAAACTGAATTATGTGACTGAATGATTATCATTACTAATGAAACCATACCTTGTACATTATCTGGAGTTGACTGATATAATTATGACGTTAATGAAAGTAGCTCGTATAACGTGATGGGAGAGGAATTAACTGTTGATCTTACTGACAACAGAGGTTTGGTCAAGTAAGTTATATGTGTACAATTATAGTCCCTTTAGACTTAACCTATGACTTGTGTAAGTATCATGGTTCAGTATATTATATAGACATGGACATTTAAATAGTTGAAGTTTATGTTTCACTATCTAAGATGTTATTGTGCTTTAACAATATGCATGTGACCTCCGATGTTGTTAAACATGCGAATCAATTCAGAAGAAGAGGTATGTTTACAGCACTCGGAAAAAAAGGACAATTAATCAACAGAAAAAAATACAAAGAACAATATATGGTTAGACGTAGGATCGAACACATACTCCTTGACACAGTATACATGGCAGCATGGTTATGGACTACGACTTTAGGCTGTTTTTTTATTCCTTAGATTTTTTTTTAAAGAGTCGCAATAGCTAATTAACCCGTCATTAGCTTTTAAATATCCAATGAATTATTTGTTTTCTTTTGTTCTATATATTTAAATGGTTCTCGGCCACTAGAAAATAGCATACCGCAACATGCACTAGCAACCAGATATAACACAAGAGAAAAGATTTCCCAGAGATGGATTAGCAAGATATCGAACACCAAACAATATAAGGCAACATAAGCGTAACCGTCGTGTGGTGTCTTGGTCAGTGTCTTCTACTTAAAACTTTCTCCTCGTTGGAAAATAAATAGGGGGGGGGGGGGTCTAATTTTCGACACTGAAAATAAAAACCTTGTCTGCGACCATTTTATAATTGTAATATTTCCCCACTTTTTTTTTTAAGAAGTATAATATGATATGCTTCAACAATTTTTTAAAAAGTGATATTCGTAAACACACATAACGCATAAAAGCGTGTGTTTGTGGATGAAATCAGAAAAAAAAAAAAAAACTCTTGCGGCAAGGAATTTCTCAACAAAAGTATAATTCATTTTAATTTTTTTTTTTTAAAGTTAAAATTCTTCCCGAGACTGCGCGCTAAGATTTATATTTCATTACTGCGTTTAGTGTGAGAAAAGAAATGGTCTAGTTCGTGAGAATCGGTGCCATATGTAGTACATAACGTACACGCTTTCCCCTCCCACTGGCATTCATCACAGCCACCCAAATGTTGTTCACAGTTATATCTTGCTAACTTAGCTGCTCCCATCAATAACACACGTAGACAGTCACGACTTTCATATTTCATCGTGTCGACGTGTGTAGGTCTCTCATTCCATGGGTACACGTCTCGCTGTTGCCATTGTCTCGTGCACTGGCAGTAAGGTTCGTGAGATTACGTTGTTCCCTTCTCAGGCTTATTGTTACTTTACCAGGATATAGTCTTCTGTTGTCTGCGCTTGTTTGGATACGTACAAGTAAATGGTGGGAGTATAGAAACACTGCAGCAGAAACAGTTCCGTATTGATAGTTAAATAGGATCTTCATTGTACACCACTTGCACGTTTAAACCATGCATACTTTCTGTGCATTTAAAGATAACATTGCAGAAGCTGACGGCGATCTGTACTTATTAGCCGGAAATAGCTCTTCTCTTGCAATCCATCCAACTTTTCTGGTAATAGTGTACTGACTTGATGTCCCAAACTATGGCTATAGTTAGTCGAAGGCACCGGTATCACTGCAAACGAATTAAAATCCATAATTGCTCAACCACCCATGTCAATGGAATCCGAATTAACATTTCATCTCATTTGAAGGATCCAAGCAAAAAAAAAAAAATGCAGCTGCAGTCCTCATCATAGCAGCTACAGCACACGCCAAAAGACATAAAGCCAAGCGGAACAGAACGTGAACGCATTTGAACTGTCCTTCGTCTTACGATATCATCATTCACTGCAAGTAATCGAAATATCAAAACACGACCCGGGTGAAAAACATGGCTCACCATGTGCACAGAACACCAAACTCAGTAGCTCCGGCAGCAAGCTGGACGTGGAACATGAGGAAACTGCAACAAGGAACACTTTTCAGACTGAGCCTCAATGGTTCCTGCCGCCCCAAAATAACTATTCATTACTACCTAGTCGGCATTATATTTATACAGGGTGTTTATAAAGTCTCACTACACTTGGTATCTAGGTCAATTTGAAAAAAAAAATGTTTATGACGTCATCACAATATGTGCTCCCACTGTCAATGAAATTTGTTGAATAAGTTTATTGCTACTGGAAATGTGGAAGATGCTCCACGATCTGGTAGGCCTGCTGTGAATGATGAAATATGTTTAGATATCCAAGACAGAATCCTTAAAGTCCAGACAAGTCATTAAGAAAACTGTCGCAACAAGTGAACTTACCATTGAGCACATATTGTGATGACGTCATAAACATTTTTTTCAAATTGACCTAGATACCAAGTGTAGTGAGACTTTATAAACACCCAAGGGGGTGTCCGGTTAGCGCAATCGATAGGCGGTTGGCTTACCACGGCAACAGCCGGGGTTCGTACCCTGGCGAGGACACCTGGGTTTTACTAATTCCCTAAAAATTAGTGGGAGCCGCGATAGCTCAGTGGTTAGTGAACTGGACTACTACGGACAAGGGGTAGGGTTCGATCCCACCGACGGCTCCGGGTTCACCCAGCCTTAAATGGGTACCGGATTTTTTCTGGGAAAGTAAAGCAGCACGGGCGTAATACCGACCACATTACCCCAAAAATCATGTGCTGAAGGTCTGTAAAATATAGGTCACTAACACCATATTTCCCTATACGCCACTTGGCGTGACGGGGGTACTTTTTTTATACTTGGCAGTAACAGCGAGAGACGGCGCCAGGGTCCTCAAAAACTCTGTGGTTCAATAGTGGGGGAGGTTTACTCCTCTTTGCATAATGAACTGAGAGCTCGATAACATTGAAATTGGTAGCATTTATTATATATATGTATATCATGTGTCGTACCCGTTGGCGTTGGCGATCATGACCTTCCACAATCTTCTATCCACAGTGCATCGTATCAGTTCTGTTGCTGACTGTTTTCCATGCCATGACACCAAGCTATCCAGTATTTTCTCTCTTTGTCGTCCGCGATCTCTCTTTCCCTTTATTTTGCCAGTTGTAACCAAGTATTCCAACTTTCCTCTTCTCATGACGTGCCCGAAAAATGTTGATTACTTCTTTCTGATGTTTTTTAAGAGCTCCCTTTTTGTGTTGGCCTCTTTGAGAACTTCTCAATGGTCTTATTAGCTGTCCAGGGAACTTTCAACTTTCTTCTGAGAAATCCCTCTCTGTGGCCTCTAATCGTCTTTTCATTTGTTTGTCTATTGTCCATGATTCGCTTCCATATGTCAGAATTGGTTCTATATAGCATCAATGAACTCTCTTTCTCATTTCTATTGACATAGATTTGTTGCATAAGATATTTTTCATTTTCTGAAATGCTATTTTGGCCTGAGCTACTATGCTTTTTATTTCTGTGTTGCATCTTCCATCTGATGTTATCACTGTGCCCAAGTATTTCAAACGTTGCACGTGTTTCAGATTTGTCTCGTTTATTTTTATGCTGCATGATGGTGGTGCTTGTTTCTTCGATATAACAATTACTTCTGTTTTCTTACTATTCAGACTGAGACCTTTCTTGTTGCTTTCTTTTACTATTATATCTATCATTTCTTGTAGCTCACTCTTTGTCTCTGCTATTAAGACTGTGTCATCCGCATATGGCAAATTATTTATGTTTTGACCGTTGACTTCAATTCCTTTTTTGTCTACTATTAATCTCACAAATATGTTCGCTGTAAAGTGAAAACAAATCCGGCGACAGAACACAGCCTTGTCTGACTCCTTGTTTTATAAATTGAAATTGTCCTGTTTGGTTGTTAATTCGTATAGCTGCTGTTTGCTGCCAGTGCATGTTTTTTTATGATTCGCAGATCCTTGCCATCAATGTTTAATTTCTCCAGCATATTGATTATTTCCACGTGCTTTACTTTGTCAAATGCTTTCGTGTAGTCTATAAATCACACATATAGATCTTTCTTTACCTCTATAGCTCTTTCTATCAATGTTCTTAAGATGTATATTGCATTATTGGTGCCCTTTCCTTCCACAAATCCACATTGTTCCTCATTTATTTCTGGTTTTATTTTGTTCCTTACACGTCTCATGATGATTCTTAGTAATATTTTAGTCATATGGCTCATGAAACTAATAGTGCGATGGTCTTCACAATCAGTGGAGCCTGACTTCTTCGGTATGGCTATAAAGATAAATTTTAGTAGATCTTCAGGTATGTGTCCAGTGTTATATATGTCATTGAGTAGTTTTGTTATGACTTGTACTCCCAGCTCTCCTAGTGCATTTATCTCTTCGATTGTTATGTTGTCGGGACCTGTAGCTTTGCCTCTTTTCATGTGTTGAATTGCGCCCTCCACTTCACTCTGCATTATTGGTGGTCCTGTGTCTTCATTTGAATTGTTTAATTCTGGTCTTTCATCATATATATATACTTCAGAGGAAGGGAACTGGCTGGCAATTCCACATCATGAACCTGAGGCTTAGTACAATGCAGGCACTAACTCTTCATTACCAAGCGACGATTGCTGAGGGACTACTTTTATCTTAGTATAGGTTCTTTATTTATTTATCCCCCCCCCCCCCCCCGAATACCCTACACAAGGACTGTGTTGTTACGCCTCTACCCCCTTGTTATGTTGTTACATTCATTATTAAAATATGGGCTTTCCGTGATGTGGCGACTCTTAGATCACTCTTCCCCAGCGTGTTTTGAATCGTCGATGCTGTTCCTTTATAAAGCAGAGTTCCGGAGTGGAAGCCCGGTAATTATCCAGTGTACGGGCAGCTTGTTAGTTCTCGTAAAAGAATCTTTAGAAATGAATACAACCCTGGGTGGGAAGACTCTGCTCTGGTAAGACTGCTTTCCTAAGAGAGAGAGACTACTTCCGTGTATTGAGGCCAAGGGATAGATAAGCAGTCCTGAATAAATACATGACGATGCTTTTGACAACACTGTGCTGAACACGATGTCAGGTAACCTGTTGCGTGAACGACGAGGACGACTACCATTCTTGAAATAACACGTGTGTAACAGATGCCCATTAATATTTCTACCTTTTTAAAATCTGTGTTGTTCTACATTTATTCTTATCGTGGAAAGTTACTATCTTATTGTGTTGAACACGTTTTGCTGTATTATAACTAATTCTTGTCTGCTGACCTTGCTAATTTACGTATTTTTTCTGGTGACGTTTTTCTATTTTCAATAGTTCATATGTTAAATGTATCGAATCTCAATGTCGTTTCTTAAATTCAAGTATTTTGTTGTTCGATTAAGTTATTTTGACAATGTGCCAGCCACTTCGATTTACATTGAAGTTGCCGTTTAGCTGTTCTTTTGTACAGGCCTTAGTTTAAACATCTAGATAGAATGACTGGGTGGTATAGAGGTTAGACGTTGGCCTCTTGGCAGGAGGGTTCAGTGTTGAAATACCACCAAAGGCAGGGGACGTTATTCAGACTGGATCAGTTCTACAAGTTCTCTCCTTCCCCTGGTCATAGGGTAACAAGATCCCACCGTCTTTGAAAACGGCGAAAAATAGGAAGTGACGTGACATTTGTGCAAGTTGAAAACCCCATGACAGTTAAAAGTCGACAACAGTAGCTAAAAAATGGCCGCTGCACGGGCAATAATTGTTGAGCACATCTACACATTACCTACGGATGTGTCAGACCTGAAGACGCAAATATCGCGGCTTTGCTGTAAGCTAACGACACATCACACCCACTTAATGGGTGAACGTTGAGATGAGATGTCTATGTACAAGATGTCAAGGATGGATTAGCCAGGTCATAGTAGAGAGGGCTCGGGAAAAAATAAATGAATACCTGGTCCTTGATTAGGAAAGGGAAGAATACCATGACAGAAATAGAGAGATATCAACAGACCACGCTTTCTTTTAAGATATTGCTTAATAGTCCAGCGGCTGTAAGGCTACCATTACAATTGTGTGCTCTTAATTGGGTCTACTTGCCTACATGGCAGCATGTTTGTTGAGATGTCTGGGAATCCCCTGTGCCTGGTGATCCCGTCCTTTTCGATGGTTAACATTAATTGTGGAAGATGTTAGGCTGGAGCGACTTGATTTTAAGTGTTCATTTGTATTTTTACCCCGGCTACTTGCTTTTTATGATCACGTGTTTAATATATTTGTGTTGATCATTGAGATAAACAGACTGCTAAATAATAGTGAGGATGTAAGAGAAATAGAACTACAAAAAAAAATAATAATTTGTAAAACAGCCAGACATCTCTAGAGAACAGAATATAACCAGCTACCACTGCAACGTGTACGCATAACCACCGACTATCTGAAGCCAACAAGCACTATGTAAACCCTGAATCATCACGAGCTAACAAAGGTCAATGCTCCTCATCAGACACGGAACCATTAATCAGCAGGTCCCCACAACACAGCCTCATAGGATGAACCATAACGACTCATTAAAATGCGAGAAGGCCATTTGGATTATTGTTTAGTTTGTCTTTAAATTATTTGAACACGCGTCAAGAAACACACCCCATGAAGGTCATACTAGTGGTCGAGGTTCAAGGCAAGTAAGAAATATAACGACATCGCTATAATACCATCTTGCCACGGTGCAAGAGACAGAAGCTATTGTAAGTTCATTGCAGAGAAATGTGGGTGTGGAGAGGACGCACTATCTCAGCATTCTTTAACTCTCTGCTACACAGACCTTTTCCCTTCTATTTCGCCCACCCCCATAGTCTGTGTGTCGTGCCGACTAGTGGAGGCTACTATAAATTACGATGCCGACATGTTTCTGTTTACCTACCCCCCAAGTCTCAATATTTAACTACCATTTCTTCACTCTGTTTTCTGCCATTTCTCACTTCGTTCTCTCGTTTTCACAAATTTAGAAGTTCCGTCACCAGCAAAGTCACTGTTTCACTTTAATAAATATGAAGCAGTCCTTTATTAATAATAATCGTATTCCCTATAATAATCGCCTGCTTGTCCTGTCACTAAGCTGAAACCTGGCTCATATGGTCGGTCCATTATACCAAGGTAGAGTTATATTGCAAATACATTGTCTGGTTATCTCTCGCTTCTGAATGGGGTGGGGGCAGGATATTATACATTTATTCAGAATTATAGAGCAGCTTTTCTTATTCTACAGAAATACTTTTATAATGTCAAAATATATCGATATTATATCTTGATTGCAAGATGTGTCATTCATTGACTGTAGAAAATTAACAAACTCAGTTTGATGAGGTTGATCATCACAACGTTAACTCTTTCCGTACGTTTCGCCGCACCATACGCCATGTCAATTTCGGTCGCGTACGTTGCGCCGTACAGTGCGTCACTCTCAATTTGATTAGTTTAAAATTGTCATCAAACTATATTCTATTTACATGTTTTGTGTCATCTTGGTTTTGGTGAAATCTAATTCATTGTTTAATGATCTAAAAATTCTTTCTAATATATTAAGTATTAGATAAATATAAACATGTTGATTAATATTTTAAAACATTAACAATTTTGTCTCTGAAATCTCTACTGCTGAATTGATAAAAACCTTCCGTACTGAAAGAGTTAATTATTTTAGAGCTGCCTTGGGGTGAAGGTTGCAGATCGCGATCAGTTCTCGTGTGCCTTTTCCCGTACTCTATATTAATGGCAGGCCAGGTATAATGCACTAATATCGATTGCAACGATAATTCGTCAATAGCGTGATCAAGAACACATCTAAAAGCGAGCAGAACAGATTGTATGACATTTTTGTCAAGTTAGATGTTTCATGTGCCCAAGGGGACACAACCCTTATAAGTACTAGGGCTGAAAGTGTTCGACGACTCATAGCTGACTGATTGCGTCAGACCAGTTGACCATTACACCCTCCCTTGGTGTCCCCCTGATAACCGATTACAGTTTGGCCATGGGAAGGAGAACCCTAATATGCCGTGTTTGAGTTGCATGTGTTAGGTCGAAACGTGTTACAGCTTGCTTTAAACAACACTGCGCATATTTATAACTATTTACGGACGATCTGTCAACTTTATTTGTTGGTGGTACGCAAAAGACCATATTCTCACTAATTGTGGATGGCAAAGTACCCTGACAAGAAAAAATCCACTACCACTGCAATGTTTTGTAGTGAGCCACTCACAGGCCAGAAGCTCACAACTCCAACGGATCAGTAGGCAGTTACGCACACGATGTTCTTACCCGTGGCGCAGCGGTTAACAGGTGTTTCTTTCCTCGAGCCTTTCATGCGGGGCGCCGGGTCGAAACATGGTGTTCGCCGATCGACCTGGTTGAAAACGTGAGTCGGTGTACCAGTCTTCGGTTAGGGAAGAGAATTCGGTCATACTTTTGAAGAAATTAAACTTATAGATACTATACTTTGCTCCCGGGAAGGTCTGTTAATCTGATAAGATGCTTTTTACCTTTGTCTACCTTAGTCTGTGAGGAGGAATTTCCCCTCATCATAATAATTTGCAGTACATTTGTAGCATTACTACCTTCACTTGTTGATGCATTTGATTTTGGTGTGTGTGTGTACATGCGTTCGCATATTGTTCTGAGCATTACTTGCTAATGACCCCGTTCGTGTGAACTTTACACGGTGGACGTGTGTGTGTGTGGGTTTTTCCCCTCAATTTTCTTCACCAATTAGATACGTCAACTCGAATTGAATCAACATTCCTAACCCTTGAATCGACCATCTGGAGTAGAATAGCGCTTTCGGACACTGGTGCGTGTTCAAGTGAGCAACAATCGAAGAATTCAGGTTTCGCAACTTCGGTGGTATTAGTCGCGTGTGCTGTGTGACTTAGACGTACTCAGTTCGTTGACCTACATTCATGTTATCTGATACTGCGTGTTTAGAAATCAGCTGTTTCTTACAATATTTTTCCACACAGCATATTACGTTTATTTAAGGTAGCACTTAAAAATTTCCATCAGCTCTATCAGTGGTTAGGAGCCGCGATAGCTCAGTGGTTAGTGAACATTGTCCTACAAAGGACAAGGAGTAGGGTTCGATCCCAACCGACGGCTTCCGGGTTCACCCAGCCTTAAAAATGGGTACCGGATTTTTTTTCTGGGAAAGTAAAGCAGCATGGGTGTAATATCGACCACATTACCCAAAAATCATGTGCTGAAGGTCTGTCAAATATAGGGTCACTAGCACCATATTTCCCTATACGCCACTTGGCGTGACGGGGGTACTTTACTTTACTTCTATCACTGCTCATTGCAGTTATGCTTTATTTCAAATTTAAATAAACTGTATAGTGCATTTGTAAGATTTTTCTCAGTTTCCAAGAGTGAATTACGCTTAAGAGACCAAGTTTAATCGAAATTGTTTAAATTAGAAGGCGTAATACGTTGCCTTCCGAAAGAGAGCGCGCCCACAGGTGAGAGGACACACCGAGATAGTTGGATCAACATGTTGGTTAAGAAGTTTGAGGGTCGCGATGGCTCAGTGGAACTTGACTACTTAGAACAAAAGCTTTTGTTCGATACTCTTCGACAGCTTCTATGTTCACCCAGCCTTAAATAGGTACCAGATTTTTTTTTCTCGAAAAAAAAAAGATGACACGAGTCTAATACTGACCACATTGCCCCAAAAATCATATTCCAAGAGTCTGTTAAAAATATGGGGACCAGCTCCATATTCCTTCTAACCCACGTGGTATAACGGGGCACTCTTTTCTTTTATAAGAAACTTATTATATACGATTCTTATCCTGTCATCGAGGGGAACCAAATTAATGATAAAAGAAAAGTTAACATTCATTCCATCGATAACAGTATGGGTTTATATTATGTACAGTTAGCACGAATATCAGGGTTAGGTTTCCATTGGCTGTTACTAGTCGTCTCTTCCTTGGCATATAAACCAGGTTTTACGTGGCACATAGAATGCTGGCTGTCATTTATCGATTTACTGCCAGGGATCACAAACGTTAACTGTTATTTAGTTCAGTAGGTTTGCTTACTTTCGATGAATATATATACACACACGCGCGTATTCTTCTTCACCAATTCAGTAATCGTGATGCGGGGTGCCGTTAGATTACAGCGAACCTCCATATCTCCACTTTTTGCTCCAAATCAACCGTCTTAAGGACGAGGTGATTTTTAATTGCTGAACAATTTTGACCGGTTGCGGCTACTTTTGTCTGTAATTTTCGATTTTTAACTTCCGATTATTCTTTAACGTGCGCAGAGCGCACACATGACCCTCCGTTTTTCGAGAGGGCTAGACATCAGATTTCACTACCCAGAAACTGGGGACGTATAGAGTCACGAGGAAACCACAAATTTGATCAGAAAATACCTCCACCACCACACACCCAAAAAAAACCATGCAGAATTCGAACTCATGACCTTCTTTTCCAGAGGTCGGCGTCTTACTTCTAGATCGTCCGGTCCTGTGTATATAGGCCCTACCCATGGAGATGAAAAGAATCTAAAGGAATATAATGTCATTCTACGTAAATTGTTGAGAATATCATAGATAGCTGAGTCATAAAGACGTCTTAAATGATGAGGCTAGTGCTTAATGACAATTGATGAAGATTAAAAGTGGCTAAAGTGGTACGCTTAGGAAATGAGACAAATAATTACTGGGTTCAGTGGAGTAGTTAGATTGGTAATCCGAAATATGCATCTACGCAGATTAATGGGCGAACGGCTCGGTTGTATGTTGTCGAATGCGGTAGTCTTGCGTTAAACGTGATGGGATTAAACTGAATAAGTATGCGAGAATGTTAAGGAATTGTAATGATATTTCCAATTCCAATATTTGTTGCAATGAATTTACATTGCCGAAGTCTCAGGTTGAATGGACCTAGTCAAAAGTATATATATATATATATATATATATATATATATATATATATATATATATATATATATATATATATATATATATATGTATGTAGTATGTATGTATTAATGAAATAATAAAAATAAAAGCAGTAGACAATAGATTAATTTGGTCGTTTCTAACGTGACATTGTAGAATGTGTGTGCTGATGTATGAAAGCAAAATTGCTTATAAGTGAGAAGTCAAGTAACGGTTCCTTCTACCCGTTGATAAAGAATATTTTGTCAGTGACAAACATCACAGTTTATGAGTGCCGTGATCTGTATTACGAAACACTGGTTACGCTGTTTTCAGTGTGCGACCATATTATTTTATCCGACAGACCAGAAAATCACTGGAGTCTGCAGAAATGTGAGTAGTATACAAGGGTCCAACTAAGTCGCATTTGGCCCGTAAATTAACAAAGATATATAGTGTGGTGCGCAGCGCACCACATGTACACGAGAGACAAGGGGAGTTAACCATGCCATTTCGTGTCCGGATGTTGACCTATAGTCCCGGTGACCGCGGAAGTGCCCTGTTTATGTCTGGTGTGTGCTGACTTTGGAGTTCTTTATGTACTTGATCGTTAGTGATAGGTTAGTAGATTATATAACATCTAGGAAAAACGAGCAATATAAACAGAAGACAAAATATATATTTTATTCTTTTATTAGCTCAATAGGTGTATAACATACATTGATATTATATATCATTACAAACATAGTCAGTACATTGAGTAAATATATAGCACAAGTATAACAATTATTTATAGCTATGTAGTTGGGTGTCTGCTTAACGTTGTACCATAAATGAAGCATAAGGGTGAAACAGTTAGAGATTACTGGTTAGTCTAAGCTGGTAGTGTAAATATGTTCCTCGGTGTTAGTGGTTCGCTATCTCTCTCTCTCTCTCTCTCTCTCTCGCTATCTCTCTCTCTCTCTCTCTCGCTATCTCTCTCTCTCTACTATTCCTGCCTAGATTTCCCTCCATTGAAACACTTACTCATTCTCTCCATTTATCCCTATCATCGCGCCTTCCTTCTCTCTCTCTCTCTCTCTCTCTTTCTCCCCTATCCTCTCTTAGACTTCTAACCTATCAGTCCACCCTCCTCCTCTCCCTTTAGCTCCCCCGCCCGCCCTCATATTTTTAGCGTCCATCCTATTGTAACACTTGATTATTCTCACCATTAATACATAGCATCTCACCTTCTTTCTCATAGGCTTCTCTCTCTCGCTCTCTCTCTCTCTCTCTCTCTCTCTCTCGCGCGCTCTTCTAACCCCGACTAGACTTCTCTCCTACCATTCCACCTTTCTTCCTCTCTCTCTCTCTCTCTCTCTCTTTACCTCGCCTAGCGTTCCGCCTTCATTCGTATTTTTACCTTACCACCAGTGTAACACATTAATAACATTGAATATCATTACAAAAAGACTTGAAATATTTACTTTTTAAAGAACCATAAGATAAACATATGAAAAACGAAGGAATAATACACTCGACAAGGCTTAACAGACGTACTTTATACACATCACCATTAATACAACTGAAATTCCTTTAATGATAACCTATCACATCGTTATGAGCTAAGAGAAAAACAGAAAAAAAAAATTCAACTTACACCGTAAAATATTCCACTACAACACAGACCGCTAGACTGAACAGTACTATGAAAATAAACGGCCGTGAATCAAGCGCGCTTATAACACGAAGTCTCATATCCGACTAGTTTAAATATAATCTGGTAAATAAAAGTTAGGAGACAAGGGCAGAAACCTAGGAGGCAAGGACAGAAACCTAGGAGGCAAGGACAGAAACCTAGGAGGTAAGGGCAGAAACCTAAGAGGCAAGGGTAGAAACCTAAGAGGCAAAGACAGAAACCTAGGAGGCAAGGGCAGAAACCTAGGAGGCAAGGACAGAAAACTAGGAAGCAAAGGCTGAAAACAAGGAGGGAAGATCAGAAATCTAGGAAGCTGTGTTAGAAAACAAGGAGGAAAGGTCAGAAACCTAGGAGGCAAGGTCAGAAACCTAGGAGGCAAGGTCAGAAACCTAGGAGGCAAAGGCAGAAACCAAAGAGGCAAGGGCAGAAACCTAGGAGGCAAGGTCAGAAACCTAGGAGGCAATGTCAGAAACCTAGGAGGCAAGGGCAGAAACCAAAGACACAAAGGCAGAAACCAAAGAGGCAAGGGCAGAAACCTAGGAGGCACCTCGATGGACAGCTAGACAACGGAAGAAGCAGAGATTATCATTGTAAACTTTAGAATGGGAATCGGTTTGAAGGATATTATTACCTTGATTTGATGCAATGTAGTGTGGGATATCTAGCAGACACCCTATAGGATAATCTTGAAGTTTATAAACATAAACACTCGTACTGACTAAGGCTTCCAAGGTGTATTTGGTTGTCTCCCTATTTTTGTCTGTATAACCTAATATATCACTTTCATTTAATCTATCGATATACGTTTCAAAGTCATTTCTGTTGTTAACTAACAAGGGTTTGTCTAACCCTGTCGCGTTATTTGAGCTTGCGTGAAAGTAACGCAGCCCCTGTGTATAGGCCAAATCGCAAACATTTTACCCCCAGAACACAAAAAATTTAGGCTCATACTCAAAATGTCGATCCCAAAACCATAAAAATCTACTCCCATACTCATACTAGTTAGACACATCGAACAGATAGTTACATCCAAAGTCCCAAATAGTTAGGCCAAATCACTAACATTTTACCCACAGAACACAAAAATATAGGCTCATACGCAAAAAATCGACCTCAACACCCTAAAAAGGTACTCACATAGTCATACTAGTTAGACACATCGAACAGATAGTTACAGCCAAAGTCCCAAACAGAGTGGCCATATCACTAACATTTTACCTCCAGAACACAAAATTTAGGCTCATACTAAAAAAGTCGACCTAAAAATCCAGAAAAAGCTACTCACATAGTCATAATAGTTAGACACATCGAACAGATAGTTACATCCAAAGCTTTTTGTTGTTTTTTTGTTGGAATTTGATATGTAGGGGTGTCAAAAATTATGTGGGAGGTATGCCTTGAGGTTATATTTCAATTTTTTATCGCTTTCAGGGGCGTAACCCTAAAAAATTTTAAGGGGGGTAACAATTTCAAAAGTGATTTTAAAGTAAATTTTTGGTGTGGGGATGTCTAAAATAAAGTTTTAGGTAAGCCTACGTGCTAAATTAACGATTTTTATCGATTTCAGGGGCGTAACCCTCAAAAATGGTAAGGGGGGTTACAATTTCAAAAGTGCTTTTTAAGTAAATTTTTGGTGTGGGGATGTCTAAAATAAAGTTTTAGGTAAGCCTACGTGTTAAATTTACGATTTTTATCAATTCTATGGGCGTAACCCTCAAAAAATGATAAGGGGGTAAAATCCTAAAAGTGGTTTTTAATGTAAATTTTTGCAATGGGGATGTCTAAAATAAAGTTTTAGGTAAGCCTATGTGCTAAATTTACGATTTTTATCGATTCCATGGGCGTAACCCTCAAAAATGGTAAGGGGGTAACAATCTCAAAAGTGATTTTTAAGTAAATTTTTGGTGTGGGGATGTCTAAAATAAAGTTTTAGGTAAGCCTACGTGCTAAAATTACAATTTTTTTTACCGATTTAATGGGCGTAACCCTCAAAAATGCTAAGGGGGTAAAATCCTAAAAGTGGTTTTTTATGTAAATTTTTGCAATGGGGATGTCTAAAATAACGGGTTTTTTTTGGACCTTGAATATAACTTTCGACTCGTTGTGTCTAACTATTATGACTATGTGAGTAGCTTTTTCTGGATTTTTAGGTCGACTTTTTTAGTATGAGCCTAAATTTTTGTGTTATGGAGGTAAAATGTTAGTGATATGGCCACTCTGTTTGGGCCTTTGGCTGTAACTATCTGTTCGATGTGTCTAACTAGTATGACTATGTGAGTAGATTTTTATGGTTTATAGGTCGACTTTTTTAGTATGAGCCTAAATTTTTGTGTTCTGGAGGTAAAATGTTAGTGATTTGGGATTTTGGATGTAACTATCTGTTCGATGTGTCTAACTAGTATGACTATGTGAGTACCTTTTTATCGTGTTGAGGTCGATTTTTTTAGTATGAGCCTACATTGTTGTGTTCTGTGGGTAAAATAGTTTCGATTTGACCAAACTTTTTTTTTGGGCTTTGGCTGTAACTATCTGTTCGATGTGTCTAACTAGTATGACTATGTGAGTACCTTTTTTATGGTGTTGAGGTCGCTTGAATATAACTTTCGACTCGTTGTGTCTAACTATTATGACTATGTGAGTAGCTTTTTCTGGATTTTTAGGTCGACTTTTTTAGTATGAGCCTAAATTTTTGTGTTCTGGAGGTAAAATGTTAGTGATATGGCCACTCTGTTTGGGACTTTGGCTGTAACTATCTGTTCGATGTGTCTAACTAGTATGACTATGTGAGTACCTTTTTAGGGTGTTGAGATCGATTTTTTGCGTATGAGCCTATATTTTTGTGTTCTGTGGGTAAAATGTTAGTGATTTGGCCTAACTATTTGGGACTTTGGATGTAACTATATGTTCGATGTGTCTAACTATTATGACTATGTGAGTAGCTTTTTCTGGATTTTTAGGTCGACTTTTTTAGTATGAGCCTAAATTTTTGTGTTCTGGGGGTAAAATGTTAGTGATATGCCACTCTGTTTGGGACTTTGGCTGTAACTATCTGTTCGATGTGTCTAACTAGTATGACTATGTGAGTACCTTTTTAGGGTGTTGAGGTCGATTTTTTGCGTATGAGCCTATATTTTTGTGTTCTGTGGGTAAAATGTTAGTGATTTGGCCTAACTATTTGGGACTTTGGATGTAACTATCTGTTCGATGTGTCTAACTAGTATGAGTATGGGAGTAGATTTTTATGGTTTTGGGATCGACATTTTGAGTATGAGCCTAAATTTTTTGTGTTCTGGGGGTAAAATGTTTGCGATTTGGCCTATACACAGGGGCTGCGTTACTTTCACGCAAGCTCAAATAACGCGACAGGGTTAGACAAACCCTTGTTAGTTAACAACAGAAATGACTTTGAAACGTATATCGATAGATTAAATGAAAGTGATATATTAGGTTATACAGACAAAAATAGGGAGACAACCAATACACCTTGGAAGCCTTAGTCAGTACGAGTGTTTATGTTTATAAACTTCAAGATTATCCTATAGGGTGTCTGCTAGATATCCCACACTACATTGCATCAAATCAAGGTAATAATATCCTTCAAACCGATTCCCATTCTAAAGTTTACAATGATAATCTCTGCTTCTTCCGTTGTCTAGCTGTCCATCGAGGTGCCTCCTAGGTTTCTGCCCTTGCCTCTTTGGTTTCTGCCTTTGTGTCTTTGGTTTCTGCCCTTGCCTCCTAGGTTTCTGACATTGCCTCCTAGGTTTCTGACCTTGCCTCCTAGGTTTCTGCCCTTGCCTCTTTGGTTTCTGCCTTTGCCTCCTAGGTTTCTGACCTTGCCTCCTAGGTTTCTGACCTTGCCTCCTAGGTTTCTGACCTTTCCTCCTTGTTTTCTAACACAGCTTCCTAGATTTCTGATCTTCCCTCCTTGTTTTCAGCCTTTGCTTCCTAGTTTTCTGTCCTTGCCTCCTAGGTTTCTGCCCTTGCCTCCTAGGTTTCTGTCTTTGCCTCTTAGGTTTCTACCCTTGCCTCTTAGGTTTCTGCCCTTACCTCCTAGGTTTCTGTCCTTGCCTCCTAGGTTTCTGTCCTTGCCTCCTAGGTTTCTGCCCTTGCCTCCTAGGTTTCTGCCCTTGTCTCCTAACTTTTATTTACCAGATTATATTTAAACTAGTCGGATGTGAGACTTCGTGTTATAAGCGCGCTTGATTCACGGCCGTTTATTTTCATAGTACTGTTCAGTCTAGCGGTCTGTGTTGTAGTGGAATATTTTACGGTGTAAGTTGAATTTTTTTTTCTGTTTTTCTCTTAGCTCATAACGATGTGATAGGTTATCATTAAAGGAATTTCAGTTGTATTAATGGTGATGTGTATAAAGTACGTCTGTTAAGCCTTGTCGAGTGTATTATTCCTTCGTTTTTCATATGTTTATCTTATTGGTTCTTTAAAAAGTAAATATTTCAAGTCTTTTTGTAATTGATATTCAATGTTATTAATGTGTTACACTGGTGGTAAGGTAAAAATACGAATGAAGGCGGAACGCTAGGCGAGGTAAAGAGAGAGAGAGAGAGGAAGAAAGGTGGAATGGTAGGAGAGAAGTCTAGTCGGGGTTAGAAGAGCGCGAGAGAGAGAGAGAGAGAGAGAGCGAGAGAGAGAAGCCTATGAGAAAGAAGGTGAGATGCTATGTATTAATGGTGAGAATAATCAAGTGTTACAATAGGATGGACGCTAAAAATATGAGGGCGGGCGGGGGAGCTAAAGGGAGAGGAGGAGGGTGGACTGATAGGTTAGAAGTCTAAGAGAGGATAGGGGAGAAAGAGAGAGAGAGAGAGAAGGAAGGCGCGATGATAGGGATAAATGGAGAGAATGAGTAAGTGTTTCAATGGAGGGAAATCTAGGCAGGAATAGTAGAGAGAGAGAGATAGCGAGAGAGAGAGAGAGAGAGAGATAGCGAACCACTAACACCGAGGAACATATTTACACTACCAGCTTAGACTAACCAGTAATCTCTAACTGTTTCACCCTTATGCTTCATTTATGGTACAACGTTAAGCTGACACCCAACTACATAGCTATAAATAATTGTTATACTTGTGCTATATATTTACTCAATGTACTGACTATGTTTGTAATGATATATAATATCAATGTATGTTATACACCTATTGAGCTAATAAAAGAATAAAATATATATTTTGTCTTCTGTTTTATATTGCTCGTTTTTCCTAGATGTTATATAATCTACTAACCTATCACTAACGATCAAGTACATAAAGAACTCCAAAGTCAGCACACACCAGACATAAACAGGGCACTTCCGCGGTCACCGGGACTATAGGTCAACATCCGGACACGAAATGGCATGGTTAACTCCCCTTGTCTCTCGTGTACATGTGGTGCGCTGCGCACCACACTATATATCTTTGTTAATTTACGGGCCAAATGCGACTTAGTTGGACCCTTGTATACTACTAATGTGGTTTTGCAGAAAAATGTTGAGAATACCATGGACAGCTACGAAGAGTAATGAAAACGTTCTGAAAGAGGCCAAAGCAAATAGAGAGCTAATATCCAATATTAGGAAGAAACAATCATCATTTTTGGCCATGTAATGAGAAGAGAATAGCTGGAATATATTGTGACAACTGGGAAAGTTGAGGAAGGAAGTGATAGAGGGAAGCAAAGAGAAACGATACCAGACAGCTTAAGAAAATGGCTTGGCAGAAGGTCAACAACAGAAATGATAATGTGATAATATGACAATATAATGACAATAATGACAATGAAAGTTGTGGAGAGACATGATCACTTACGTCAGCAGGCAGGGCATTTGATAATGATTACTTTTTCTTTCTCTCCCCCTAAGTTTTTTTCAAAAAAACAGCTGGGACTTCGAACATTCCAGATTGCTAAAATTCGAAATAATTTGTATCCGGATTTCGGACGATGCTTCTATACTCGAACTGCATGCGTGTGGGCGCAGTAAAGGATTTGTCATATGTCAATGCATTTGATGATCTGTAGTGCATTATCTCGTGCGTTAACTTTGTGTTCTCAGTGCTTAACTTTGCTTGTGTTAAGTTATATGGAAACGCTAAATGTTAATTGTGGCATCCACAAAGAGTGTGAAGGCAACGAATCCTTTGATGAAGATTGCAATTTGTTTCTATTGTCAAAAAAATGGATTGCATAGTATCTTCCTCATGTTTTGGAAAGCTGCTTTTGCCTGAGCCATTCTGCATCTCACTTCTTTTGTACATCTTCCGTCTCAGGTGGACAAAGTTCCCAAATATTTAAATTCATTTACCTGTTTTAATATTGTTCCACTTGTCTTTATTTTGCACTGAGGTGATGTCTTTTTCTTTGTTGTTACCATTACCTCTGTCTTTTTCTTTGTTGTTACCATTACCTCTGTCTTTTTGCTATTAAGACTGACTCCTTTATTTTTTGCTTTCTTTCACTATAATGTGCAATTAGTGTGGAACTACTGTTCATGAATTAACTTATGTGTATCAGCAGATTGCTTATAATCTATCAACGTGGTCTTGATCCCTGCCCTCTTCAAATGTCCAGTATTTTACTAATCGAATTGTAATGAGTTTTAAATGTTTTTTTTATTCCCAGGTTTTAATTCCACGTCGGACAGTAGTGCGCGCATATACTATCACATGACAGCCTTCATTTGGAAATATGGATCAGTGATGAGGGACACGCTTTTTATGCGGAACACCAGGGCCCGAAACACGTCTGCAAAACGATACTGCTAGCGAAAAAAAAACATTAATATTTGACGATTGACTTTGGAAAGACATCGTTGAAAGATAATGCTGGGCCTGTCTTATGAGAAATGCAACCCAACAATCCGCAACAACATTTGCGCTATAGGACCCCGTTACCATATTTTGTTTGAGCATCTGCGCATGTTGGTATCTTTCACATGCCGAGGGCGTGTGTGTCGGGTCGATGGCGCAGATAACGCTGCTTGCCGTAAACTAGCGACACATTGCATATACACTCAATTGCGTCTTTTTTCTTTTTTTTTTTAAATGGCAGACGGTGAAGGGAAGTAGTTGTTGGGTGAAGACAGCAGTAGAAGAATGTTTGACATGCTCTTGATTGTTTTCGTGACACGAGTGGGCGGTCCTAGTGACTCATGTGCTTCTGCGCGAATTGTCTCGCTCTTCTCTTTACACGTTTGTCACATCTGCCCTCGCTTTTTGACATCTCCATTCCAGTTGCAGAACCAATTTACTTGTTTACATAAGTGGGGAAAAGGGGGGGGGGTGTGGCGTCATCATCCACTTTCCAGTTATTCCTCAGTGCGGAGCTGGCAACAAGCCATTGCACCATTTACTGTAACTAGTTATGTTTTGCTTCGTTCAATAACTGACCACAATATCTTGTTTCATCTTTTTACAATTCAATAACCCCGTTCTTCTTGATCGATGGTTTTTCGTTTGTCCGGACATTCTCGTTTTTTTTTTCTTCAGAGACGATTCATCAGCGTACCCTCTAGACGTCACAATATGATATTTTCGAAGAAAGCATCTTAGTTGGTGACGTCTCCGTACAGCTTGTCCCGGTATGGGACGGGTACGTTCCGAATTAATGCATAGACTCTCAATATGATTATAATGTAAATGTGTATGCACAGTTGTATTATTATTATTATTTAAAGCTTCCAAAATGTAGACCTTGCACTAAACATATGTTTAACATTGAACTCAAATCAACGCTTTTAGCATTTCCAAAGTATCATGTCCAAGTACACTATTATCGTGTATTTTGTAGAACATTCTCTCTGGAACTTGATTTTATTTCTAATACAACAAAAAGTAATTTCAGAAGTTTGAAATTGACGGCGTTAAAAATTTCATAACTTTTCAAGTCAAATGTCCATCCATGTCAACAGTTTTATCCCAGAATTAATGAGTCATTGGCAGAGTCTGGTATGGCGTATTGAGCATCTTAATATTAATAATACTAATGGTTTTGACTGTTTTTAACAGCGTTTTGATGAATGAGTTGATGTAATTAGTATAACTTAATGATTCGACCCACAAATAAGCGAAATGAATGTTTGCCCAGCTGTTCCTGCCTCATGTTTTCAGCTGATTAGCAACATGTATATAGGTATACAGCGGATATCAATAAGTTAGTTATGTCAATGCGCCATCAGCGGTACGCAATGAGTACATATGAAAGCGATTAATTAACCTGCGAGATATAAACCTAACAGCGTGGGAGTTCACCTACACTCTCCCACGTCGTAGGTATGCCGTAATGAATGAATGTAGGTAGATAAGTCTTATATGGAATATAACATATGGTTACAGTTTTACGGCAGTAAAGGAAGATACACAAACATTACGATGCTGGGACACAAAAAATGGCTTTGAAACACAAACAGTACAGACATAAATTAGGGTCTATTTACAACGTAATTAGTTTTTTTTTTTTTAAATAATGTGCAGTGACCTGGAATGAGCAGAAAGCACGTGAATGACAGTCCGACTCCATGCTGATGGGCTCTTAGTGGGACATCGCATGCCTCAGCCTTGGTACAATAGCTCTATCACACAAAAAGAGTGCATTGCTGTTGCACTCCTGTGTTGGGTTCTCTGGTAACAATTTGCGTTATAACAGACTGGCTTACGAGGTGAGGATCTTCACACACGGCTATAATTATGCACGTCTCTTGATATAAAAGATCTAGTATTGCAGAACCTCTGGGGTGGACAAGCGTCGGCTTCTTCACCAGGGAATCAATTCAGAGGAAGAGGTATGTTTTCAGCACTCGAAAAAATTGACAAATAATCAACAACAGAAAAAAATATGGACCAAAGCAGGATCGAACCCGTACTCAGTGGCACAGCGCCTTGCCACGAAAAGCCAAACGCTAGGGCCTGTTACATCTACCTGCAGGATCTGTTAACTGACGGACTCGCGACGATCTCATGGTAATAGACCAGCATCAACTTCTAATAAATGGTTATTGTGTGTGTGTTTTTTTTTCCTGTCAATAGATAACCCGCGGCAGA
This sequence comes from Megaustenia siamemsis, assembly GCA_032433765.1. NCBI lineage: Eukaryota > Metazoa > Mollusca > Gastropoda > Stylommatophora > Ariophantidae > Megaustenia > Megaustenia siamemsis. The sequence goes on from JAVIAB010000106.1 coordinate 37,859,642, forward strand.
AGATAAAATCGTATAACATCCTTACCAGCATATCGTTTTCAGATATAGGAGCTTAGACGGCTAACGTCGCTCTTCCCTCAGCCGTCCGTGCTCACAAAGCTGACAACGTCACGCTAGTTGGGTTGTTTTCTTGTTTGATATTATGCCCGCGGGTCATTTATATAGTTGGCTGTGGTTGATTCTTCTAGTACATGTAGCTTGATTTGTTGGAAATTCATGCCGTCCACTAGCCACCACAAGGCAGCGTCACAACCACCGACTTCTAATTGGTTTGTTTATCAAAGAAAGAAGTACCATTGATTAGACACATATACCCTATATCTCTATGCTAGATACTTATACAATAGACAGATGTAAATAATACTGAGAAAATACACTTAGAGACCCACCCAGGTTTAATAAATAAGCTTTAAAACATGAATTTCGCTTCTATTTATGGGTGGCAATTGCTGTCTGAGGTTGAACGGATCGTTTCTCACCAAAAAGTAGGTAAAATTTGCAAGACAACAGCAAGAGGCCCGGGTTCCTGCCCATAGTATTAATGTTGTAATGGAGTGAGGCGTTAAACTTCAACTAACGTGCTAGAGGGTGAGAGCTCGCCTCTGTGTTACCTTTCAAGCTCAGCGAGTATAGCGATCGTTCTATTTTTATCTGGATCGACTAGAAAGTGTCTGAGTGGGATTTAACCCACTTTAATTTTATCCCACTAGTCAGTGCTCTAGCCGCTAGGCTATTTGCAACATACGTGTAATCATGTCTGGTGTATTAGGACCAGCGACATTGTTCTCGAATATGTTGAAACTTTGATCTCTTAGATTTGTATATTTCTGCATGGATTCTGACGCATCGGCGAAGGCCTCCAAACTAACCACTCATGCTTCCTCCTGTAGTCAACCCGGACCTAAATGTTTTAATATTTGTCATCTAAAATTTAAATAAATCCTGTCTAGCCCCTTAGTTTCTTTGACGCGCCAAACGCGATGTATTTTTATTTTATTTTCAAGTTCTCTCTCCCCATGTTGAATGTAGTAAGATGGCTTTTCATGTGAACTTTCTCGTTTGCGATGTGCTTTGTTTATGAAATGACGAAGATCTCGCGGTTATACATTTGCTTCCATGACTTGTGTTTTCATTTATATTTCTGCACCTAGCATTCATTTTTCATGAAAATAAAGATATTGATTTTACTAGATCGCGCAATATTGTAATCATGTATTTTAGGCTGATTGATTTGTCGTGCCGAATTGTTTCTCTCCCTCCCTCACACCACAACCTTGTTACCTCAGATGCAGTCTTAGCTATTTGAGTATTGATTTCAATGTTGGAGCCATTGCTTTTGATAGAATACAAATTAGAGGTGGGACGAATCGGAATCCAAATCCTGAAAGGTTCTCGAATCCTCGATATAAGAATTAATAACAAGAAAGACAGGGGCGGGGAAGACTTCACAATAAAAGGTTTATAATTGAAGCAAAATTTGAAATCTGTGTTTAATTAAAAATAAAATAACGAATATTTTTATTTTTTCTGCCTTTTAGCTCCAATATTTTTATTTAATATACTTATATTTATTAGGAAAATAAGAAGTACAATTTACATTTAGTAATGAAGTACATAATTAACAACTGAAACATTTGAGTCTTGATGTTCATTTTCACTTTCCCAGCATAATTTGACAAAAACATTTGAGTAACATTTCGCATTTTAAGGATTTTTTCTTTAATAACAAAAGTTCCAAGAAAATGAAAAACACTTGAGATCAGACCCAAAAAAATACAAACCAGATAGCGCTAAACGTGTACTGATAACGAGTGCACATGACGCGCTTCGGAGAGTTGAAAAGAGCTAGAAACGCTGAGCTGTAGACTTAGTAGTGCTGAGTATTTCAGTTGGTAGACAACTTGAGTCACGTGCGTGAGTACAAAACTCTTGCATGTTTCGAGAGAACATAGCACACAACAGGGAACATGCAACTAATTGCAGTGCTGCAGTAAAGCTGGTAGCAAGGAGCCAGCAGCAAGCCACTACTGACTCCATAGCACACAACAGTCTGATTACTAGAAAGTTCCGGAAGATTCCCACTCAGATCCCGGGTACCCCCAAAATTGCAACAGTCGCCATTTAAAAGAAACATGTTTAGTGAGTGTGTCTATTGGACATCAGTGAAGTTAAAACAAATCTTTCCAAATTATCTTTTTTTATGTTAGCGTTTGGACGACGAAGAAAGAATAATCGGGAAGATTCCCTAATTCCTAATTAAAATAAATCACTACTGTATTTAAAATGTGATTAAAATAAAAGCAGAAAAGAGCGTACAAATATATTCCTTTCATTATTGTTTGTGCGTGCGGCGCCCCCCCCCCCCCTGATTACCGCATTTAAGCCCGTTACAGATAATGAAATCGGTACCTCGAAATGCGGTCACATGCATATTTTTTTTTTTTTTTGCACTCTAAATTCCCTGTGGAACCAGTGTTGCTAACAAACATCTCCCAGGCAGCCTTGTTTTGTGCTGTTCTCTTAAGATCGTTCATGTCTTCCCCATCTTTTCATCTTAGTTTCCACCTGTCTTCCCTAAGTATATTCTGGATTTTCTCGTGTGTGTCTTCCCCCCTTCTCTCTCTCTCTCTCTCTCTCTCTGACTTCCGCAATCCGTGTCCTATCCAGCGACATAGACTTCGTCCCATCTCTTTCCGCTGGTGTTTGGAACTTTCCTATAGTTCTATGTTAGTAATTTTGTCATGCCTTTCCTTCCTATACCTAAATTTTGCAATTAATCGCGCAACACAAAATGTTTAAACATTTCGCAATGTGTACGAGAGACATCTGTCAGGTGTTTACCACGAAATTAATGGCGGTCTTATACAATATGTCCAATAAATAAGTTATATTTTGACAAAGGGGTCATGATTGTGTTCACCTAGAATTGCTAAACATACAAGTATCGGTCAAAGAGCTTTGCACTTCACTGAAGGTAAAGTACGAGACTTGAACCTGCGTCTTAGCACGCGAGTTTTCACCCATATGTGCTCGGCCGCCTATGCAGAAATGTTCGGAGATTTCTGGATAGTGTCGCTTCAAGCATCGAAACTCACGATACGAGGCGACATTCCTCACCTTCCCAGAGTAATACCCTCGTACCCATTTCTGCCAACGACTGGGTCGATCGTGGGGGGAATATTTTTTTTCAACCACGAGTACAATTCACACTGCACCTAGTGGAAATCGAACATCGGTAGTCTAGTCGGGTGCTTTTCCCAAATAGGCTACCGGAGGCCCCCTTACACTTCACTATGAAATCGTTCTACTCGGAATGTATGTAATTGGCGGCATACAGTTGGAGATCAAGCGACGTCTTGAGATGGTTATTAAGTGTTGCATTTTAGTAACAACGAGCCAAGATAAGGTGTATGAACATTGATGTGAACTTGAGTTCTTGTCTACGTATTCACCTCTCAAGGCGATGCACTAATTCTTCCATCACTTCCTAGCCTTCATGGTTGTAGAGTTCTTAAAAAAACTGGACCCCGTACCGCGTTCACAGTTTCTCTTTCAAAACTTGGCTCTTCGGCATTATGTCTAGTATTTTCTATTCTTGCCCCCCTTTTTAACCACCTATTGGGACACATGCAGTCAACATTAGCTTTCCTGTCATTTCTGTTTTTTTTTTTTGTTTTCTCCACCAATCGTTTCCACGTGTAATAATATAATTGTGATCCCAATTTTAAGCTTTCTTCGTGTATTTCTAGGTCTTCCCTGTTTCCCCTTATCTCTGTTGTTTCCATGTGAAGAGCTTCTCTGCTAATTCTTGTAGTTGACTTCTCAAGTGTGTGTCCTGTCCCATCCCTACCGTCTTGTTCTCAAATATTACACATTATGGGTTGATTTGTTTGTTTTTGCCGCAGTTCATCATTTTTAACGGTGTCTAGCCATCTCATCTAAAGTATCCACCTTAAGTAAGCGTTAGTAGATGTATGCAGGATTCATATATTCCTGGTCCATATTTCTGATTCATACAAAAGGACCGATGTGCCGTTCGTATTAAAGGAAGTGCGTGCCATGTACTCCCTTGTACAAATATGGGTTTCCAGTGATACATAACTTCCTGTCAGCCTGAAATTTTTCTTTAAAGTGCACAACTTATTGACTCGTGAAACAGCGGAAGAAATGAAGTGTTACCGTAAGCTTCCTCCCATGCAAAGTTTGTACAATCATCACCAATATCATAGGCCCACTTGAGAAAGGGGGGGGGGGGAGAGGGGTATTATGTGCTGATCATACAGACATGTCACAAGATCAGCGAACGGCTTGACCGAAACCTTCTAATGGGGAACAGTGAGAGATGGAGGACGTGAAGATAGGCGAAGGAATAACTCGATTGATGATATAAGGGACAATTAGGGGAAATATTTAAAAAGAACCCAGAAACTTATTCATAAAAGGGGGACACAAATGAGAAAAGATATTGAACGGGTTGACTAGCAAATAAACTAATTGATAAAACAGGCAGGTAAACAGCTTTTGGGTTACCCTGTATAGAGTTGAACAATTTTACACGACACGTGTTCCCGTTATTTGTGTGAATTAGAAGAGCTATTCAGTATTGGGGCTTCATGACATCTGTTTGATGTTGCGTGGGACCCGCACGCCTTTTAACAACACGCTTGTGGCAGGGAGATGTAGGCCGCAAACGTCCGCCGTGTACTTCGCACGCACGTCAGTACGTCACTAGCCGTGTCCCAAAATTAATGAACAAACACTGATACGGGTTCTCGACCTCAGGTTTTTTTTTTGTTTTTTTTTAAAAATGTTTTATTTTAAAAAATAAAACATTTTTTTTAAAAGGCAGATATTTTGCAGGGATTCAGGGATCCCTGGTTAGTTATGTCACAACTTGGAGGGAGTGATGGAAAGTATGAATATTTTTGTGATATTGTGTAAGAAGAAGCGGGCTGTTTATATTGATCAATCCACTCAATAAATGGTGGGATCCTGTCAGTCTCGAGACAAAATGGATTTAGTGTCCGTGCACTCAATAAGTACCACAGAAATTAAACGAATAGAGCCAATCAATATAACGTAAAAAAAAAAAAAGTAAAGTACCCCCGTCACGCCAAGTGGCGTATAGGGAAATATGGTGTTAGTGACCCTATATTTTACAGACCTTCAGCACATGATTTTTGAGGTAATGTGGTCGGTATTACGCCCGTGCTGCTTTACTTTCCCAGAAAAAAAAATCCGGTACTCATTTAAGGCTGGGTGAACCCGGAAGCCGTCGGTTGGGATCGAACCCTACCGTCCTTTGTAGTCCAGTTCACTAACCACTGAGCTATCGCGGCTCCCAATATGACGTAAACCGTTACTATTTTGTATCACCCAGTCTGTATGTGTTATTACTTGTTTTCTATATTTATTAGAATTTGGCTAGCTCTTTGGATGAACAAGTTATAGAAGAAGTTCATTGTCTTGTGCAAATATGAAATAAGTCTCTGAGTTATGTGAAAGTAAAAAATATGTATGCTATAGTTTTTATGATAACAAAGTTAGAATAGTTGCATGCTTGCTTGTTTGTGTTCCTCCGATGACTAAAGGAGTATACCTCTTCATCATCCGCCCTTAAAAGGACGTTGCGTTGTGTTGTGGTTTGCGGTATAGCTGTGATATTTGCGCCTTTCGCCCCAACACATCCGACTTCAGCATCAGTTAGAATAGTGAAAGAGTAGAGTAATTGATGAAAAGAAAGTAGAGCTGGTAATATAATTATTGTTGATAAGACAATTAGAATAATGAAATGGTAATTGATGGTAAGAAAGTAGGAATGAATAAATAGCTGCTGGATGATAAATAGTGAAAAGGTTATTGGTGATTCTTTCACCCGATGACTTCTACATTTCATCATCCACCCTTAAGAATATTGAATGTACCACTAGTTTAAGGCAAGCAGCGATGTCTGCGCCTTTCAGCTCCATGTATTTGTCTTCAGTATGGTAATTTTTGTGTACTGGGTTGTCTTTCTCTCATCGGCCCCCATTTGCTTAGCCAGACTGCTTTTTCTCTGTTTCCAAGGGTACCATGAAAAGTAGAGTAGGGTCTGCATCTGAATCAGATCTATTGTTCGCTGATTCTGACGCCGATCAGTTTTGAGTCATTTCAGCGGGTGCTTGTTGGCGTTCACAATGTAATTATATTCCATGCAGGTTATATTCTGTGCAGGCTTTTCAGTCACAGAGAGTTGATACCTACTGTTTTTGCTTCTCTTATCAGTGTTCTTCTCAATGTCTCATGAGGTCAGCCCTTTTTCATGCCACTTCCTTTTTGAATGTCCCCCTTCTCTTCCTGATTATCGTTGAAACTGTTATTATATTTGTTGTTTCCCAGGTTTGGCAGGTTACAAATATGATATGGAATGTTAATGCTCTCTCTTCAGGTTGCATGAAGAGATTTTGGACTTCTATGACTACATGTCCCCACAACCTCAGGAAGTAGAAATGCGGAATGCGGTGGTGGAACGACTTAGATCTGTGATAACAGACCTTTGGCCTGATGCTAAGGTGGGAAAAATTTGTCATTTTCTCTATTCCCGTTTGTTTATGTGTTGTGTGTTTAATATCTTAATCATCACCATAATTTTTGTTTCCTATTTTTAAAAATAATTCGGCAGACATTTTATATCATTCTCTAAACAGGACAGACTCATTCAGGAATTTATTTTTTTTTCGTATGCCAGCTTTTACCTCTGACGAAGTCCCTAGAGACTAGGAACTGAATTTTGCGTGTTAATCCATTTTTCCCTGGCAGCCGTGCGCACAGAGGTCCCTCGCCGCACAAGCAGATAACTCCGACTTCGGAGGTACTCATATTTTTTCAATCGATGAGTAATTGACGTTTCAAGCCGGGCCTTGCTACTGAGACCAGGGGTGGTTGCTGGGGAGAGAAACCATAGATAAAAATCCCAACTGGGGGAGCCGGAATTTGAACCCACAACCTCTCTGTCTCGAGTCTGGCGTCTTGCCTCGAAACCAACCAGTCCCCCATTCAGGAAATGAATAACAGTTAATGTTCGCTGTCAGAAAAGACAGAACTAATCCTGCGGTGGATACCAACACATTGTGGGGTCCCTGGAAATGAAAAAGCAGGTGAACTCACAAAAGCAGGTGGGAACCTTCAACAGACCAACCAACCTCAAAGAAATAAAGACAATCCTTAAACAAGCTAGGAAAACAGAGTTATATGGAAAATATGAGCCAGAACATGACAGCTTAAACAAGCTAGGAAAACAGAGTTATATAGAAAATATGAGCCAGAACATGACAGCTTAAACAAGCTAGGAAAACAGTTATATAGAAAATATGAGCCAGAACATGACAGCTTAAACAAGCTAGGAAAACAGAGTTATATGGAAAATATGAGCCAGAACATGACAGCTTAAACAAGCTAGGAAAACAGAGTTATATAGAAAATATGAGCCAGAACATGACAGCTTAAACAAGCTAGGAAAACAGAGTTATATGGAAAAAATGAGCCAGAACATGACAGCTTAAACAAGCTCAGCCGATACGAACAGACCAAGATATTCAGACTCAGAATATGTCACTATGGCCTCAGAACACATCTACACAAGATAGGACTTAGTGGCTTTGTTGCACGTGACTATGGAGCATCTAGATAAAATGCAGAACATTTCCTACAGTACTCTTAAGCATCCAAAGGACACAAATATGGTCCATAGAAACAGCCCTGCATGACAAGTTATAGGGAACTGGTGAGGACTTCAAGCACAACATCCTGTTCATGACCCATCCTGGTCTAAACACATAGATTACTGAAGGAAAAATCTTATCCTCTACTTAAAAAGAAAATGAAATATATATTTATCTTCAAGTCAATGTTTTTCTTCCTCCTCTCTTTATGTGCCTGGTAACCTTGCACTTTTCATCATCATCAAGTACCGGGCCTGCTGGCTTAGGTGATCATGTCTCTCCACAACTTTCGATCTCGACAGTTATTTATCATTTCTGTTGTTGACCTGCCAAGCCATTCTCTTAAGTGGTCTGGTATCTTTTCTCTTTGCTTCCCTCTATCTCTTCATCCCTCAATTTTCCCAGTTGTTACAATATACTCCAGTTGTTCTCTTCTCATTATGTGGCCAAAAAATGATTGTTTCTTCCTAATATTGGAAATTAGCTCCCTTTTTGCTTTGGCCTCTTTCAGAACGTCTTCATTACTCTTCTTAGCTGTCCATAGTATTTTCAACATCCTTCTGTAAAACCACATTTCTGCAGACTCCAGTGATTATCTTGTATGTTGCCCTATTGTCCTTGATTTACATCCATATGTTAAGACTGGCTCTACATAACATTTAAGAACTCTTTTTCATGTTTCTATTGTCAATAATGTATTGCATAGTATCTCTTGCACTTTTAAAAATTGTTAATATTTATCTGAAGCTTATGTTTGCTTTGTTTAAAAAAAAAATTAAATAATGGGAATTTCAGTGAGAAATCATATTATTGAAAATATCTTATTTTAATCCCATGAGTTTTATACTCAAAGATATGGTTATTGGTTGTGCCTAGGATATAATGTTTGGATGAAGAAGTGGACATTCTGCCATGATGGCAGCCAGTTAAATGCTACCATAAAGAATGCATTAAATCATGTGAAGCAGTAAAAAAGAAAAAAGTACAGAACCCCGTCATGCCAAGTGGCGCATAGGGAATATGGAGTTAGTGACCATAAATTTTACAGACCTTCGGCACATGATTTTTGGGGTAATGTGGTCGGTATTATGTCCGTTCCGCTTTACTTTCCCAGAAAAAAATCTGGTATCCATTTAAGGCTGGGTGAACCCGGAAGCCATTGGTTAGGATCAAATCCTACCTCTTGTCCTTTGTAGTCCAGTTCACTAACCACTGAGCTATTGCGGCTTGCGAACATAAACAGTGGGCGGGTACAAGTGCTAAATTAGTACAAGGCTTGAGTACTTATATAGCCCCAGTGACTGAATGGTTAGTGTGCTTTCTTCTTGATCAGTAAAATCTGGTTTCTTTCCTAGAAGTGGCTGATCTTTTATTTTGGATTAAGTCTCCCAAGTTCATTCTGCGTTTAAAAATGGGCACCGGAGCTTTTTCTGGGAAGTAATTGCTGCCTGACATAGCAAAAACGTGCTCTGGTTATGGAAAAATGTGGTTACTAACACCATATTCCCTATACACCTAGCAGGACATGAAGGGAATCTTTACTTGTGTACTTATATACTTGTGTTAGTGTTATGTTGATACAAAGAAAATGGGCAGGGTGGGCCCAACAGGGCCAGGATCCACCCTGCAAGAAGGAAAACTCCTACATCAAACCAAGATTCAGCCTCCTGACGACGGAGTGTGTCAGCCACTGTGCAGGTTTAGAGAGAAAAATCAGGTGACACACATATATATATGAGTACTGACCATACGACCAGCTCATCATGTGTTATGATGAAGTCCTTACCCTTCCATCATGAAACAGGACAGAGAGTCAAGTTCGCATGATCACAAGACTTAAGTGAAGAAGAAGAGGATACAAAGAGTGAGAATTTATTATGCACTGCATTTATCCCATTTCTGGAAGCTGCATGTCCAGAGTGTGTGCCTCAATGTGTTTGGGTCAGAGTTTTTGTTTCACTCCCTGGAAGAGACATTTTGACTTGTGATGAATCGAACCTGTATCCACCTTATTTAGAGTGCCAACAACTGTAATCCTATCAGCCATCTGCTCTCAACAAAGGAAGTGAGATGTTGAAATAAAGTGTGTGTATTGTCCCATTGGCTCTCTATCTGTTTTTGGTTCTTTTCCTTTTAACTGTGGTCACCATCAGACTAGGCATTCATTTGCGGACACACATAGTGACATCTGTAGTGCAGTAACACAGTCCATTACCCTTGTCCATTCCATGACAATCCTTCAAAGAGTACCTAAAATATGTTCCTCACTGTGATTCTTTGCTTCTGTTGTTCTCTGCCAGGATGTCTTTGAATTTCCTTTCAGAGTCCACTGCATGTTATTTCTTTTTATTGTTTTTGTGTCTGCTTGTTATCATATTCACTGTGTGTGTTTCCTTTTGATAAGAATGATGGGTTCCTGATTTTGTTTGGACAACATTTAAAAATAAATTTTACTTAGATTATTTCTCCTGAACAAAGTTGAACGCATTAGAGAATAAATATCTAAGGAAAATACTTGGTATAGCGTGGAACGAATTCAAAACAGAGGAAATAAGAGAAATCGCCAATCAACCACTAATATCTTCAGTAATAAAGAAAAGACGATGGTAATATATTGGACATGTGATGAGAAGAGATAATAACCAAATAGCAAAGCAAGCCCTCATGTGGGAAACAACAGGTAAGAGGAAAAGAGGAAGGCCCAGAGAGACACTGAGAAGAACATTGATGAGAGAGGCAAGAGCAGCAGGATTCAGCTCCCTCAATGGGATAGAGCTGCTTGCACAGAACAGAGACAAATGGCGAGATTTGATAAAATATCTGTAAAAGAATTGAAAACTGCTAGAACAAGAATTCAGATAAGAGAAGGAATATCTTGGTCTACGCCCTACGGGCCGGCTACGGCTCGAAAGGTCAATAGATAGATAGATTTCTCCTGACCCTAATTTTATATAGAACCTGAATGAATGCTGATAGAATAGTTTATGTTGATTCTCCACATATGAAATACTCATATTTTACATTTCTATCTTTAGGTTGAAATATTTGGCAGCTTTAGAACTAACCTTTATTTACCCACAAGGTAAGCGGAGTTATAGTGTAAAATTAATTGCGTCATATCTTTATATAAACAATGTTATTATCTCTCTCTCTCTCTCTCTCTCTCTGCGATCAGGACTCAATCAGAGTAGGATTCCAGACTCTCACATGAAGTCAGCTGTCAGGTTAAGTGTGTTGATCACCCCCACAGGCAGAACATCACAATTAGAGTCTGCCAGATCCAATGTTATTATTTAAAAGAGAAACTATCATGGCTTTATCCGATTTCACTGAGAATGGCCAGAAGTAAAGTTAACATATCCAGTGCAGTCACCATGAACTGTCCTCTGAGTTTTTTTTTTTTTTTTAACCCCTAATGGGGGGAAAACCCCCTATACACAACTGGTAATCGGGTCATTGAGAAAATGACTGGTCAAATCAACTAAACCTTCTACTTTCATAACTTTATACTTTATGATTGGTATATTTATTTATGCATATTCATTTAAACCATGATTTTATTAATTTGCTTTAAAATTGTGAGTAGTTTAGTCAGGAGTCATATTATTAATATACTATTTTCACATGCATATTAAACAAGCTATTGCAGTAGCTAAATTTGGAGACATTTTTAGACTAGTCAAAAATAATATATATTAATATGCATGTATACATAATATGCATTATGTGCTAGAAATAAGATTTTTTTGGTTTTTTTACATTATTGATACAATTTGTGTTTTATTTATGCTTCAGGCGTAACTCTATTTTTTTTTTAAAAGCTTTTTCAAACCCATAACATATAGCATGGTTATTGTGTGTAATGTTATATTTGTTCTGTCCTTCATTTTCAGTGACATTGACCTGGTGGTGTTTGGGAAGTGGGACTCCCAGCCACTGTTTACATTACAAGAAGCGTTGTTAAAGAGAAAATTGGCAGACGCCTCCTCCATTAAAGTTTTGGATAAGGCATCTGTAAGTTAACATGTGGCTTTGCTAGTTATTTTGTATTTATAATGGTGTAATTAATTTTCTTTAAAAAGTTACAAAAAATCAAGATTTTGTGTGAGTTTCCTATGCAAAAAATCACATTACTAAATAAAAGTAATTATGTTACATATTTCATGTGTGGGGCTAGAATTTATAATTATAGAGCTGCTGAACATGCCATATTAAATCAATATAGATCGAATTAAATCATCATCATCAAGTACCGGGCCTGCTGGCGTAGGTGATCATGTCTCTCCACAACTTTTGATCTCAACAGTTATTTATCATTTCTGTTGTTGACCTTCTGCCAAGCCATTCTCTTAAGCTGTCTGGTATTTTTTCTCTTTGCTTCCCTCTATCTCTTCGTCCCTCAATTTTTCCAGTTGTTACAATATATCCCAGTTGTTCTTTTCTCATTACATGGCCAAAAATGATGATTGTTTCTTCCTAATATTGGAAATTAACTCTCTTTTTGCTTTGACCTCTTTCCGAGTTAAATATGTTAGAATGGAGCAAAATTCAGAAATATATCTGTGTATTTTAAACAAACAAGGAAAGGGTGATATGTGAAGATTAAAGTAACTGTGAACAAGAAAGAACCCTGTCATGTAGTGATATACAGGGTTCTTTCATATGCTGCTGGTGTCTATATTATTTTAAGGCAGAAAGATTAAAACACAACACAATGAACCTTAAATAAACATTGCAAGAACACCAGACCGAAAGGTCAACCAAAAAAAAATGGATTGACAGAATATTAGAAACATTTGGAAACATAACTGCAGCAGAGACAAACAGAAGAGCAAATGTTTCAAATTATATCTCCCCTCGATGCTGAAAGGCAAATGAGGACGGAAAGAAGATATGTGTGTGTGTGTGTGTATATATATATATATATATATATAGAGAGAGAGAGAGAGGGAGTAAGAGTGTGATCCTCTATGAATTTATGAGCTTCATCAGCCCAGCCCAAAAAAATTAATCTTTTATCTGTGCCAGAATTGTCGTCCAAGCATTTGATCTGTAATTCATTTAGTCCCTACCTGTTGATCTGTCCTACTTGAGAGACCCTTCTGTTACACTGCAACTATTGTCATAGCTCTTTATGTTTTTCATACATCTTATATCTCCTTTGCTGCTGTAAAATAGAAGCAGATTAGAAGAGAGGTATCTCTGATGTCAAATTGTTCAGCAAAAAAATATCGCTGTCATAGAACTTATTGTTTTTTATTTGTCACATTTGAAATGAGGTGCTTGTGATAAACTGTTAATGTCACCAGAAGTGACAGAGTGAGAAATGTTTATGGCAACATCAGAACAGTTGTTGAAATTACTTCCTGAACCAAACACAGAAAGACAGAAAATGAAGTGCTTATGTCATCTCAGTGGACCCTAGCCAACACTACCATAATGTGCTTGCAAATATTAAGTACCTTTCTGTTTCTTTCCCTCTCCTGTTTTTCCTTAGATGTTCACATTGGTGCTTCAACATTAAAAATCAGTAGCAGTCAACCCAAGACTTCCATCTCCATACATTTTATTTAAAAAAAAAAAAAAAACTGGGCGCTTGGGCACTGTCATATATCACTTTTTTCACCATGATATTGTTGGACAAGTTTGTAGCAGCTGCACCATGGCCATGTAACCAGTGCCATATATACATTCATCATATTCCCCCCCCCCCCCCCCACACACACACACACACACCTGTTTGAGACATTCTTTCTTTAGTTGAAATGACCTCAGTCAAGATGATGCAAATGAAGCCCTTTCCCTGACAAAAATGCTGATGTTTCTAACTTATATTCAGTATTGCTGTCTATGCAGCTTTCATTATCTCTCTTCCAAACCCCTCCTCACCACAGCACCTTTCCGCTATAAAAATAGTTATTGTTTATGTAAAGCTGCTGGCATTGCAGTGTCTGTTGTTTCAGTTCATCTCGCAAATTTGCTAAAATAACAATGACGTCCTCATTTCATAGCCCAGTGTTTATAAAAATAGTTAACTTCCAAGACAAATTTCTTAAAATTGAAACTATCAAAAAAAATTATTACTTTCACATTTACTCACTTAAATTTTATATTTTATATTATTGTATAAACAAATATAGGTGTCCACTGTTAATATGAGAGATTAATTGCCATCAATTTAAGGGGATCATGATATATAATATATTATAGTGGTGTAATTTTTCTGGGAGTGTAGGGCTGGACAAACATTCCGTTCAGACTTTGCAGGAAGGAATTCTATATTTGACATCACGACTGCATGAAACGAATTTAGATGTTGTAAAGAGCAAGTGTTCAAATGTGCCCATACTCAAAACTATCTGAAGATCTAGTTTCAGTAAGGTAGAAAATCAAGAGTAAGATATTGGTGTCTTGAAGATCACAAATTGACATGAGTGTGAGATTCTTGCCCTAAAGATGGTGAAGTTGTAATGGCTTTCATAAATTTCAAAGATCTTCTGGAGAAATTGAAGCTTTGTTCTGACTATCGATACTGCAGTACCCTACCACTTAGGGAACACAGGGATTCTTGCTTCATTCAACCAGCCTGTTTTGGTGCAAGCATTTACTAACTGGGAGGTTGAAGTGAGGTCTTGATCAGCTGTAAGCTGATGACCCTGCAGTGGCAATCAAAGATAACCAAGATCAAGATGATTAGTCATTATCACACACATTATTTAGTGGCACATGTTATCAGCTGCCAGCCCCAGGATTTTAAAATAAGCTATAGCTCCTCATGCTTCACATATTGTGATAAGTTCATTTGCCTTTGAAGTTATTTTTTTAGTAAAAAGATAAACGGTAAATTCATTGTTTAAAAGAATATTTTATGAATTGAAAATTTTTTTTTTTGAATGTGTACCAGCAGAAACTTTTTAAAATGTTCCCAGGTACCAATTGTCAAACTGACTGACCTAGAGAGTGAAGTCAAAGTGGATGTGAGTTTTAATATGGACAACAATCAAAACTACGGCGTAGAGAGTGCTCAACTCATCCAGGTAGGTAGATAGTGTAGAAATTAAATGCATGTGTCAGGAAATTATAGAAACTACATTTGAACGTCAGTTGTCTAAATGTTAGCTCTTTGAATTTTGATTCTCATTCTTCTGGGTCCCTGAGATTTAAAAAAAAAAATTTTTTTTTAATAAAACTAACTAAGCTGCTTACACAAAATAGCATACATTTTCTAGATTAACTTTCTCTGTTAAACTAAAAATTCATAAAAATCTGATGACCTAATTTCGCCATGGAAGCTTTAAAAAAAAAACAGGATCGACATGATTGGATTTCGATTCAAAATGTTAGGTTTGGCCATTTGCCATGAATGTAGAAATGACAGCAAATTTAGTGTACTTTCACACTGAAGAGTTCCTGGTAACTGGTGTGTGATGAAAGAGTGGTTAAATTCACCACAATGAGAAAAACCAAAATGGTGGAAATCAGTACACTAGCAACCAACAGTTAATGTAATATATCATAGATATTATTGGACAAAGGTTATGATCCATTTAATGGAAACTTACATGATTATATCTATGATTAACATATGCATAAAGAATCTTTCTTCAAGAATCAAGAATTGTTATATTATTGAAGGTTTGACAGAGGTGATTATTTAAAAACAGTGAGATGTCTGCACATCTGGCAATAAAGTTATCACCTTTACCATCTAACTTGTCCCCTGAATTTGTCTCCCATGATAGCTACTCTGAAGTTTTCTCTGTCTTGCATGAGATATCCAAATTCTGCAGCAGTCTTTCAGCAATTATACATCTTTATATGAGCATGTTGTGTTATTTCTTTAATTTACAGTAAGCCACAATTTTTATCTTTCTGCCTGGCACATCTGCCTTCAGCATGGTTAGATTTTTTAAACACTAGATTACGATACCGTATTAAAAATTACAGCATCAAAATGCAAATTCTTCAAAATTTGATAGTTTGCTGTGTTGAAACATTACCCCACTCCACCTACCTTCTTAATTATTACTTCTGGTGACCCTATTGATGTAGGATTATTTTTTTTTTTCATTTTGTGAGATACGTTTCAATAATACGAAAAAAAGATTTGTCAAATTTGAACAAATTGACTTCCTTCCTCCTCCTGCCCCCCTTGACCAGGGAAATTGTTTCTGTCGTCAGTGACATCAAACAACTCTTTGTGACTCAGTAAACTCTGTGAATAATGCTTTGAGTTAGACAAACATACTGACAAATTTACGACTTCTGTCTGAATAGACAAATAGCATGCCCGGTCCAAGTGGTCAATTTTGGGTCATAAATCAACCTGAGACAGGAAATCTGAGTTCCCCCTGTGTGTAATTGGTAAACACACATTTGTGTGTCAAAGTTAAAAGGAAATACTATTTTTAGTGCTCCTAATGTTACAATTAAGTGGTAGTATTTTGTACTATGGAATATAATGAAGCGGTGCCATAGGCAGGTTACCCTTCAGTCACCATTGTGGCCAACTTTAAAAAAAATTTTAATTTTGATTTTGCCAAGGATTCTTTATTTTGTGCCGGGTGCCCATGTGACCTTCTGTTTTTTCAATTATTTAGAGGACAAGCCACCAGATCTCACTACTCAGAGGCTCAATGATGGTAAAGCCATTGAAAAACCATGGATCTGAAGAGAAAAAAATCTCCACATGCTTTGGCAGGACTCGAACTGGGGAAAGGAGCCCTCCCCCACCCCACGGTTTATTTGGGATGTCTTGCACATATCTCCTTCTAGATCTTTCTGTCTCTCTCTCTCTCTCTCCTGTTATCCGACACTGTGACCTCCATAATTGTCTTCTCCTTTCCGCTATGTTTTACGTGCCCAAAATATTCAATTTTCCTTGTTTATGTTCCTATATCAATTAGTTTTCTGGATTTGTAAATTCTTGCAAAATTGACACTTTTGTTCTTTTTCTTATCCATGGTATTCTGAGTATTCTTCTGTAACACTTGCACTTATAAACATTGATGTATTTTTCAGCAGATTTATCAATTGTCCATGCTTCACAGCTGTATGTTGGTATGGGAATAATTCAGGCTCAACAGGCTATGTCAGTTTCTTGGGCAATTAAGTATGTTGTATACTGTTTGGGTGGTCATTGTTTATTGTTTAATTGAGAGCTAGAAAATGAGAATCCAGTGTGGTTTATTAGATTCTGTATATAACTGATGATATATGTTTGTTCTCCCTGCTCTCTAGACGTACATGGAGAAATACAGCTGTCTGAAGTATTTAGTGCTAGTCCTGAAACAGTTCCTGCTTGAGCGAGACTTGAATGAAGTATTTACTGGTGGCATTTCTTCATATAGCCTGACTCTACTGGCCATCAGCTTCCTTCAGGTGAGCCGGAACAAATATGTCTTTTTAAACAAAAAATAAAAACAGACATGTATCAAAAGTTTTAGACTTGTCAAGTTTAGCAACAGTGACTTCATTACAACAAATTACCATTTGCCAAGCAAGCACAATGGAAAATGTCTAATCAAATATATTTTTGTAAATGTATATTATCTAATTAAAAGTGGAATTTAAAATTCCATCAGCATAATCCCAGTTAGGGTGGTTTAAAAATTTTTTTTTTATTCTTAAATTTGAAAGTAGCATACGGCTTGCATATTATCATCACCCAAACATCTTTATTCTGATCCGCACAAGATCTGATTGCTTTGCTTCTAATTTCTTCTATATCCTCAGGTTTGTGTTGTGTTATGGTTTTTGTAGTGATTCTTCAATCTCTATAGCTTCCTTTAATCTTTTTGAAGCCTTTTCCTAAGCAGTTAGCTATCTGTGACTCATATGCAAGTGTGGTTTTTTTTTTTAATGAAATATTCTCATGTAATTTTTATTTAAAGTATTTTAAACATATTCATAATTTCATATATTTGTGTGTTCATTATAAACCAAAAGTGCAGATTTGATTTGTATTTTCTTTTATGGTACTTTGATATCATATTCAGCTCTGCTGTTTTTCTTTATCTTGTTCACTTTTATTTATTTTGTTTCTTCAGAATGTGACATGTGTAGCTCAAAGGGGTTCCTGTACAAATGTTTGATTCCTTTTTCCTTGTAGCATTTCTAGTTGTGACTTTTTGCAATATTATAATTTTTTCTGTAAATTATTCTGAATGTATTCATATTTGTGATGTTGTTAAATGTATCTTACTAACAAATCTTCATGATTCAGTTTCTTCTAGATCTCAGTGTAGTCAAAATCTTGAGCCACTCTTTATTTATCTGTTGTAGTGTATCTCTTGTGATTTCAAGTGACCAGTAGTTGATAAAACCTGCCCCTTGCTGAATAATGTGTATATTTGTTCATAGCCATCTCTTTTTGGCCTTTTTAGTGATGAAGTTGAAATTGCCTGTACTTTCTGACTTAGCAAATTTATTTTTCTATCTGCATTATTTTTCACATTATATTTTAACATTTCATTCTATTTGTCCATATTTCTCTTTTGGGTTTTTAACCCTCAGTTGTATTATTTCAAATGTCATTAGTTTTTATTTCGTCCATCATAATTTATTTTAAAAGAGAGAGAGAGAACCTCCTGTCACACCTAGATAAAGGATGGCATATGAGGAATGTGGTGTCAGACTCCAATTTTTCTCACCTTCTTCACAGTTTTGGACAAAGGTGTCAGCATTACATCAGACTGTCTTTCATTCTCAGAAAAAAAATATTTGGTACTTATTTCAGATTTGCTGAACCTGCACTTAAGTCTTTACATGTAATGAACATCATATGTCTTCAGTAGACCAATGTGCTAATTACAGCTCTATCAAATTTGTTTTTCAATGTTAATTTTAAAAAAAATATTTTGTGGTTTTGATGAGTTATTACCTGAATGATTATCTCTCCTTTTTAATTTTGTATTACTACAACAGTCCCTATAATTCATTTTTAAAAAGAAATATATTTTAGATACAACAAAATTAATATATTATTCTTCTCGTTGAAATTTATTTTTAGCTCCACCCCCGTGAAGATGCATCAAAACCAAATCTAAACCTTGGTGTCCTCTTGATTGAATTTTTTGAACTCTATGGAAGGAATTTCAATTACATGAAAACTGCCATTCGTATCAAGAACGATGGAGCTTATCTTCCAAAGGAAGAAGTTTCAAAGGAGATGGAGAATGGATATCGGCCATCCTTACTATGTATTGAGGATCCACTCAAAGCTGGTGAGTTAATTTGACATTGAAATTGGCATTTGCCATCTTCGTTAAAGGAATATGTTGAGTTAAAAGTAAATTTGTTTTCTTTTTAATTTCTCTGCCGTTTCATTTATAAACCATAACAGACAAAGCTAATGTGATGTTTGAATATAAAAAAATGTCTTTGTCAATAGCAGGGTTATAGTTTGAATAAATTATTAACATATATGATACAGACATAAACATTTTAAAAAAATTAACAGTAATTTGTCCTAAGTCATCTGTTGCTGTTAACTTCTAGTTTCTTTAACTGACTGTCTATGTTTGTTTGTATTGTTATGTTCTAGAAATTAATGATAGGGTTAATTTTCAACTACTGTCTTTCATTGTTTAACATTTACATCATAAAAACTGACTCTGAAAAAATTCCCACCTGTACTTGCAATTTGCAATAGAAATCTTCCTTTTTTTTTAAAAAAAAAATCTGCTCACTTTGTCAAGACTGATTTGTCTGTTCTGGAGGCACCAAGGGAAACTGTAGTTGATCAGCTATTGCGGCTGATCCTGACATCAGTCATCTATAGACCACTTTTAGTCCAGATGCTGTTGTGCTTGAATTGGGGTATCTTTCCTGTCTTTTGCCTTTTTCTGAAAGGGCATAATATCAGATCTCAGCACCCAGAGACTAGGGGAGGTTAAAGCCATGAAAAAACCACAGATTTGAAGGGGAAAATCCCCACTGTCTGTGGCATGATTCAAACTCCGGACCTTCCTGATCAAATATCTTGTTTCTAGACCACACAGTCCATCAAACTGGGGAACAAATTGCATCAGGGTAATAGATTGTAAAATGAGTTACCAAAGTAGTCAGCCTTTCATGTGGAAACACAAGTAAATTTGTACATATCTCTGTGTACTTAGACTTAAAACATAATATTTCAGTTTTTATCACCAAAACCTTTCTTTGTTAATCCTTTAATTGAAGGGATTTGTGATTGTGTTAAATGCTACATTTTGTGAACAATAAATATAAAGTTTTGAGATAATTATAATTTTTTTTGTTCACAGGAAATGATATTGGACGCAGTTCTTATGGTGCTATGTCAGTGAAGAATGCTTTTGAATATGCCTATCTGATTTTGAGCAATGTAGTTGTGATGCATAACTTACATCTCACTCGTGACAATCAAAGGTAAGACTAGTAGCATGTTCTTTTGTTCATCTTTAAGTAATTGAAACTTCAAAGTATTTTTGCATTCTAAAAGTAATGTTTCTTACTAGTTATACTTTTCTTCTAACTGGTTACCTGTATACACTACCAGGGCCCCCAACAGTGAGGGGAAATAAAATAGAGTCACTGTTAACTGCCATGTTTGTTAACTGCCATGCATGTCATAAGAGGTGATTAGGGAGATTTGAATTGTTGCCAGGGTAATCCAGTAGGATGTTCCCAAAGTGATCTTGTCAACAGAATCTGCCAATGCATTTAGAAAATGCTGTGTCAAGTGGTGGAGCAGATATGGTAAATTCCTGACTGCAATAAAACTTGTTCCATGAATAGAATAGAATATCTGAATCTATCTATTGACCTTTCAAGCCATAGCCGGCCCACAGGGCGTAGACTAAGATACTCCTTCATCTGAATTTCTGTTCTAGCAGTTTTCAAATCTTTTAAAGATATTTTATCAAATCTCGCCATTTGTCTCTGTTCTGTGCAAGCAGCTCTGTCTCATTGAGGGAGCCAATTCCTGCTGCTTTTGCCTCTCTCATCAATGTTCTTCTCAGTGTCTCTCTGGGTCTTCCTCTTTTTCTCTTACCTGTTGTTTCCCACAGGAGGCCCACATAATATCTGAATGCAGACTATTTGTTTTTAAACCTTTTGTCAGTACAACTGCATTGTCATTATTACATGAAAGCACTTCAGATAAACTAAACCAACAGGTGCTCCATTGCTGACAGAAAATGAAGTGTATGCTCACTGATAGTTCCAGTAGCTTGCTGGTCATGTACACACCTATTTTACCCTTGTAGATTGTCATTCCTGTTTGATCACTGTTGCATTTCAAATTGTTGTAGTCTCAAGATTTTGCATCATCACTGATAGTATTGATTTATAACATACAATCATGAGGGCTTTGAAGAATCACTCTCCTACATATTAATCACCTCCAACACAGGCACATCTAGGACCAACATATCAGCTATTTCAATGCCATGACCCCTCATAATGAACAGTATATAGTCTATATACGTTGTCCACTCATGCTAATTCTATCACTGAGATAATTTTTATCAGTATTTGTTTTTGTTGCATACCTTCCATATATTTTTACAGGCGAGCCTTTACTCCTGAACAAAATAAACCGTACAAATGAGAAAAAAACGTGCATGTTAATTTTATGAGATATTTTATAATAATATTAATAGTTTCTGTGAAGTTCCAACTGGACACATTATCTTGATATCTCATCTTTTTTGTTTTTTGATAATCGGCACAATAAAGAGCCACAACAATATTTTATTTGATCAGTTATATTCATGATTTGGACACTGTAAAAATTAATAATGTGCAGAGCTAACATTCATTAAAGTAAATAATGGGGTTATTTTCATAGCAAAAATAAATAAATAACTAAGTTTCAAAAACGGAAAAAAATGTGATAATGATGTTCCTGTCTGTTTTGATTGGACACGAGATCATCTAATCTCATTCATATTATGAATGGCATCCTGATTTGGGGCTTGTGGTCCTCTGATTGATCCCAAATCAGGATGCCTTTCATAATATGAATAGATATGAACAAGTTATCATTATACGCCTCAGAACAGGACACAATCGACTCCATAGTCACATGTATACAAAATTCAAGATCAGCACATCAACTACTTGTACACATGGACAGGCACCCCAGACTGCTGAGCACATACTTCAAGATTGCACAGAATATAGTAGACTGAAGAAAATCCATTGCCCCATAGATACAACACTACAGACAAAACTATATGGGCCACTGCAAGAGTTACAAAAGACAGTAAAATTTATACAGGAAACGACATTTCAGATATAGACAATACTTCAGGCGAACGAAAGATAGATAGATCTAATCTCATTCAGATTTTGCTGTTATGTCTAAATGAAAGCTAAAGATTAAATTCAAAACTCCTTAAAAAACCACTATCAATAAATTAATTATTGAAATTAAGCACAGCTACTGCATCTGAATGCAATAAAAAAAAAAACTCAATACATTTCACAAATTAATTCCAGACCTTCATTCAATGAATAAATAGTAAATAACTAATAATAACTAATAATAGTACATAACTGTGGTTTATTCTTTTGGGGAAACTTCTATATTAAGATGATTTCAGTTATGTAGTATCTGAATTAAAATGAACATAGCTATTTTGTAAAGTTAAATCATACTTGTGTTTTCTGTAAAAGTTTTACACAAATCATTGAATTCTCTCACTTATTGAAAATGTTTATTTGGCAACTGTTAATAGACTGCAGTTTTTTTTTTCAAATTGTATAAACACTCAAATTTTTTTGTTGTACTTATTAATTTGTGATTAATGAGTTGTTAGAAACACATGCCCACAAATTATAATCCTACTGTAAATTTAGAACTACAGTTGAACAGTGAAATGTGTGGTCGATGTATCGTTGATTGGTCCACTCCACATGGATGTCAGTTTATAACATTGGTTCATATGTACTTTGGTATATTTTCATTGGCTTGCCCACAAATAAATATAACTATTTTTTGCATTTCTGCATACATTATATTTTAGAACAATTTTATGTATAGAGTAGCGGAATTTCACAAAAGTAGTCTTTTTTTCCCCTGTATAAATTGTATTTGTCATGATTACAAATCATTGAGAAATATTTTCTCAAAGAGGCCAACACAAAAAGGGAGCTCCTAACAAAACATCAGAAAGAAACAATCAACATTTTTCGGGCACAGCATGAGAAGAGGAAAGTTGAAATACTTGGTTACAACTGGCAAAATAAAGGGAAAGAGAGATCGCGGACGACAAAGAGAGAAAATACTGGATAGCTTGGTGTCATGGCATGGAAAACAGTCAGCAACAGAACTCATATGATGCACTGTGGATAGAAGATTGTGAAAGGACATGATCGCCTACGCCAACCAGTATGGCACATGATGATGATAAATTGCATATACAGCATTTTTTTAATTAGAAAATTCCATTTAATTTACAGTAAAATGTTGCTATATAAAAGGTATGCTGTGGATATTTTGTTTGCGTGTGGTTTGCTGCACAAGATTTGCATGTGTGTTTTCTATTGATAGTTGTAAGTGAAGGAGAGAAGAAGAGTACAGAATACTATTCAAAGTAATCATCAATCTCTAGGTTTTGATGTAGCCAGAACTGTCATAAACTGATTACTCCTGGGGAAAAAAAACTGGTTATCTTGTCTAAAAGTTTATCTTAATTAAGTCTATTAGCTTAATGTCAGATAATTTTTTAAAACTAATTTTTTTAATTATTGTTTTCTCTCTTTCTGACAGTATATTAGGGAGAATCATTCGTGTAACTGATGAGGTTGTCAAGTATCGCCAGTGGGTCAAGGAAAAATTTCTGAAACTGTCAAAAAATGAAAAGACACCTGTCACTCCGGTCGAGTCCACCAAGCCCATTCTTCCACCTCCTAAGCCACCTTCACAGTCTCCACCTCCTCCACCTCCTGCTCCAGTGGTTGTCTCTAAGGAAGGGAGAATTAAGAAACCAATCACACACCAGCAACAAGGTGCTACATATGCTGCTATAGTTTCAAGGTATAACAATTACCTAGTATAGGAATAAATATTGGGAGCGTAGAACAGTTTCAGCCTGCTGAAGATGGACAGTGTCAGTCAAGGTGCAGTCTTAAGGAAAAAATCAGGGGACACACACTAAAAGTATTAACCATTCTTCTTCTTCTACCTTTCAGCTCCCTGTGAAGCATAGGTGAAATGGACTCCATTTCTGTTGTTCTGAGTTATTTTCATAATCCGATCTATGGCCAGTGGAAAGAGGAATAGAGATAGAAGGCCTCCTTGCCATACTCCTGTCCTTATTTCAAATGCTTCTGTAAGCTGCCCTTCCTGCACAACACTACATTTTATTCCTTCATATATTGTTCTTATCAGGTTAATAAACTTTATGGGGATTTTGTAATGACTCAGCAACTTCCAAAGCATTCCTCTGTCTAAACTATTCAATGCCTTTTCGTAATCTGTGAATCCAAGATCAAGTTGAGACTGTAGTTCTAAGCTTTGTTCAAATTAACTATTCTGCTATGATGAAATTATACTGATAGGCACAAATGTTTCTTTGCTATAAACTGATATCAGTGTTCTCTCTAAGCTGCACAGTCACTTATTAGTGCTGCACATTCCAGCCTGCCAAAGACAAAGTGTGTCAGACACAATGCAGGTTTATGAGAAAAAAATCAGGACACAAATGCACATACGTGTACCTACGATGCGACCAGCTCATCTTATGTCATGATGTTATTCTTACCTCTCCATCATAAAACAGGGCATAGAGTCAAGTACACATGATCATGAGACTTAATGCTAAAGAAGAAGAAGGTGCCTCACATATAAGATAAGAAATTTGCAGCTCAATTTAATTTAATAAAATATGATTGTTTTGGTGCAACATCTTTGAATTTAAAATATTTTTGCTGAAATTTTCAAAAGCTCTGGTTGGGAAAAGTTGACAATGCAACAACCTCCTTGAGATATCGTTATCAATCGATGGGTCGAACAAAGGACTTTGACAAATATATGACTATCTAGACTATGTGAACTAGGAGTGAAGACAGCTGGTGTTACCAGATTAGAGTGCTATTCTGGATGAATTTTTTTTTTTTTTGGCGGGGGGGGGGGGTCCTTGTTGCTTTTGCATGTTTTTACTTTTCTGATTTTTTTTAATAAGTAATAATTCATTTTTACAATAACACAGTTATGGAATACTACATATCTAGGTTGGGTTAATTGTCCTCATGCATTCGTGAAAATTAGAGGTCAACCGCCCTCTAAAAATGTCATTATAAATTATTACTAACTTATTTTATATGCTTTCATCATCATCATCGAGTACCGCCTCCGCAACGAAGGTTGGCTACCATGGAGCGCCATTCTGCTCTGTCTCTTGCTTTGATGGTGCAGGTTGTCATAGGCTGATTTGTCCATCTTTTGATGTTACTCGTACATGTTAGTCTTGGTCTGCCTCTGCCTCTTTAACCTTGTATTTTCCCCTCCAGGATTACTTTTAGTAGGCTGTTGTGTCTTTTAACATGCCCAACAAATTTCATTTGTCTTTTTCTAAATGTGTTCAGTAGTTCTCTTTTCATTTTTAGTTGTTTTAAAACTTCATCATTTGTTTTCTTTTCTTTCCATTCAATTCTACCTATTCTTCTATAGATCCACATTTCAAAGGCTTCCATTTTCTATTCCATTTTCAGGTCTAATGTCCATGTTTCTGCACCATACAGGAATATTGAGAAGATGTAACATTTTGCTATTCTTAGTTTTATCCTGGTGTTATTTGTTTTGATGTTATATTTTTCATGACATTAAAATTACTTTTTGCCATTCCTATTCTTTTGTTTATTTCAGTTGTACATTTTCCATCACTGGTTATAGTATGTCCAAGGTAGTTGTAGTTCTGAACTGTCTCCAGGTCTATTCCTTTTGATATCCATTTGTGGGTTTTGAGTATTTCCTTTGTTTATGATCATAGTTTTAGTCTTTTTGATATTCATATCTAGTCCATATTTTTTGCTTGTCGTGTTTATTTCATTAAGTAAATGTTGTAGATCTTTAGGAGTTTCTGCTAGTAGTACAGTATCATTAGCATATCTTAGGTCATTGATTATCTTTCCATTAATTTGTAGGCCTGGTATCTCTAAGATGTTTTTAAAGATTTGCTCAGTGTATAGATTGAACAAGCTTGGTGATAGGATGCACCCCTGTCTTACTCCTCTTTTTATATCAATGGGTGTAGAGTTCTCTTTGTTATATTTTATTATTGCTGTTTGCTCCCAATATAGATTACATATTAGTCGTATGCCCATGTCATCTAGATGTATATCTTTTAGGTATTCTATAAATTGTTTGTGGTGTACTCTATCAAAAGCTTTGGTGTAGTCTATGAAGCAGGCATCTTCATCTTCTTCTTCTTCTACCTTTTTAGCTCCCAGTGGAGCATAGGTCTTCAACAAACACTTTCCAAGTCGTCCTGTTTTTTGCCATTCTTTTAAGATCATTCCATGTCTTCCCCATCATCTTCATCTCTGCTTCTATCTGTCTTGTCCAAGAATTCCTTGGTCTTCCTCTTTGTCTTTTCCCTAGGGGATTCCAAAAAAGGGCCTGTTGTGTAATACTCTCAGTTGACTTCCATAGTGTGTGTCCTATCCAGTTCCATCATCTTCGCTGTATCTCTTTATCCACTGGTGTTTGACTGGTACATTTCCATAATTCTATGTTAGTGATTTTTCCTGCCATTTCCATCCTTTTATTCTGCGTAAGCACCCATTAATGAAAGTCTGTATCTTCGTGATATGAAGCAGGCATATATTGGCTTTATATGCTTTAAAAAAGAATATTTAAGAGAACAACATAAAATTGTCAAATTAATTCTGTTTCAAGTACTTGCTGAAGATGTATTTTAAAAAAATATTTAGGAACTATATTTTACTGAGATATAACGATCTATCAACTAGAAGAAAGAAATAAAAATAGTAACCACTGAGATTCAAAAGTGTCAACAAATAGGATATTCAGAAGTGTCAAATGTAAAGCTGGAAATTTATCATAGTTGAGACATTAGATGGAGTTGCAGCGTGAGTGTAATCTAAACCTTGATGAGGAAATACATTTACTACGTATGAATACAAAAATGTTTGAAAATCTGAGAGCAATAATATTGATAACAGTGATGGGATAATACCCTAATGTGAATTGTCACTAAGATGCAACTATTACTTAGTTGCTATGATTATAGAGACAAACATTAAGAGAATTAATGCAGTTGGCAATAACCAAATAAAACTAGGAGAAATACCTCTACTAGACGTGCAATCTTACATATATCTGGGCAGTAATATAGATAAAGAGGGAGGAACAAAAAATGATACCAAAATAAGGATATCAAAAGCAAGAGGAGCTTTTGTTGCACTGGAAAACATATGGAAGTCCAAAGAAATTAGGTTAACTAAAAAATAAAAATGTTCAACTCCAATGTTAAGTCAGTCCTATTATATGGCTATGAAACAATGAGAACAACAAATTTGACAATTATGAAGATACAGACTTTCATTAATGGATGCTTATGCAGAATAAAAAGATGGAAATGGCAGGACAAAATCATTAACATAGAATTATGGAAATGTACCAGTCAAATACCAGTTTATAAAGAGATACAGTGAAGACGATGGTGCTGGATAGGACACACACACTGCGGAAGCCAACTGAGAGTATTACACAGCAGACCCTTTTTTGGAATCCCCAGGGGAAAAGACAAAGAGTAAGACCAAGAAATTCTTGGAGAAGACAGATAGAAGCAGAGATGAAGATGATGGGGAAGACATGGAATGATCTTATAAGAATGGCAAGAAACAGAACTCCTTGGAAAGTGTTTGTTGAAGACCTATGCTCCATGGTGAGCTGAAAGATAGAAGAAGAAGATGGTGTAGAGAGTGTGTTTTGTTAATAGTATCTCTCCTACCAATAACTAGATTTAAAGGAGACTGAGTGCTGTTATCAGCTCTTCTCTCTTTCTCTTACATTAACCTGATGACTACCCTGCTTTATTGTCCACTTGTAAAAGGGCATTAAGTGAGCATAGTAACGTTGTGTGGTGGTTTGCTGTAATATTTGCATCATTTGACCCAACACATTCAACGCCAACATGACTTTTTTTGGGTATTCATTTGCCTTCTCTCTTTGATCCCTACACCTCACTTGACCAGGCTGTTTAGTCAATTTACAAGGCACCATTTGTAGCCCCCAACTCTTGATATAGTTTTGCCAGTCTTAGGCCTTATAACTTCATACACAATCATTTTTTTGCTCTCTAAGCGTAATATATGATGCTTAATTAACTTAATTTTCAATCTAGTAATAATTTCAGTTTAGTTATATAAAAATATTGTAAATGTACATCAGGTCTTAGCACTCCTCCTTAGCATAGACAAATAGGATGTGGCAAAATAAACTGAATTGCACATTTTTTAATCGTTTTAACTTCATTGCATATTACGTAATATAAAAGTAAAGTACCCCAGTCAAGCCAAGTGGCATATAGGGAATATGGTGTTAGTGACCATAAATTTTACAGACCTTCGGCACATGATTTTTGGTGTAATATGGCCAGTATTACGCCCATGCCGCTTTACTTTCCCAGAAAAAAATCTGGTACCCATTAAAGGCTGGGTGAACCGGAAGCCGTCGTTTGGGTTTGAACCCTATCTCTTGTCCTTTGTAGTCCAGTTCACTAACCAATGAGCTATCGCGGCTCCCATTACGTAATATTTTCTTTAATATTTGTAAAGAATGACTGCTATGGTGAAGTACTTTTTCAAATAATTGTGTCATTTTTTTTTGTTTAAATTAGTGGTGCCTCTGCTAATGGTATAGTAGAAGCAAGAAATCCTAACAATGTTGTTAGTGCAGAAGGAAATCTGGAAAGTGAAGCTAGCGATTCATGTGGCAATAGCTCAGGCTACAAGTCATCATCCAGTTCTCAGGCTAGTTCTGAAGGGACTCCAAGTGACTCTGTAAGTAATTGAGCCAAACTACAGTATCAGATCATCATGATTTTGTATCACATATTACATTCTGTAGCTACAATCCATGGTTCAATAGATTAAATTTACATCATTACTTTGAACTTACATAGCTTTATGTTTAATCCACCATCAGATTGCATGTAAGAGAGAAGTAGTATTTCGATATTTACTCTTTGGTTGGCTTATTTGGTGTCACATTTCCAAGTAATTCTAGTGTTTTTGTCTATCCATCCTTTTCAAGAATTCCCATGCTCATAGCATTTGATGATAGCTACCAAGTTGATTGTGTCTCATTATTTCACGTCCTGTGTTTTGGTTTCATTATAAATTCAACTGTTGTGTGTTCAGTAAGTAAAGTAAAGAAAATGTTACCTGGATGTCTGATAGGCATGTAGGGAATATGGTATTAGTGACCATATTTTTCTACGACCACAGCATGTTGGGTGATGTGGTCGGTGTCATGCCAGGCCACCCTTACTTCCCAGAAAAATTGTAGGCACCCATTTTTAGAGACTGGGTGAACCCCAGAGCCTTGTCAGTGATATATAACTGTCTTGTTAATTCTTTACTTCTACTTTTATTTCACAGTCTAACTCCCAATATACATCTAATACATTTATTTTGGTGATATTTTATCCTTTTCATTGTTCTAGAATCAATGTCCAAGTCTGACATTAGTATCACAACATTTAAATGAACCTGAAATCAGAACAGCAGAAAAACAAACAAATAGCATATTTATACTATCCCTCTGTTGTCAGTATTAAACATAGTTCTTAGCTAAGGCAAAAAAAAAAAAACCTGTGAGAAAAGGTGTTTTAGAAAAAGTATTTTTGTTAATAGAACATTCAGAGTGATAAAAGATGGTACCAAAGAAAGTGTTGAAACTTCACATTAAATACTTTAAAAAGTGGAAAGTAATTCAGCCATCTGATGAGAATGAAACCAAAACTATCTTGAAAATGGATTTATCCACCTCAAGAGAATGGAGTCATACCAGTTAGCAGAAAGTAAGTGATTCACCCATCTTGGTCAGTCACAGACATTTGCACTGTACTAAGAAATTATGAAAGCAGACAAGTGTGTCACACTTAGGGTTAGTTTGTGAAATGGATATTGAGGATTTAATTACTGAACTGGAGACATGGTTCAGGACCTAGTATTGAGATTTTCTACAATCATTAGGCGGATAAATAAGTGATGGAAGTGCATCAATTCAAGGAGTGAATGCGTAGAGAAGGACTAAAGTTCTCACCGATGTTCAGGTATGTGGCTTAACACCTTCATGCAGAAGTTCAAAACATTTCAACTGATCTATGACATCACTTGATACACTACTTTGTTAGTTTCTAACTTTTCTTTCTCATTGCCCCCAGCAAGTGCCATGTACTCACTGGAAATATTCTTTAATAGCATGTCTTTACAATGATAAGTAGCATTCCCTTCTACCTTGATGATTCCTTAATCAACTGGAAACTCATCGGACAGACATTCATATTTGCTGAGTTTAGGGAACATTTCTTAAATGTTTATTAATAAAAATTAATTGATTTTTATTGAAATTGTCTTATTACATTTAGGACATTTATATTACATTGAAGTTTAGTCTTTTCATTTTTGTTTTATAAATAACTAGTTAACTTATTTATTTTCTTTTTATTTTAAAGGAATATGATTTTGGTGTTGAGAAGAGTCGGTCTCACAAGCAGCATCCTGCCACTCAACAAAATGTAGATCCTGTTGCTATCAGTAAAGGTAGTCGGTCATCCTCATTAGGAGGGCATCATATGGGGGGTCACACTTCAAATAGAGAGTTTTTGAGAAACAGGGAGATTGTTGGTGGCCACTCAAATGGCGGAAAGCCAGATCGCGATGGTAGCAACAGCAGCATGTCTTCAACTCGCTCTTACAGTGGCAACAGTAGTGGTGGAGGTAGTAGCAGCACCATCATGTACACATCCCACCACTACCCTCCACATTCAAGCTTTGGTGTCTACAGTGGAGCACCGTCTCAACATGAAATCAATGCCCCTTACTACCCTGCCCAAAACCACCATCAGCAGTATCAGCATATAGTCTCTTCAAATTCAGTGCATGGAGATGGTAGGGACCATTATGTGACATCATATGGGAATGGGGTCACAGCTCATGTGGGCCAACCACAGCATATACATCAACGTCCACCTCCAGCTCCCTTCTCAAACTCCCATAATAACAGTAATACAAGATCTAATAATGGAAAAGTTTCTAAAAACAATGGCAGCGGCAAACAGAAGAGAAAAAATGGCAGACGAGACCATTCTCAGAATGGTGGATTCAACAATAATAGGTGATGAACATTTCAGCTCTATTCAGAGCACGCAGCAGTAGGTGCACAATTACAGCTCAGCAATTAATTTTCACTGTTACCTGAATACACATGATCTTTCTTATGAAACATGACATCATTAAGTTTGCTAGTTCTTGCTTGTGAAAATAACAACCATTTTGACAAGGCATAATAGGAGTTGTGTTCAGTGACAAATGTAGTGTTCAAGGTTCAGTAAGACACTGGTCAATTTTGTTCAGCTCAGTTTCATGTAAAAATGTGTTGTGAAGCAAGATTTTTATTTAGTTTTACAAATCTTAACTGTTGTTAGAAAATTCTCTGTTTACAAGTTTGCTACATCATAAATTTCCAGGGGAAATAAGTTATTCCTGAATAGAAAATGTTTGCATTGTTTCACTGTCAAAAAGTAAGCATATACCAATGTTGATGTTTAGCTCCTATGTTTATTAGTGATACAAGGATGTTTACTTTATTGTTTTGCTGCCTATACTAATTCTGTAAATAATAAATGTAGTTAAAAAAAAAAAAGTAAAGTACCCCTGTCACGCCAAGTGGCGTATAGGGAAATATGGTGTTAGTGACCCTATATTTTACAGACCTTCAGCACATGATTTTTGGGGTAATGTGGTCGGTATTACACCCATGCTGCTTTACTTTCCCAGAAAAGAATCCGGTACCCATTTAAGGCTGGGTGAACCCGGAAGTCGTCGGTTGGGATCGAACCCTACCCCTTGTCCTTTGTAGTCCAGTTCACTAACCACTGAGCTATCGAGGCTCCATTAACAATAAATGAATCTAAATGATTTAAATGTTTTTAACCATGTCATCTTCTAGTCCTTGGTAATAAACAGACAAAACGGTCATTGGGCAACCTGTCTTATGTGTCTTGCATGGTAACAAATTTGGCCAACATGTCTAATAGTGTCTTGTAGGGTAACAACCTTGGTTAGCATGCTAATTCATTTCCCATTTTTTCCCACAAGATTCTTCACAGTCAGCCTTTCTTTTACTTTCCCCCATCAGTCCCCTTTAAAACAATTTTTATGATGAATCTTTTCTGTAATCACTTTGCAATCACTTCTCTTTATTGTCCACCAAAAGGACATTAAGTAGATCCATTGTATTGCTGTTTACAATCAGTCGCGATAATTTGCACTTTCCAGCCCAATGTGTACTTAGCTGGGTATTTTTGGAAAGTGAGTTGCCTCCCCTCTTTCATTTGTTCTCACTTAGCCAAAATAGTTAGCCTGTTTCTAGACCCACCATAGAAGGAAGAATGGAGAAGAATCTTGATCAGTATTGGTTTACTTGCCCTTTTGCAAGCAAGTCAGTGACTACTTCCAGCCCTGTTGGGTGTCTTTCTCCTTTTAAAGGATCTAAAACTTGTAGTAACATAATATAGGGTATCTCACTCATTAGAGAACCCAGAACTGTCCACTCAAAATGACGCAGCCTCTGAAAAAGGAAATGCATGATGGAGAGGCTTCCCCACCCTTCACATGCCAGTGTGGCCGAAATGACCATGTCTTTTCAAATAAACTTTTGCTGTCACCATGCTTGCTTGAAATTCTTTGTTGTTGAGCAAGTGGTACATCTTGTATATTCAATTCAAGCATCTGCCTGTTGTCACCATGTACATTATCTCTTGGTTGCATCTCTCAATCAGTTCTTGGTTGCTGGTTTTGTTTAACCGACTTATCTTGAAAATTGTCCTTAAGTTTTATAAAATAATGATAATCCAATTGTTTCCTCTCCTCGTTCTTCAGCATATAGATCCATACAGGGGGTTAAGATGCCTTCAGCAAATCTAAAACTGATTGTAGGCTTCAATAAACAGTAGAGGTGATCTAGATCCTACTCCATCTCCCAGCACACCACATGAAACAGATTACCAGCCTGACAAAGTGATTAGGCATTAAGAGAGGCACAGCAATGTGGTACCCAAAAATGCCATGTCGAGGATGGATGTGACAGGCCAAAAGGCACAGATATTGCTGCTTGCCGTCATCTTGCAGCACAGTGCATCCATACACACTTGTCCTTTTAAGGGTAGATGGTGAAGAGAATAAGTCATTGTATGAACACAGAGAAAGAAGATCTGTACAAAATCACTGAAAGTAAACAGCTTGCTAGTTTGGTTTTTGTATTTTAATGGAAAGATCTCAAAGTATTGTTTCGATTGACAAAAGCTATGATTTTGTACTTTTCATCCTTTTGTTATGCCCTTGTCGCTTTCCCCATTTGATATAACATAGCTTCCCAAATATATAAACATACCTTGATACTGCTAGCTTTAAATTCTCTATTTCAACTGTTTAAGATTTCTTAAATTTAGCATTTTTATTTGTCCACATTATTGTTAAGTTCTACTTGTATTTATGTATGCAGCCTGTCAAATTTTTTTTTTTCCTAAATGTGTTGATAGAAATTGGTTTGCATTGTGGTTTCATCTAAGTCTTCCAGTATGGGGTACATTGCTTATATTTCTCTAGGTATACGTACTTCCTTGAAGTTATCTATAATTCTTTGTTCTGGACCTATATTTCTTTATGTAATCTTTGCACTTAGCTTTTCCACTTACATCTTCATTTGCATTGTCGCTATGATTACTCCTCTTTGTCATTTATCCTTTAAAGAAAATTATTTTGGCATAAAGCTGTTGTGTTGTGGTTTGCAGTAAACTGCAATTTGTGCCTTTTTACCTAATACATCCAACTTTTAGTACAGCATGTTTTTGGCACTGGCTTTACCTCCCCACTTCAGGCCAAACCAGTTAATCTGTTGCCAGAGCAACTTGTAAAGGTGGAGTAGAATCTTCATCTGCTCTGGGTCACTAATCCTGATGCAAGCAGTCAGTGATGAATGATTCACTGATCCTGATGCAAGCGGTCAACTATGAATGATTCATTAATCTTGATGCAAGTAGTCAGCTATGAATGGTTCATTCATCATTTTCAGCACGGGAGCTTCCTGGTGTCTTGGTCCCATTTCTTTTCTATTTGACTTAGGCTTGCCAGCTCCTAATGGAGCAACAGGCCACAACACATTTATGACAATTATTAGTATTATTTATTTCTTGCATTACTAATTTTCCCATGCTGCTTGTATTCCCGTGTTTGTGAATTCATTACCTTGTGTTGTAACTAATTGCACAACTGTTTCTCTATTATAAATTGATGTTTCTGTTTCACTCTACAACTCATTTAGTCTAGGTTCTCTGCTTCTATTTTCTATCCTTAAATTTGTTTTCTCGTCATTTAATCATTCATCTAAATCCCAAACATATTTCGCTTCTCTCAGCGCCTTCTCCCTCCTCTTTTTTTCTCCATATTTTTTATGGACACCTTCAGCAGTCAACTCCCTCTGAATCTTGAATATGTCTCATAAGAAGATGTAGTAGATCCATCTCTTTTATATTATACGAGTATATACAATTTTAATTTTTAGGCTGAGGCAATTGATTATGACTCTTATTAACTTTGTTATCAACCCAGTAATTTCCCTATGTGTGTGTGTGTATATAAATAAGTTGTGTTACATATATTATTATTATTATTATTTGTGAAGTATTAATGATTTACTTTGTTGATTAATGAGTTTGTAACAAAACTCATGACCATTATCAGACTCTCTCCACCCCAAAAAATGTAATCATGTAAAGTATGTCTTATTTTTCTGTTTGGATCGGTAATAAGTTATGGCATTGGTCTCCCTCTCTTCCCAATCTTACGCTTCAACTACAAAACAGATTTAAGTTGTTTGCTTCATTTTGTGCCTTGTCTGTGTAAAGACAATTCTTCGGGCCTTATCATCTTAACAGTGTATGTGACAAAATATGTGGCTGTACCCGCTGCAAACACTGAATTTGCTGTCAAGAAATCACTAAAGTATGGCTTGAAATTATTGTTTGTTTATATGCTCATATTTTTGTTTGGGTGATTATAAAGAATTCCGTCAAGATGAAAGTTATTTTGTTCAGTGTATAAAATTATGTAAATGAATGTTTGAATAACGGGGACTAATGTCAAAAATGGTACATATTATTGTTTTTTTTAATTAAGTAGTTGCTTGAGTTTAATATACAATTTCTTGAGAACTACTTACGTGTTATATAGACAGTTTAATTTTTTATAAAAAAATATTTCAAATTCCCCAGCAGGAGTAGAAACATTTTATTTGTGTGTTGCTGGAAAAGAACTTAGCAGTAAAGGTGAAGTAGAATGAAATATGATACCGCATAGAAGATTGGGATATTAAACTACAATGAAAAATGGAATACAAAAAAATCTGGGTTTATCTGATTTACCAAAGCCTATATCTTCTTCAATTCTATTAACTGAGTATGGTTTTGTGGAATTTTTTTGTTTGTTCTGGTTATCTTGATGGAAATTGTTCTCTAATATATTGAAATGTTGAAACCAGTATTCAGAGAATCATTAGCAGAATTATTATTAATTTGGTAGCTTCATAGCATTTTCAAATTTGCACACAATTTTGGAATATATTTGCAGGCCAGGGCTTTATTTTTATTTATAAAATCTTCTGGTAAAGGTAAAGTACAAGACTTGAATCGGCATCTTAGCATGCGAGTTTTCACCCATATGTGCTCAGCCGCCTATCCAGAAGTGTTCGGAGACTTCTGGATAGTGTTGCTTCAAGCAGCAAAACTCATGATACGAGGCGGCATTACTCACCTTCCCAAAGCACTACCCGTGTACCCATTTCTGCCAGCTGCTGGGTCGACATGGGTTTTTTTTTTTCAACCACATGTACAATTCACACTGCTTCCAGCAGGAATTGAACACAGCTTGTCTGAATGCCGGTAGCCCAGTCTTGTGTAATTATAATCATTATTATTTTTAAAATAATGTTTTATATATTTTTTTTTCACTTGTTTGCAGAAAAATTGATGAAAGTCTGGTCATAAATTTAATAGTTTAACTAAATTTTATTAAAGCATACCTCTAGACGTTAAATCTATTTGAATTAGGAATATATTTTTCTATTTAAATATTTACCCTATTAGTGATGCAACAAAAATGCCTTTGAATATCATATATATCACATCATGGTTTATATTATTTTCTGAAGCTGTCATCACCATTGCCCTGCAATGGACAACTATTATTAATGTTGTTATGATATCATCTGCTATAAGCTTCTATAAGCTGCTTGATATAAGATCTCATTTATCATATGAAATAAATAGGTCGACCTTGTGCTGCAGGTTTCATTTATTATGTGTTCTCATTAGGTATCAATTACAGGCAAATGTATTGAATGATTTTCATTTAGATTATCCATACATAATATATAGTCAATGTATTTAGGATGATAAACATTTATTTAAAATTCTCTATAAGGCAGCCTCTAAACCTCATATGCACAAAAAAATATTTATTTCCTTAATGTTTATATTCATAAATAGCTATTTTCAAACTAGATTCCTCCTTCCCACCACCCCTCCACCTTTTTTCCCCTTAAAAAGAAATGAAAAGAAAATTTACATTCAGCGTTCCTTATGAATATGGTGGCATCACTATTCTGTGACAGTAGAGATTTCAGTACCCTTCTTCACAGTGTGACATTTCAACACCTTACTGCATTTATTAGAATGAATATTTTTATCATTTGACACATTTCGTTAATTATATTTTTAAAGTGGTATTAAACGAAGTACATAAATATATGTGTTTTTTTTTGTTTTTTTTTTCTTCTAAAATCCACCTAGAAATGAACATTCATTTCTTATTTATATTTTTGTTCCACATAAGTTTTAGTCTGATTTGTTTCTTGTATTTGTTACGGTTGAAATATTTCAGTTTTTTTTTTTTTTTTGTTTTGTTTTTTAACATGTTAAATTATTCCACTGATGTTATGAATAAACAGAAGATTGATATTTAAATGCTCACAAGAAAAAAAAAATGACATGACAATTGTTATTCAATTCAATATTTGTTGTTTATTACTTTAGGCCTATTATTGTTTTAATGTTTTCATTTGTTATGCTTTCAACAACATTCTTTGGGGTTTTTTCCAATGAGCTTTGAACTACAGAGATAATTTAGAAAAAAAATCTTATATAATCATTTTGTTTATATTTCTTTTGAGGTAATATATAGACTCTGACCTAACACCTGGTGGTGACTGTGTTGGGGATGTTGTCATTATTTTCCAGACCTTTGAAAAATCCCCTGGAAATGAGAAAAAACTGCAAGGAAAGTAATTATATATATATATATATATATATATATATATATATATATATATATATATATATATATATATATATATATATATAAAGAAAAAAAACATCATTTTCATCTTCTTCTTTCCTTCCTAATTTGCCTTTCAGCATCGAGGGGAGATAAGGTTTTTCTCTTCTGTTTGCCTCTGCTGCTGTTATGTTTCCTTGTGTTTCGAATATTCCATCAATCCATTTTTTTGTGGTCACCCTTATGGTCTGGTGTTCAAACAACGTTTGTTGAAGGCTCATTGTCTTTCTGCCTTGTCACATGGCTAAATCATTTTATCTGTTGTTTCTTTATATATTCTGTGATGGGGATTATTCCCAGCTTTTTTTTCAGTTCTTTTTTGATCTTATCTCTCAGACTGTTTCCTGTCATTCGTCTAACACACTTCATCTCAGTAGAGGTTATTTCTCTTATTGTTCTTGCATCTAGGGTCCAGGACTGTCATTGGTAGCATAATTTTACTTTGCTTTAAACATAAAAGTTCTGCTAATGCAAAATTGCTTGCTCTTTCCTCCTGTTAAAGATGATGGATCACTAAAGTGGTCAACCTTATGGTGTTTTGTAGCGAAAATCAACCTACAGTATGGCACACCTCAAATCTTCCAGTGCCATCAGACATTAGACAGTTTGTGTGTACCTCTCTATAGTGAGCTATAATTTTAGCAAGTTTTTCAATCTCAGTAAAGAAGTTGATGCATGCTATCATTGTCTCTCTTGTTAATATTCTTCTCACAGTCTCTCTTCTGATTGACCCCTTTTTATTTTTCTGTTTCCTATTTGGGGCTTGTTTTGTAATTCTTTGGTTATGATTACCAAAGGCACATATATGAAGAAGATAATTTATATTAGAGAAGTTGGCATTTTTTTCTTGTTGTAATAACAATTTCTGCATTTCTCAGTTTTTGCTCATTCTTCACTGATTGTTCAAAGTCTGACCCACATTGTGCCTCTCTTCCTCTGCTGTCCTCCACAAGGTTCTCTTTTCCTTTGAAGTAAAGACAACTTCTAGACTACATTTTTATTTAACACAAATGTCTCTAATGAAACAGCCCATCTTTAGATGAAAATTAGGAGTTTATTTTTCATAGAGGTTATTTAATCAGCGCTTAGATCAGTGATTTTCAAACTACCCACAATTCTTCTATACCTTTTGCTTTTCATAAAACCATATATTTTTTCTCACAAAGCTGATACTTCTGCAGGCCTTTGTTACCAATTCATCATCATTTTAATTAAGAGTAGGTCGTGTTAGTACCCTACATGACTCTTTGAACAAGCTGTCTAAAGTGTCTTGTTATAATCAGATTGTTTAAAAGAAACCTTTTTATTTTTTTAAATAATTGTATTAATAGCTCAAATGATTTAGTTAGCAGAACAAAATTCATTTCATTCAAGGCAGCAAGTCCTTTTCAAGAGACTATTAAGAATATATATTCGGTTTGGGGGGGGGGGGGTGTTATTATCTTGCTGGGTTAGGAAGAATTCAATCAAATTTTTTTTATTATGAAAAATTATTGAACCTCTTAAATTGACATAGCAACTGTTCAATTTAGTTTGATTCTTTTTCTTGCTTCGTCAAAACTCTCACCACATACCTGCTCACAACTTGAAAATTACTGATATAGATAGGAAAATATTTTCAGAGTTGAAAATTAAGCAGTTTTTTTAAAAGTACACAATTTCTTGTGAAGTAGGCTGCCAGTAGAATCTTTTCTTTTGCCAAGCAGGTAATATCAGTTCCATTAATATTTTGATCGATTTTGTTAAATTGAGAATGAAAAGGAAACTCAAAACTTGTACATTGCGCAGTGACTGCATTGGGGTATGCTGCCTTTATTCTTAGTCCCCCGGTAAAACTTTTCTGTTGGCACATGCCGAGGTCGCGCACCACCGCCACCCCACCTCCCACCATCCCTGCTGCCCCCATATAAAAATGCAGTAATTGTTGTGTGCGATTTTTATGACTTTAATGTTGTTACAAACACAACAAAAATGGGGCTAAAGTAATAGAGATATCACATTTATATCCCATTGTCTTAATTATGAAACTGTATAGATAGACATTATGTTTAGTGTACATGCCATGATCATATGTTTTAATGGCAGGAAAAAGTCTCATGCAATACTAAATAATTTCTTTTCCACATGTATAAAACATTGTTTAACTTCATGTTTCATTTGTGATTGTACATAATATTTTGGGTATTATTAATTGTTACTTGATGATATCTATGCTACACTGCTTCCCCTACATTCTCTACTTCACTTTCTTGTCATTTTTTTTTTCTTTGCTCATGTTTGAATGAGATCAGAAACACCGATAGTTTTTAATTCACATATATTTTTTTGTTTTCAAAATATTTTTCTTGTTTTCTCATTATTATTTGTAACATATAATTGTATATACAAATAAAATAAAATACAAATTTAATCAGTACACACTATTAGTTTAATATATTTTGTTTAAATATAAAGGTCTGTAGAGAATACAGTCTTGCTGATCTTATTAAAACTTATTTATGAAACCGCAGTTAATAAGATTGCTTGAATTATGAAACAAAAAAATAATTCAGTAAAAAGATGTTTTATTTATTTCTCTCAGTTTTACACTGCAACTATTCCTCTCTGTGCCACCCTTAAACGGGCATTAAAAGTTGGTATAATTTATGTTGTGTTGTGTTTACAACTCACTGCGATATCTGCACCTTTGGCCTAACATACCCAACTTCGAATCAGTTTAGCATTTTTTTTAAGCACTTGATTTGCTTTACCATTTAAATCCTTTTTCGCTGAGCCAAACTGGTTAGTCTATTTTCACATTACAGTCGAAAGGTTATGATCTTGATCAGTTCTAGTTCATTTATCCTTAGTTCACTGATCCTAATACCAGCAGTCAGCTCTGAGTTCCATTACCCTTTCAGTTCAAGAGTTATGCAGAGTCTTGATCCCATAGTATACTTCTAATTTTAGGATCAGTCAAATAATTTCAAATATTATTTTATTCTCATTGAAAACATACAAAACTCTAAACTTAGCAATTGTGTTTTTCCGGTGCGTTTTTGCATTTATTGAGTTTTTCTAAATTTGTTACCTGTTTTTTTTTTTATTATGTATTTTTCCACTTACATGATGATGTTTTGTTTATTTTTGTCGTTTTTGCAATTTCATTTGTTGAGTTGTATGTTTTGCTCACATCTTGATCCACTATCTTCATAAAACTATTTCTGACCCATTCCATCCAAATCATTTAAACACAGACAAATGTTTTAAAAAAAAAAAAAAAAAAAAGATATAATATATATATATATATGTATTTTGTTTTTGTGTGTTTGTTTAGGAAATTATTTTGATGTTTTATTTACATTGACGTATCAGGTATTAGATCTCACAATCCAATGAATTAAGTTGTTTTATGCAGTAAGTATTATTATTTTTCTGCAAAGTAAAGGCGGCCTGGTATGATACTGACCACATCATCCAAAAATGTGCTGTGGTCATGGAAAAATATGGTTGCTAAAACCGTATTCCTCATTCACCTACCATGGCATGTAGGAAACCTTTACTTTTATTATTTCTCTTATTTTAGATCAATTGTGGTGATAAAATGACTCTATGGATTTACAAAAAAAAAGTCTATATGTTCTCCATAAACGGTCCAATGAGTTTGATCCACAATAAGTTGCAAGTTTTTCTGGCAAGAGCAAAATAAAAACTCTGACCCGAACCACTGCAATGTGACAGCATTTGGAGTGCTGCCATTATTTTCCAGCTGCTTGGAAAGATCCTATCAGACCCCAGAGATTGGATCACTGCTGTCATTAATTTTTTTGTCAAAACATATGTTTAAAAAAGCACCCCAAAAAAAGTGTTCTTATTATTTTTATTATTATTGTTATTGTTATTATTATTATTATTGATGTACAGACAATTGAAAAGTATTGGTCTGTTGATAAGTGGGAATCATTACTCTCAGTTCAAGGTAGTAATTTTAATTAAAATGGTTTTACAGACAAGATTACTCCAGTCAGCCAGCTATTTGACAGGGTGCCCATTATGTCTAATATTTTTGGGGAATATAGTTAGCTTGAAATCAACAGGGATAGAACAAAAATAATGAAAAATAACAAAACCCCAAAGGGCAATATATATCACATTCACCCGGTTTTGGAAAGTGTAGACCAATATATATATATATATATATATATATATATATATATATATATATATAATATATATATATATATATATATATATATATATATATATATATATATATATATATATATATATATATATATATATATATATATATATATATATATATATATTTATATATATATATAAATATTTATATATATATATATAAATATTTATATATATATATATATAAATATTTATATATATATATATATATAAATATTTATATATATATATATATATAAATATTTATATATATATATATATATATATAAATATTTATATATATATATATATATAAATATTTATATATATATATATATATAAATATTTATATATATATATATATAAATATTTATATATATATATATATATATATATATAAATATTTATATATATATATATATATAAATATTTATATATATATATATATATATATCTCTCTCTTGGTAGTAATATAGATCAAGAATGGGAAACAAAGAAAGAGATCAGAAACAGGGTAGCAAAAGCAGCAATGAATTTTAAAAACCTGGACAATATATGGAAATATAAAATACTAAGCAAGAAAACCAATCATAGAACATTCAACTCCAACGTATTATCAACACTTACCTATGCATGTGAAAGCTGGAAAATATTGAATGAGATTGAGAAAAAACTAAATACTTTTGATGACAAATGCCTAAGAACAATACTGTGTACAATGGAATGAATTCAAGACTAATATTGAAGAAAGAGAAATGGCCATGCAACCAAAGATCTCATCTACCATTAAGGAAAGAAGATGGATATATGTTGCACATGTTATGAGAAGAGAACAAGAAAATTCTCAACCAGCTCTTCTGTGGAAAACATCAGTATACAAAAATAAAAAAAAAAAAGAGGAAAACCTTGAGAGACACTAAAAATAACACTTATAAGAGAAGCAAAGTTGGCAGGCATAGACTATTTAGATACAATTTTGAACATATCACCTAGAATAGAGATGAGTGGGGAAAAACACTACAAGCCCATGCTGTGTCTAACGGCACGGGAAGGATCAAGACTAATTAACTATATTCAAGATGATATAAAGTATGTCAGACTATTGGTCAGATGGCAGCATAATTTGCCAACAAAGGGATCATAGTAGAGGAATATATAGCTCATTTAACACAATCTTCAACTCAATGTCAAATTTGTATGCTAGATTCTTGAATAATGACCAAGATAAATAGCACCATTATGAAATGTGTGAGATGCATGATGGCAGTCAGATTGAGAGAATTAGATTGAAAGAAAATAAAAAGGAAGTTACAGATCACCTCAAAGTTGAATGTGTAAAGAAACAATAAATTAAATAGTTGAACCATGTGACAAAGCAGAAACAATAAATTAAATAGTTGAACCATGTGACAAAGCAGAAACAATAAATTAAATAGTTGAACCATGTGACAAAGCAGAAACAATAAATTAAATAGTTGAACCATGTGACGAAGCAGAAACAATAAATTAAATAGTTGAACCATGTGACAAAGCAGAAACAATAAATTAAATAGTTGAACCATGTGACGAAGCAGAAACAATAAATTAAAAGTTGAACCATGTGATGAAGCAGAAACAATAGAACAAAATCAACACACAATCAACAGATGTTATAAAAACAATAGCCCAAGAGGTCGTCCTTGAAAAAGATGAACCTGCAAAATACTGGAAACTTGACACCAGAAATGACCAAAGAGCAAAAGTCTGCAACTACCTGTCCTTTGATACTGAAAGATAAATGACAAAAGAAAGAAGAACAAAATTAATTACTTAATTTGGATATATCTGAATCAAGGCACTTGAAACTAAAATTAATATACAGCTATGTAGAATACTTCTGATGGGATGAAAAACAAATTAAATTTACAACAGTTTGGAGTAAAGCAAGAAATACTTTCAGTAGTTAAAGATTAGACAAATGGAATATTTGGTACAGTTAGAGAAACACTCTGAAAGTCTGTGGCTAAAGTGTAAGGTTAAAGGTAAATAGGTAAGAGAGCAGCACCAATAGGAATTGAAGAGTAGAAATCAGGAAATGAACCTTTGAAGCACTGCATATTTGACTAACAAGTTTGCCTTCTTTCTTCATATTAAACTCACTTGACTGCACTATTTATTTGTTTCCAGAGCTATCAAAGGGAGTTAGAATTGGATCTTGGTTAGTTCTTGTTTATTGATTTAGTGGTCAGCTATGTGTCACTCATAATCACTTTCTATGCTGACCTGTGCCTTGTGCCACAGTTTAATTTCAATTAAATAAAACTAGACCCTTTCTAATTATGTTTATTTTAACAGTGGATCTAATTAATGCTTGCATGTTCTTGTAGCTTTGTTTTTTTCTTTCTTTGATTTTTTCTTTTTTTTAATCACAACCTTGATATCATTGCTTTCAGAAATATTCTGTCTGCCCTTTAAAATACAATTCATTTCAAATTTGTATTGGATTGGTTTCAGGTTTACATAATTTATTTAGTAGTTTTCCAATATACACAGCCAAGCTGAGAAAAATGTATTTTAATACTAATCAAAGAGGGCCCAAATGCAGAGTAACAGAAAGAAAGTGTAAAATAGACAGTCAAGGAAAATTTTAAGAATAAGTGGAATGTACTAGGCTCAGTACATCCATAGATGTTGCTAAATTTCCCAAATTAGAACTAAAATGTTAATTTGAGATTCTTGGAGAAGATAGATAGAAGCAGAGATGAAGATGATGGGGAAGACATGGAATGATCTTAAAAGAATGGCAAGAGACAGAACGACTAGGAAAGTGTTTGTTGAAGACCTATGCTCCACTGGGAGCTAAAAAGGTAGAAGTTAATTTGAGATTAAACAAACAGCTGTGTATTGTGTGTGTCACAACAAAAATGTTCTAGAGGTAAAGAAATAGATTGTTATAGAATATGACCTTTTTTAATTTAATAATGTACGGTTGTGTTTTGGGTGAAAACATCATATTATTATGAGGTGTTTATGTTTTCCTGCTCTTTAGAACAAAACAAAAAAAAAGTAATGTTTTAAATGTACATGAATGATTTGTGTTTGTGTCATGTGTCAAATTGAAAACTTTACTGATGCTGCTTGCATATTGGGAGTATATTCTTTTGCAAGAAATAAATTTAGCTTGGAGGGGGAGGGGACATGTTTATGGCAAATTAATTTGTTTATGAATGCAGATAACTGTGTTGTGTTAATGTTATTACCATTGTGAAAACAAGATCCATGATCGCATATGATATCTAAATAATTATCATTGGGGTTTTTTTTTTTTTTTGAAGTGCTTGATATTAGACAGTTATCAATTGTATATCTTAAAATTTAATAATTACAACTGTTGATACTCATTATTTTTAGAGTTGTATGAATATTATCTTTCATTTTTTT
This sequence comes from Megaustenia siamemsis, assembly GCA_032433765.1. Taxonomy (NCBI): domain Eukaryota; kingdom Metazoa; phylum Mollusca; class Gastropoda; order Stylommatophora; family Ariophantidae; genus Megaustenia; species Megaustenia siamemsis. The sequence continues at coordinate 37,904,536 of JAVIAB010000106.1, forward strand.
TCTGAGATAATAATCATAAAACTGTGGAAAAATAATCTTGCCTTGTTAAAAGACTTTCAGGTGTTCTCAATATAGAAATATTTTCAACCTGCCAGCTCTACATTTACTTACATGCTTTTGTGAAGATGTGAACAAGTTAACAAATTAATGGATAGTTCTGAAGATAATGTTTTTGAAATCAAAATTATCTTAATTTTTCCTTGATAATCAGTCTTGACAGTCTCACAATAATTTATTATTTCTGTTGTTAATATTCTGATATGTATTTTTGACCTTTGCTTAATATAACAATATTGGCTTTGTTGAACTGGATGTTCTGTAAATAATAAATATTGGTTTTTTTTTTTTTTTTCATTTAAATTTAGCATCAAAACTGCATCATTTCTTTGAACAATAATACAAAAAATTATTTACAAATTAAGGAGCAGATCACAGCAGTATGAAACTGAATATATTTAGCATCCAGATGCTAAATATAGATCAAACCACTGAAATGTTTTGTGTAGATTATGCCATTGTTTTTGCTTCAAGTACTTCACTGAATTCAGAATTATTTATCAGCATTTACTTAAATGTACTGACTTCATTTGTATTGTTCCACATGAATAATATTTATATAAATTATAAGGTGTGTTGAAAGTTTATTGACTGTTTTTGGTAACTTTGGTTTTCAGTAAATTGTATGTGGAAAGAATGCATTTATTTTTAATTTGAAAAGGAAAAGTAGCTATCCCCAGAAAAAATACAATAGAAACTTCAAACAAAAGAAATTATTGAGTCATAGACAATTTTATTGCATATATTATTCTGTTGTCTATACATACATATTTGTCACTTGGTTTTAAAGAAATGTAAAAAAAAAATGTTTTATTGAAAATATAAAATAGCAGCTTAGCTTTGTCTTTAAAAATACAAAGAAATTGTGGTGGTAGTTGATTTGTTTAGTCAGAAGGTGAACCAGCAGATGTTTTCATCCAGGGAGATTGTCATAGCTCCTGCTTATTCATTTTGTTGTAATATTCATTTAAGAGTTAGGAGGAAGGATTTAAAAAAAAGGTTTAAAAAATCAGCGAAAAAAAAAAAACACACAAAGAAATATTTGTTGCATTTATCACTTACATATGAAAATTATGGTAGTGGCATTTATTTCTCTATCAAATATATTGCATTGTTCATTTAGATGTAATTGAATCCCACATGAAGCAAATGAGATGAAATGGAAATATCTAAGTGGAAATTGTAAAAATGATAGAGAAAACCTAAGCCTAATGAATAATATTTAAGTGCTCAAAAACATGTAATGGAAAATAAAGTGGTCATCATAGATGTGGTGTTCTATGTTGAGATTACCCAGAAATGCTGGTTTATCTTTAATATTCCCAAGTTTTCAAGAACATGTCTTGATCTGGAAAACTGTCATGGAAATATCACTTTCAAGAATTTCTTTGAAGAGCTGCAGATGTCTTTAAACCATTTGGTGTGTCCGTTATGGTTTTGTTTTTATTGTGTCATTTAGACTCATGAATTTTCACTTTGTAGATTAGTTTTAATCTCTTATGGATGTATTAATGTGAGAATAAACTTTTTTGTTAACTTAATTACACTACTTAGAAGAGAAAAGACCAAAAAATGTGCATCAATTATATATATTTTGGATATTTGTTGTGACTTTGGGAGTTCAAGAACTTTATCATTAAACGGAAGTGAACTAAAGCAATAAAATGTGCACGGCTCAAAATTTGGCAATGGGGGATTATTCTTAATCATGTGATGATAAGGTGCTGACTATAAAGTGCACCATGGTTAATTTCCACTGTGCAATAATGTTATACTGATTTATTAAATTCAGCATTTGTGCATGAAAGAGCCAACAGTTTATGTGGAAGATTGTCAGTGCTGGGGTGCAGTTTTTTTTTGGTTTTTTTTTTTTAAACGCAAAACTTGTGTTTTTAAACTGAATGAAAATGTTGATCAAATTTAAAAAATATAAAAAAAAAAAATAAACAATGCAAAAATGGTTTTAAAAAAAATATAAAAGATAAACAAAAAATGAAGAAAAAAAAAAAAGAAACAAACAATAAAAGCAATTTAAAAATGCTCCCAACTGTGTCCTGTTCTTTATTTCTGTGTTGATACTTTCATGTATGTATCTTTTATCCTTATGTGGTAGTGTTTCTTTTGTACATTATTGTTTCTTTATTCATGTACTATTAAGGGTTACTTTTAATAGAAATAGTCAAAACGTCAGTACAAGTAGGAAGCTTTTGATAGCTTTGGCTGCAACCTGATTGTCAGAAGTTCTCAGGTCTGAGTTAAATGTTTTAGTCCTCTGCTGACGTGTGTCACTAAGTTGAATGGTGTGTTTGTGATTGCGCTGTTGAGTTGAAGGATTTATATGCTTTGACTGTGTTTTAAGTAGAAGGAATGGTTATTTGGTTATGGAAGGCCCCAGTATCACTGCAAATGAATTAAAATCCATAATTGCTCAACCGCCCGTGCCAGCGTAATCATCCGAATCTCATCTCCAAAGCAAATAAAGGTAATTGTAGTCCCCATCGTTGCAGTCTCAGCACATGCCAAAAGACATAAGGCGAAACCGCGCAGAAAGTGAACACAGCCAACTTTTCCCTGTCATACGATATCATCATTCATTGAAAGCAAGTGGAATATCGAAACATGATCAAAACGGATGAGACACACAGCTCATGGTGTGCACAGAGCACTTAACTCAGTAGCTCCTGCAACAAGCCGGACTTGGAATATGAGGTAACTGCAACAAGGAACACTTTTCATGCATAGCCTTCAATTGTTCCCGCCGCCTATCCACCATATACTGGGAGTTCACGCCCACTTGAAAATGATGATCGTCATATTTTTAAAAAATGTAGAGCGCTTAATGGTGTTAGGCCATTGTTGTTGACTCCAATTCCGAACATATAGACATACATCAAACAACCGACCGTAAGATTAGCGTACGGCCGGTCTAGAGTCTAGGAATATACGATGAACCATTATGATGATGTAGCACACAAAAATAGCCGTACACACAATTTCGCTCCCTTTCGATTTCGAGAAGGAATGGTGTATGCATGTAATAGTTAAGTAGAATGGTGTATATGTAATTATCTTGTTAAATGAATGGCATATGTTTGTGATTGTGTCATTAAATGAATGGCATATGTTTGTGATTGTGCTGTTGAGTTGAAGAATTTATATACATGACTGTTTTTTTTCATTAGAAGGAATGTTATATGTATGTGAATTTCAATAAGTTGATCAGTGTGTTAGAGATTGTTCTGTTAAGTTGAAATGTGTATGACTGTGTCTTTAAGTTAAAATTGTATGTGTATAGTGTTGTTACTACTATGTGACAATGTCAAGTTTATGAATCAGAAACTTTCCAGAAGTCTGTTCATCAGGTAGTTTCCTGTTTGCCATGTCATAACTCAAGAACCACACTCTATATATGATGTATTGCACATCCTGTGATTTCAAGTGAAAAGTAATTTATAAAACCTACCCCTTACTGAATAATTTATGTGTTTGTTCACAGATGCTGTGTCTTTTTAAAGGTGAAATTGAAGTTTCCTATACTCTGTGTCTTTATTTTTTAAATTTATTTTGTACTGACTTAATTTTTTTTTATTTACATTTTCCTATCTTTTCAACAAGTTCATCTACTTGTCTATGTTTCTCTTTTAGGCGTGTAATCTTCTGTTGCATTATTTCAAATGTCATTTTTTTGGTCAGATTTTATTTTAAGAAAGAACCGTGTCACACCTCAATCAATCAAAGCCCTTTAGACCCCATTTTGGAGCTTTTCTTTAGACTTCTGGTCAATTCTACATCATCCAATGTTGGTTCTAGTTCTTTTGTATTCTGTGTAATTACTAAGGTTGCTAACTTCAGCATAAGTCTACATCTTGCTGCAATATTCCTTCCATTTGTTAAGTATGATTCCATTTCATGAGGTATATTCAGTTTGTTGTCGATTGGTTTATGTTTTGGTCAAAACCTGCCAGATATAGATTTTTTTTTTTTTTTTTTTTTTTGTGTTCGCCAACTTTGACCTTTGGCGAAGTCCCTAGAGACTAGAAAATGAATTTTGCGTGTTAATCCGTTTTTTTCCTGGCAGTGGAGTGTACAGGCAGATAACTGCATGTGCTCATATTTTTTTTTTTAAGTCTATTAGTAAATGACGTTTCAGAGTGCCATCTTCGCATCGAAGGTTGGCTTCCGTGAAGCGCTGTTCCGTTCTGTCTCTTGCTTCAATGGTTGAGGTTGTCATAGGCTGACTTGTCCTTATTTTGATACTAATCGTCCATGTTAGTCTTGGTCTGCCTCTTTTACCTTGTATTTTCCCTTCTAAAGTTACTTTTAATAGCTGCTGTGTCTTTTAACATGGCCCAAAAATCTCATTTGTCTTGTTTGAATTGTATTTGGTAGTTCTCTTTTCATTTTTAGTTGTTTTAAGATGACTTCATTTGTTTTCTTTTCATCCAATGTTTTCTATTCTATAAATCCACATTTCAAAAACTTCAATTTTGTGTTCTTTTTTCTTATCTAATGTCCATGTTTTTGTACCATATAGGAATGTTGAGAAGATATAACATTTTGCTATTCTTCGTTTTAGCCCTGGTGTTATTTGTTTTGATGTTAGTATATTTTTCATGGCATTAAAATTACTTTTTGCCATTCCTATTCTTTTCTTCATTTCAGTTTTACATTTTCCATCACTGGTTTATAGTATGTCCAAGATAGTTGTAGTTCTGAACTGTCTCCAGGTCTATTCCTTCAATTTTGATATCCACTTATAGGTTTTGAGTATTATCTTTGTTTATGGTAATAGTTTTAGTCTTTTTGATAATCATATCTAATCCATTTTTTTTTTTTTTTTGCGAAATTGTGTTCAAATGGCATCGATTGTGATCGTAAGTTCTTCTCCCAGCACTACTCACACAATTCTGAGTATGACCCCCTTTATTCTTACAGTCTCATTTCTTTGGTCAGTCTGTTGAATGCAGCATGTAAGCAGGGCCTTTCCTTAGCTCTCATCAGATGTGTGCCATTTCTGGCAGTGCTCTCAATGTCTGGAATACCTCTGCATCGTGTGGTGTCGTTAATGCTCTGATGAAGGCGCCAGAATGTGGCACGTGATCTTTCTGAGCATACTTACTTGCATAAATCATCCTTAGCTTACTTAACATATTGTTTAAAGTACACCACCTTCTGATAAAGGTCTCTTTTCAAACTCCTCCAGATATCATGTTGTATTCCTCCTGACTTTCTGCCGGCTTGGCGCTTGTCTTTTATTCCTCCATAATTTCTCGACCACTAGGACAGCTGCAACAATCTTCCCCTGCTTCCTGCGAGAGACACTGTTTCTCATTTTATCAATGACGCTCAGTTCTGTGCTTTCATAATGGAAGGTGTTGAACTTGTCTTGTGGCTTCTATTTCTGTCATTCTCAATTAGGATGGCATCTGGAAAGTGATCGCTTCCATGGAATCCAAGTATAGTTCACCTGCATACAGTCGCAAAGGTGGAAGACATCAGTGCCAGTCTATGAGACTCATTATCAGAGTCCGCGATTCGAGTGACCATTCTGGTTGCCCTTCCATTATTCAAGCACACTAAATAAGCTGACACCAGTGCATTAAAGTCTCCTCAGAAAATGACATTCTCCTCATCGAGTGCAAAGAGATTCTGCCACTGCTGTGTGTCCAACTTCCTATTACAGGCATGCGCATTTACAAGAAAGGAACGAGTATGCACTTTAACCGTATGCAGGCTTATTTTCAAGTCTTCATTGTCTCACGCTGTCTATATAAACCTCGGATGTTACCATATTGTTTCGCACGAGGATTGCCTGTCCAATGTGTCGTATATTGTAGAGACAGTGATATCCAGTGGCACCATCTGTCCTATCACCAAGAAATGTTTCTTGGAAGTTCATTATATCGGACGACAGAACGGCTTATCAATTTTGAAGAATGGGCCGTTGTTGAGTTAGTGAGTTCCTGGCTTGCTTTTTGAATTGTTACGTATACTGAACACATTGGGAAAATTGAGAAACGGAGAGATAGAAAGAATCAGAGAGAAAATATACCAGACAGTTTAAGACAATGGCTCTGCAGAAGGTTAACAACAGGAAATAATAAATAACTGTTGAGATCGAAAGTTGTGGAGAGGCATGATCACCTACACCAGCGGTCATGGTACTTGATGATGATTATATCGCCTGACACCATCAACACACTTTAAAGCTCCAACTCAAACAAGAAGCAGACAGATTCATAGAAAAAGATAATACATGGCGAAAGACAAAACAAAATAACATTTCTAGGGACGCTGGAAAATCCAGTCAACTATGATTGACGGAGGCTGTTACTACTACTACTACTACAACTACAACAACAACAACTACTATTACTACTACTACTACTACTACTACTACTACTACTACTACTACTACAATTACTACAACAACTACTATTATCATCAAGTACCGGGACTGCTGGCGTAGGTGATCATGTCTCCACACATTTCGATCTCGACAGTTATTTATCATTTCTGTTGTTGATCTTCTGCCAAGCCATTCTCTTGAGCTGTCTGATATCTTTTCACTTTTTTTTCCCCCTCTATCTCTTCGTCCCTCAATTTTCCCAGTTGTTACAATATATTCCAGTTGTTCTCTTCTCATTACGTGGCCAAAAAATGATGATTGTTTCTTCCTAATATTGGAAATTAGCTCTCTATTTGCTTTGACCTCTTTCAGAACGTCTTCATTACTCTTCTTTGCTGTCCATGGTATTATCAACATTCTTCTGTAAAACCAAATTTCTACAGACTGCAGCGATTTTCTTGTCTGTTGTCCTATTGTCCATGATTCACATCCATATGTTAAGTCTGGCTCTACATAATACTTCTACTATACTACTATCTTTGATCGCAGAGTGAGATGCTACAATCTAAAACACGTTCAAGTTGAGGTAACTCTAACGTGACACCTATCAGATTTAACCTTTGACCTTGTTATCTTCACAAGCAAGAACCTATGAACCTAAACTGACGTTAGCTACGGCCACGGTTAACCTGTAGATCGGTAACATTTATATAGAAGTAATAAATGCACGAACCTGCACATTGTGGCTACATTTAGTGTTTTTAATATTCTGTTCATGCTTTTCTTTTCCATTTCCGCGGCGAGTGGTGAAAAGAATGAACAGGATAGACACGCCAGCACAAAAAGTGGACAAGAATAGCGCCTGCATGGATGATGGAGAACAGAACGCGGTCTAAATAGAGTCTCAGTCTCACTTCAGTCTGTCAGACTAAGACTGTGTAATTAACTGAGTGCATTTATTAAAACTCAACTGTCAGTGAGTATCGCAGGCAGAGGTAAGTTCATAGTGGGTTGAGTTGAGTCGAGTTAGACTCGGCAGGCAGCCCCTTACTAATTATTACTCTACTCACTAGGCTAGGCCCCTAGTCACATGCATCATAACTAAACTAAACTTAGAACTACTACTACTGCTAGGTCACTATATCAATGTAACAAATTTATGTGTACATAACACAGTCAGTGACTTATGAGTAAAACACCCCACAACTAACGTGTGTGTGTGTGAAAAGTGTAAAATTATAGTGGTGTTGTACTCTAATGAATGCAATTTACAAATATATATTGTAATGAATAAATCACAAAAAGATAAATGAAAATGTAAACATTTGATAGTTGATAGTGTAGACATGTTGTTATTTTTAATGTTATATTACAATGTGATGTGTAACTATTTATCCATTTATCGACCTTTCGATCCTCCATAGTCTGCCCATGATAGGGCGTAGATTCACTTACTCTTTCCCTGTTTTGAAATTTTCTTTCTAGCAGTCTCAATACTTGCAAAGATCTTTTATCACATCCCACCATTTGCCCCTGTTTTGTGTAACTACTATTGCTATAAATAATAAACAATATAGTTATTAACTTAAATATATTAAAATACATACAACTTATATCAAAGTTATTGAGTTGAGTTTCCAGTTACACTGTAACTGTTAGTGTTTGACTAAGTTAATGAGTTTAAGTTAGTGAATAGTACACTTTAACTAAACTGAACTATTTATTTGTACACCACACTATAGCTTGATTTTATGTTGAACTATAGTAAGATGTAGGCTGCACTTAAACATTATTATTGTTGGACATTGCAGTGTAACACACATAGTTGGCACAGTTACTGACTCACTGTTGTTAACTGTTACTGTAAGAGTACTACTAAACTAAACTATAGGGAGGACATTTTTTCCTTCATTTCCCTACTTCTTTACCTCCTTTGGTTCATACCTCTTGCGCACCATTCCCCTATTACTCCACTTCTTCCAGACTCCCTCTCTTTTTATTCACTTCTGACCTACCGCCTCTCCTCCTATCCACTTCCTACATACCTGCTTCTCATCCCTCCTCTCCATTTCTCCTCCTCTATACTTCCCTACCTCTCGAGTGACTTACTTCCTCCAGACCACCCCTCTATCACTCTACCGCCTTTCTCCCTACCTACTTGACTTATACCGGTTTCCTTATTCTTCCTCTCATCATCTCTTCCTCCGGTACTCACTCCCTGCCATTGTTGACCTACCTTTCTTCTCTTCCAGTTCTAGGCCTTCCATTTTGTAGAGCCTATATCTCTCTCACCCATCTCCCAGTTCACTACTTTGTCTTTTCATTCACTCTTTCTTTTACCTCTCGCGGGATCTCTCACTTGCAGTATTCAAGTGATTTATGGCATGGTTCGCCCCTCCGGGCCTTTGCTTTTGGGCCTCTAGCTTTGTAACAGAGTATGCTAATGAGAGCAGATACTGAATTATTACCGCTTCTCAATGGACGAGAGCAGTATCATATAGTGGCGACCAGCAGAATTTAAGTATAGATTCTCCAGAATACAAATTAGGATAACAAGTTGTAGAGAGTGGGTAGTGGACACCCACCGAAGTAGAGAGGGTCATGACTTGACCTAGATATAATAGTTGAGGGGGATTTTCCATGAATCTCCACGATTGTCCATGCAAGTTAGTTGTTATTGTCAAAGTCATGGAACGGTCAAGTGGTCATCCAGCTACCAGGATGAGGTAATGTTATTCCAAATAGGTCGTAGAGATTCGGGGAAACAGGATGATTTTGTCCAAATTTGGGAAAGTTCAGGTGTTAGTCACCGAATAAGCAAGTTATCGGACACGGGTACTGCAGGTGACCAGAGAGAGAGTCGCGACTGGTCAGGTGCGACGATCTGATTGGTTACGGACGTTCAGACGTAGAGCGAGAGCTGGAGTACTTAAAAGTCCTACACAACAGTTTGAGTCAGTGGAGTTAGGACAGGGAAGTTAGGACAAAGTCAGAAAGTTAAGTCAGTCAGAAGTTAGAAGTAGAAGCAGTTAAGTAGTTTGGAAACAGTTAGAGTCAGAACAGCTAGAAGTTAAGATTAGAAGTGAAGTCAGTAGTTCAGAAGTTAGAATCTCCAAGTGTAGTTCAAGTCAGTTTAGAAGTTATTCTTGATAGATAGTTGATCAAGAATATTATGACTTTAGTTGTGAAGTGATTGTGTTTCCATTTTGAAGTATTTCAAGAATCTTACATCTCGTAAGTAGACAAGTTGAATGATGTCTGATGAACAATGTTATATGACAGTATGCACTAATGGACATTGCATAATCATCAGTAGTAATCTACGCATGTCCAGAACTTAAGAACATTAGATTCAGAGAAGTGCATCCACTATATTGTATCACGGCGAAATCAATAAACTGATTATCATTATTGTTAAAGAAAGACTCTGTCATGATCTTACATGTTACCTCAATGTTGTGATGTGCTGTGACCATTAAGCAACTATACAAGATAAAGATATAATACAACGTAATGTAATGAAGACTATTACAGCTTCCCTTGCACCATTGACCATCGTTCTCCAGTAGTTTGGCAGCTTCGCCTATCTTTCTTCTTCCCCCACCCTCCTCTCTCTGTTTCCCCGCCACTTGTCCTTCCACTCGCCTGTCTCAATCACGTGTTACTTTCTTAACGCTCCTAGTCATTCTGACTTGTTTCAGCACGGAGGACTGACTTGCTGCTCTAAGCTAAGTGCATTTTATGATACATTTTTATTATTTTTTTTCTCGTTTTCCTTTTTATATATCTTGACGCCCATCCTACCTCTCCTCATGTAGTATTCATTTCTCTCTCCTTTCTTATTTCTACATCCTACTTTTCTAGCCCTCCACTTGATCATCTAACATGTAGTTATAGATAATTGTGCTTCACCGTTTGTTGTCGTTGTCCTTGTATTCTGAAGAAGGCTACAGGCCGAAACATCAGTATTGTGTTGTGTTCCTTCCTTGTAAAGCTGTCATCATACTTTGGAGTGTTTAGCACACCCTACCACTGGCTCTATAGGGAATACACTACAGTAACGTAGTGTACTTGGACTATACAACACTACAATTAGTTACAATACAACTAGCAATCACAGTGGCAGATATTTAGAGGAAGCAATGGTGACCACTTCACCAATATTTTATTAGAATACATAACACAATCACATACCAGCTCCATGATTTAAATGTCAGTGTACAAAACCATGATATAGTTCAAATAACACAAGCTGTTACTAATATACAGACTTCTACATCTGTAGAGGTCAAACTTACTACAGCCATACAAAGGCATCTATCCACCTTGCAATGTGTATGAAAACTAAGTAGGCCATTTCAACAATTACCTCCCTGTTTCCTTAGTAACAACAGAACAACAAGTCAGATGGCGTTCTATCCTCTTATTGAAACATTAGAATTAGTGATGATGTGGAGAAGAATTTATGAAGTGTCCAACTACAAAGGACAAGGGGTAGGGTTCGATCCCAACCGACGGCCTCCGGGTTCACCCAGCCTTTAATGGGTACCGGATTTTTTCTTGGAAAGTGAAGCGGCACGGGTGTAATACCGACCACATTACCCCAAAAATCATGTGCCGAAGGTCTGTAAAATTTATGGTCACTAATATCATATTCCCTATATGCCACTTGGCGTGACGGGGGTACTTTACTTTTTTTTTACTGTAAGAATCACTGTGTTGTGTCTTTATATAAAAAAAAAAACCAAATGACGAGAATTTCATTAATAGCATAACCATGTTTTATTTTTCATAACTTTCAATGCAAATAACTAAGATGTTATAAAAAAAAAAAACTATCTTTACGTCACATAGTACCATTGCTGGTGTATGGGGGGGGGCAATGATAGAACCAGAGGGATAAAGGCCGCTTGGTCAAGCAGTTGCCACGACATGTGAGACTCAGGATTTTTATTTCACCCCCGATAGAAAAAATCCTTTCTGTCTACCGCGAGCTTCGAACACCGAAGGTCGGCTTTTCAGTCAGCGGAACAGTGGTTTTAGCCGCACAGCCACGCGCACCTCCCCTACCAAGATGTTATGATGTAATTATAATTATGTTAATTTAGGGCAATAATTGAAGGAACTATATTACATAAACAAAATTGCAGCAGTATTAATGTCGCAAATTATGAGGTTAAAGGTTAACCGAAAAGTTCTATCTCATGTCTGGCCTCCTAAAGTTTCAAGCTCACCATCCTCCACTGCCACATCATGGTAATACTGTAGTACAGCTACAAGAAAACAATACTTTTTTTTAACAAATGCACTGTTAACCAGATTGTGTGAACTAGTGACGGGGTGAGTGGGTGAAGGTTGGACAATATTCTGGGGAATGAGAAAAATTGAAACATCGGACTGATTGATGTGTGCTGATGAACATTTTGAGGAGAAGATCAGAGTGCCCTATGGATGTGTCTGGAGTCATCATCAAACCGATTGATGTGTGCTGATGAACATTTTGAGAAGATCAGTGCGCCCTGTGGATGTGTCTGGAGTCATCATAGAAATGATTGACGTGTGCTGACGAACATTTTAAGGAGAAGATCAGAGTGCCCTGTGGATGTGTCTGGAGTCATCATCGAACTGATTGATGTGTACTGATGAACATTTTGAGGAGAAGATCAGTGCGCCCTATGGATGTGTCTGGAGTCATCATCGAACTGATTGACGTGTGCTGACGAACATTTTGAGGAGAAGATCAGAGTGCCCTGTGGATGTGTCTGGAGTCATCATCGAACTGATTGATGTGTGCTGATGAACATTTTGAGGAGAAGATCAGATCACTTAATGCTGGAGTGCAGTGATAATGATCCTAGGATTACATATCAATGCATAATATAACTAGTACAACAAGATTATAGTATAGAACTTTACAGTAGCACAACTAAACTCAGACACTACAATACTAACAGTACAAATCGAATGTAAGACACTGATACAATAAAACTATACTATAGGACACTAATGTATTTTCAACTAAGCCAAGTCAGTACCACTTTGCAACTAGACCACAGAACACTACAATAATACAATAGCTGTAGGACACTACAAAAATATAGTACGCTAGTACCACTCGTTCACCGCCCCACATAATCTTAAATTCTAGATTAAACCTAACCTTGCTGGTTGTAACAGCTTCAAACATTTTGCATGATCTGATTGTGGGCCATCCTTGAGGTAAACATTCTGTATGTTTTTTCCACTTGAATTTAAATTAAATTAAATTTTTTTTTTAGGTGGGGAGGGGAGTATTTTTTTATTTTGTTTGTTGTGCATTGATGCATTTTGTTAATGTTCTTGATTGACTGCTCATGTAGGAAAAGAATAATCTCATTTCAAGTTATCTGTTTTGTTATAGACGAAAGATGTATTTCTGATGTCCATGAACCAAAATAGAGTTATGAAACCATTATGTATATGTAAGCAGGGCTTTTCTTTTAATCAGAAGAGTCTGGAACAAGTTCCGGTGATGCTTTAGTAGTTTAACAGTCCCAAGATACATATTTTCTTGTAATTAAAACCTGCATTTGCCACCAGTTTACATCCTCATGTTGTCGACAATGTGACCTCATGAATAAAAAACTAGATGGAAGGTCTCTCATTCCTGAATGGGGTGGGAGCAACAGGTGGAACTATTACACCAATTAAAAAATAACCCATATGTTGAACGACGAGACAGGCCATGTGAGTAAGAGCCGTATTCAAGGCTCTATCCAAGGGGAAGAAAACCCCAGGAAACAAGCTACTCCTGCCTAGTGGTTGTCTTCAGAAGAACTAAATGCTATGGGAAACCTCAAGACAGAAACTACAGGCAGGGTGGGCCCAACAACCTTAGATGGCATCCACCTAATGAGAAAAAAAACTCTTACGTCAAACCAAGATCCAGTCTGCCTAAGTCGGAGTGTGTCAGCAAAAAAGATGAAACCTGGATAGATTGTTATCAGCCAGAGACTAGGAGAAAAAACATGAAACCTCCTCACAAAAATTAGAGGCATTTTGCCTGCAGACTTACTGCAGGATGAATGGTAAAGGTAAAGTACGAGACTTGAACCAGCATCTTAGCACACGAGTCTCCACCCATATGTGATCGGCCATCTATCCAGAAATGTTCAGAGATTTCTGGATAGTGTCGCTTCAAGCATCGAAACTCATGATGCGAGGCGACATTCCTCACCTTCCCAGGGTAATACCCTGGTACCCATTTCTGCCAACGACTGGGTCGACTGTGGGGATATTTTTTTCTTCCAACCACGAGTACAATTCACACTGCTTCCAGCGGGAATTGAACACGGGTTATCCGAACATCAGTAGTCCAGTCAGGTGGTTTTCCCAACTAAGCTACCGAGGCTCCCAAATGAATATGCTGACTTTCTTTTAGTACAAATAAGGTGTAATTTTTTAACACTGATATTTAGGGAGGAACCATTATTGGTGACTCATATTCAGACCTAAGGAAGGGGCAAGAAGCACCCTACGGCAACATAGCTGAAAGTTGTCAGCGCTTCACAGCTGATGGCTTGCACCAGGAACAGTGAAATAGAACTATCCAGACCTGCTCCATCTCTTTGTGGTGCCCCTAGAAACAGACTGACCTGTCTAGTCTGGCCAAGTGAATAGGAGTTGAGAGGGAAGAAAACCCAGTACTTAAAAATACCGTACTGAAGTCAAATGTGTTAGACCAAATGGTGCAAATATCACAGTTCTACTGCAAACCACAACACAATGCATACTGGCCCACTTGAAACATTCGCTACCATAGGATTTAATATGGGGTCAGGGTAAAGAAATGCATATAAATGTGAAGCTGTAGTAAAGGCGATTGTAAAGGAGAAAAGACAAAAATAGGGAAAAAAAATGGCGTGGTTTAAAGCTTTACGCAATTAATGAATGACATAAATTTGAACGACGTTTCAGCCCAATAGGCCTTCAGCAGGAACAACAAACAACACACACATAGATATGTAAGTAAATAAAATGAGCCCTACACAGCTAACTAATAATGAAGTATTTAAAACAAAATAATTTCGAACTAGAATGAGAAATAAAAGTAAAAATGTCTTCTCTGCGTATAGCGCTGTGGCCAGAAGGAAAATAAATGAGGGCTAGTGTGCGCAGATGCTATGCACCAACCAACGATAAAGATGACTCAGTTAAAGATGATTTTTATAAACAGCTACAATGCCAGATGGATGCAAGACGAGCCAAGGATATTATAATCTTGATGGGAGACCTAAATGCTAAGGTAGGATCAGACAACAGAGGCTTTGAAGAGATTATGGGAAAACATGGACTTGGAGATATAAACGAGAATGGAGAGATATTTGTGAATTTCTGCGCCCTTAATCAAATGAGCCTAGGAGGAACAATATTCCAACATAAAAGAATACACAAAGCTACATGGGTGTCACCAGATCATAGAACGGAAAATCAAATTGATCACATATGTATTAATAATAAGTTTAAGTCATCCTTACAGGATGTAAAAGTATATAGAGGGGCAGATATAGCTTCTGATCATCATCTTCTGTTAGCCAAACTTAAAATTAAATTAAAAAGGTATACTACAACGAATAAGGGCAGAAAGTATTTCAATGTAGGGTTTCTTAAAGAACAAGGAATTAAAGATAAATTCGCAGTCACAATATCAAACAAATACCAAGTCCTCCAACAACTAGAAAATACAATAAATATAGAAGATCATTGGAAACAGGTAAAAAATATATGGAAAGAGACATGCGAAGAAACACTGGGGAAAAGAGAACGCCAGAATAAGGCATGGATGACAGCAGAGACCCTGGATAAAATTAAAGAAAGAAAGAACAAGAAAGCAGACATAAATAAAAGCAAAACAAGAAGTAATAAAGCCAAGACACAGGAATCTTACACAGAGGTGAACAAAGAAGTGAGAAGATGCATTAAAAGGGATAAGAGGAAATATATAGATGAACTAGCTAAAGAGGCAGAAGAAGCAGCAAATAAAGGGAATATGAAAGAACTGTACAACAGCACAAAGAAATTAGGTGGAAAATACAAACAGATCAACGCCTTTATCAAAGATAAGAAAGGAAATCTGCTTAGTAATATAAAGGAACAAATGGAGAGATGGAAGGAGCACTTTGAAGAACTTTTGAACAGACCTGGCTCAAATAATCCTCCAGATATACTACCAGCAGAAGAAGAATTACACGTTAACTGCGGAAAACCAAGCAAAGAAGAAATAATGAAAGCCATCAAACTATTAAAAGATGGTAAAGCCACAGGACCAGATGAAATTCCTTCGGAAGCCATCAAAGCAGATATTATCACCTCTACCAAGATGTTACATAATCTATTGGATAAAATTTGGGAGAGAGAAGAAATACCTAAAGACTGGAGAGAAGGTTATATGATCAAACTACCAAAGAAAGGAAGTTTACAGGAGTGCACAAATTATAGGGGAATTATGCTACTATCAGTGCCAGGAAAAATATTAGGCAGAATCATTCTGGAGAGACTAAAAGAGGCTATAGAGAAACACTTGAGAGATGAACAAGCAGGTTTTAGGAAGAACAGATCATGTGCTGATCAAATAACTACTCTACGTATAATAGTTGAACAAAGTCTAGAACTAAAATCCCCACTTTATATTGGATTCATAGATTACGAAAAGGCATTTGATAGTTTAGACAGAAGAATGCTTTGGAAGTTGCTGAGTCATTATGGAATCCCCATAAAGTTTATTAACCTGATAAAAAACAATGTATGAAGGAACAAAATATAGTGTGGTGCATGAAGGACAGCTTACAGAAGCATTTGAAATAAGAACAGGAGTAAGGCAAGGATGCCTTCTGTCTCCATTTCTCTTTCTACTGGCCATAGATTGGATTATGAAAATAACTCAAAACAACAGAAATGGGATCCAGTGGTCACTGACCAAACAACTTGATGATTTAGACTTTGCTGATGACATAGCTCTCCTATCACACAGCCACCAACAGATGCAAGATAAAATGAGTATATTAGATGAGAGATCACAACAGCTAGGACTAAAGATTAATAGAGATAAGACCAACATTATGAGAATTAATGCAGTTGGCAATAACCAAATAAAACTAGGAGAAATACCTCTACTAGACGTACAATCTTATATATATCTGGGCAGTAATATAGATAAAGAGGGAGGAACAGAAAACGATACCAAAATAAGGATATCAAAAGCAAGAGGAGCTTTCATTGCACTGGGAAACATATGGAAATCCAAAGAAATTAGGCTAAATACAAAAATACAAATTTTCAACTCCAATGTTAAGTCGGTTCTATTATATGGCTGTGAAACATGGAGAATAACAAAATTGACAATCACGAAGGTACAGACTTTCATTAATGGATGCTTGCGCAGAATAAAGGGATGGAAATGGCAGGACAAAGTCACAAACGTGGAATTATGGAAATGTACCGGTCAAATACCAGTGGATAAAGAAATACAGCGAAGACGATGGCGATGGATAGGACACACACTACGGAAACCAACTGAGAGTATTACACAACAGGCCCTTTTTTGGAATCCCCAGGGGAAAAGACAAAGAGGAAGACCAAGGAATTCTTGGAGAAGACAGATTGAAGCAGAGATGAAGATGATGGGGAAGACATGGAATGATCTTAAAAGAATTGCAAAAAACAGAACGACTTGGAAAGTGTTTGTTGAAGACCTATGCTCCACTGGGAGCTAAAAGGTAGAAGAAGAAGAAGTGTGCGCAGGATACCCAGTGTAGTTGACCAGCTAATGGGAGGGCCAAAACACAGGTGGAAAGGTTCTAAAAATATGTGGGGTGGATATTGTATAGCTTACCTCAGCTATAATGCCATCGACAATGTCTATACATATATAAAACTGTGCAAGAACATACAGACCTGTATACATACACATATGTATATTTACACACCCATATATATATATATATATATATATATATATATATATATATATATATATATATATATATATCCCTACGCCTTGCTAGGCATATGGGAAATATGGTGTTAGTGATCATGTTTTTCTATGACCATGGCACATTTGGGTGGTGTGGTCGGTATCATGCCAGGCCGCCTTTACTTCCGAGAAAAACCTCTGGTACCCATTTTTAGAGACTGGGTGTACCCCGGAGCTGAAACACCTTTTAATGCCCTTAATGGTTCTGCTACTTGCCGTTTATACCACTCCGCTACTTCAAGCCCCTATTTGCAGGCCCGCAGTTGGTATTTCCAGTTATATTTCTATTGATGATTCTCGATAGCTCGACCCTTGTTGGGCCTTGCCGAACTTGCTATTATGGAGCCACCACTGATACCAACTGGAAGTAACCACTTGGCTATTTCCAGCGCTCTCTGGATATATTCTTAATTGACTTGAAGCCTCTTGCACTGGACTGCTTGAAAGAACTCAAGTGCTGAAAACACTGGATTGACCGGGAAAACTTGATGATAATTCTCAGTCTCCACAGACCAGGGCTTCTGCTAGAATTGAACAATGGCTGCTATCATAATATTGACATGTGTTTCTCACACGTCATTTCTCAAGTTTTCATACGTTGTGGCCTGATGAGAACTAGCACCAGGTGGTGACTCTGACATCGCCCAGCACTGGATGTTGAGTGGCTGAAGACAGCATCTCTCCTATCTGGTTTCGTGATTGGTTGAAATCTTAGTACTTCACGTTGTGCTTATTCGTCTCTGCGACACCCTTGGCCCGTTCTTCGCGATGACAGGTACATCACAATGACAACAGAATATAACAATGACAGGTACATCATAGTGACAACAGAATGTAACAATGACTCTCAAATAAAAGAAATTCACTCACTGGTTTATTGCATAACAGGATCACTCTGCATAACATCCTTAACAACAATGCTGTATTGTCGACTCTCGACACCAACTCAATACTCACTATAATTGTAACATTGTTCTCTTGTGGACAAGACAGCCACCATCTTGGTGTAAACCACCCTTTCTAACATGTCTCTTCATAACTCCCTACATCTATGAAGTTACTAATAACTGCCTCTCCCATGGCTGATCACAGCCACCATCTTGGTGTAAACCACCCTTTCTAACATGTCTCTTCATAACTCCCTACATCTATGAAGTTACTAATAACTGCCTCTCCCATGGCTGATCACAGCCATCATCTTGGTGTAAACCACCCTTTCTAACATGTCTCTTCATAACTCCCTACATCTATGAAGTTACTAATAACTGCCTCTCCCATGGCTGATCACAGCCATCATCTTGGTGTAAACCACCCTTTCTAACATGTCTCTTCATAACTCCCTACATCTATGAAGTTACTAATAACTGCCTCTCCCATGGCTGATTACAGCCATCATCTTGGTGTAAACCACCCTTTCTAACATGTCTCTTCATAACTCCCTACATCTATGAAGTTACTAATAACTGCCTCTCCCATGGCTGATCACAGCCACCATCTTGGTGTAAACCACCCTTTCTAACATGTCTCTTCATAACTCCCTACATCTATGAAGTTACTAATAACTGCCTCTCCCATGGCTGATCACAGCCACCATCTTGGTGTAAACCACCCTTTCTAACATGTCTCTTCATAACTCCCTACATCTATGAAGTTACTAATAACTGCCTCTCCCATGGCTGATCACAGCCTACCTATGTTAAGAACACTCCGTTCTCAATATTTCCCTGCATAACGCATTGCATCTATTGTGGTAGTAATAAATGTCTCTGTTGCGGCTAATCACAGCCTATATGAGGGAAGAACACACCGTTCTAATAAGTCTCTACATAACGCATTGCGTCTATTGTGGCATTAATAAATGTCTCTGTAGTGGCTAATCACAGCCTATATGAGGGAAGAACACACAGTTCTCATAAGTCTCTACATAACGCATTGCGTCTATTGTGGTATTAATAAATGTCTCTGTTGCGGCTAATCACAGCCTATATGAGGGAAGAACACACAGTTCTCATAAGTCTCTACATAACGCATTGCGTCTCTTGTGGCATTAATAAATGTCTCTGTTGCGGCTAATCACAGCCTATATGAGGGAAGAACACACCGTTCTAATAAGTCTCTACATAACGCATTGCGTCTATTGTGGCATTAATAAATGTCTCTGTAGTGGCTAATCACAGCCTATATGAGGGAAGAACACACAGTTCTCATAAGTCTCTACATAACGCATTGCGTCTATTGTGGTATTAATAAATGTCTCTGTTGCGGCTAATCACAGCCTATATGAGGGAAGAACACACAGTTCTCATAAGTCTCTACATAACGCATTGCGTCTCTTGTGGCATTAATAAATGTCTCTGTTGCGGCTAATCACAGCCTATATGAGGGAAGAACACACAGTTCTCATAAGTCTCTACATAACGCATTGTGTCTCTTGTGGCATTAATAAATGTTTCTGTTGCGGCTAATCACAGCCTATATGAGGGAAGAACACACAGTTCTCATAAGTCTCTACATAACACATTGCGTCTATCATCTTCTACCTTTTAGCTCCCAGTGGAGCATAGGTCTTCAACAAACACTTTCCAAGTCGTTCTGTTTTTTGCAATTCTTTTAAGATCATTCCATGTCTTCCCCATCATCTTCATCTCTGCTTCAATCTGTCTTCTCCAAGAATTCCTTGGTCTTCCTCTTTGTCTTTTCCCCTGGGGATTCCAAAAAAGGGCCTGTTGTGTAATACTCTCAGTTGGTTTCCGTAGTGTGTGTCCTATCCATCGCCATCGTCTTCGCTGTATTTCTTTATCCACTGGTATTTGACCGGTACATTTCCATAATTCCACGTTTGTGACTTTGTCCTGCCATTTCCATCCCTTTATTCTGCGCAAGCATCCATTAATGAAAGTCTGTACCTTCGTGATTGTCAATTTTGTTATTCTCCATGTTTCACAGCCATATAATAGAACCGACTTAACATTGGAGTTGAAAATTTGTATTTTTGTATTTAGCCTAATTTCTTTGGATTTCCATATGTTTCCCAGTGCAATGAAAGCTCCTCTTGCTTTTGATATCCTTATTTTGGTATCGTTTTCTGTTCCTCCCTCTTTATCTATATTACTGCCCAGATATATATAAGATTGTACGTCTAGTAGAGGTATTTCTCCTAGTTTTATTGGTTATTGCCAACTGCATTAATTCTCATAATGTTGGTCTTATCTCTATTAATCTTTAGTCCTAGCTGTTGTGATCTCTCATCTAATATACTCATTTTATCTTGCATCTGTTGGTGGCTGTGTGATAGGAGAGCTATGTCATCAGCAAAGTCTAAATCATCAAGTTGTTTGGTCAGTGACCACTGGATCCCATTTCTGTTATTGTGTCTATCATGGTATTAAGAAATGTCTCTGTTGCGGCTAATCACAGCCTATATGAGTGAAGAACACACTGTTCTAACCTACATGTGAGTATCACAACTTGTCCATTATATGTGTCTGCCAGTTCTCCAAACCGTATCTCCTGGTTGGCGAACTGTTCTCTACAGTAACTAACTGAAGTTTCATAACTCCTACTGCAAAGACTCTATTAGCACTGTGAACAATGAACTCCTATATATATAGGCCCGCAGTTGGTATTTCCAGTTATATTTAACTCCTATATATATTGCATAGTTACCTATTTTACACAAATCACTATCTCCTTGAAATAGATCAACCTATTCTCTCACAGTCCTTCTGGGAAGAACAAACAACTATCTCCTTATCCTGACAATTCTTAACTAGCGTCTCACCCACAGTATTGCCTGGTTCAAACTGACCCTGTGCCGCATCGGGTTCTCATGTATAACTGTCTCTTTAACTTTACTCACAACCCCTTGTCTTTTCTAACCTTCGCCTCGTTTTCATAAAACTCTTTGTCTCCTCGTCTATTCACCACAACCCCGCTTTTCTCATGGAACCTGAGCTCCTACCTGTTTGTCTACCCTGACCTTCACCTTTCAACCTTTTCCTTCTTCTCTCACTCCCTACTCTGTTTCAGAGCCTTGTCAGTCCGAACAAAAATCCGCCATTGGATCCACCAGGATTGAACCTGGACCTTTCTGGTGAGGAAGAAATATATATATTATTGAGACCACTCAAGGTGACGGAAGAGAATATTTTTAGGTACAACTATGAAAAGATGTAACAAACATATGACTGAAAGAACTGTTCTCCAGTGGTATCATGTACTTTGTAATTGTTAGAGGGCTTGTACTGACTATAAAAGAAGACTATGTCAAAAAATTATACCTTGTGTACCAACTAATAAATAATTTTAAAAAGTATTTCAGGTTTTCACTTGAATCATTATTCTAAAGTGACTACAATTTGAGTGCAAAACTATACATGAATTTCAAAAGTGGGTGTAATATTTTTACAAGCTCTTTTGGTTGATTAAATATAATCATAGTCCTTTTAGTCAATGACATTTATTAGTTAATACTAATTTTTATTCAAATAGACACTCGTAAACTATATATGCAGTTTCAAATGCTTTAAATGATTATAATTTTTCTTTCACAGGAATTAAGACAAAGTTATGGCTGTGGGGAACTTATTAGTTAAAAAGTGCTTTTGTGGACATGTTCCTGCAGATTTTATGAAGTGTTTATGGCGTAGACAGAACTGTATTATTTTTCAAGCTTCATATTGGACTGAAGGCTGTAGAAAATCTACAAACGACAAAGTGTTAAATGTTTGCAGTAAATATAATTCTGTACACACAAATTCAGAGAGATGCATGAAACATTGTTTAGCATCATCAGCCATGATATCCAAAGAGCCTTTAACTCTATTTGAAAAAAACGTGTTGCCATCATCAAATTACCTTTATGGAAAGAAAGCCCACAGTTTAGCTTCCGATGCCCAGTTGGCACACCCTATTTTTTTATGTTCTGAGAAGTACCTTTCCAGTACAGCTCTTGTAGACACACATGGCTGCTTCACTTATGCAGATATTCTTCATCATAGTATGAGTTTGGCTGTGGAGATACTTCAGCTGTATAATGCAACAAAAGAAATGAAATTAAATGGTGAAAGAATAGCTTTACTAGCAGATCGTAATGCAACCTACACAGTTGGTCTTTATGCAACTTGGATTTGTAATGGGATATGTGTACCACTGTGTGAACTGCATCCATCCACAGAATGGGAATACTTCTTGAAGGATGCTCAGTGTTCCCTGTTACTAGTCACAGACACTCTCTTGGAGAAGATCTCGCCAGTAGTCCAGAACTTGGGTATAAAAGTGAAGGTTATTTCCAGGCAGAGTTTGGGAAAATATGAGAAAAACAGATGGTTTCAGGCTGATCATGCGTCAAACCCCAGGTAGCATACGTTTACAGTTGCATGAATAAATAATTATATATGTTGTTTGTCTGCTTGTTGATGTCCACCTGATAATTGTATGTTGTTTGTCTGTTTGTTAATGTCCACCTGATGATTGTATGTTGTTTGTCTGTTTGTTAATGTCCACCTGATGATTGTATGTTGTTTGTTAATGTCCACCTGATGATTGTATGTTGTTTGTCTGTTTGTTAATGTCCACCTGATGATTGTATGTTGTTTGTCTGTTTGTTAATGTCCACCTGATGATAGTATGTTGTTTGTCAGTTTGTTAATGTCCACCTGACGATTGTATGTTGTTTGTTAATGTCCACCTGATGATTGTATGTTGTTTGTCTGTTTGTTAATGTCCACCTGATGATTGTATGTTGTTTGTCTGTTTGTTAATGTCCACCTGATGATTGTATGTTGTTTGTTTGTTAGTTTTTTGCCAGATGATTGCACAGTAGAATCCGGTTATAATGATATATCGGGACCATCAAAATATTGTCGATATAACCGTATTATAACTGTATCTCATTCTATCCAATTTATGTTTAATAAAATAGGGAATGTACTCTGTAAACAAAAAAATGGCTGTCAAACATGTTCAATGTAGATGAGCAGAGCAATTATCCAAATAAGTGCTATACTTCTTCTCTGCAACAATAATTTCCCATCCAGCATGCACACTCAGTGTTCAAATGTTGACCTTGTCTTCCATGATTTTTTGTGTGTTAAACCTGTACTCTTGAAAATTTGTTTAACAACGTGGCTTCACACATTTTCCTACTGTGTGTAGGGACAGATTGTCACTACTACTGTTGGCTGTGATCAAAATAGAAATGATGTCTTTTGGAATCTTATAACCATTACATGTTTCTCCTTTTTCAGCGAGTGTGGAGTTTTGGGCACACTTATAAAAGACACTCGTCTTGTCTGCATTGTATGTATTCTTTGCTTTAAATTGCTTGAAAATTTCCTGTAGTTTAGTTTGCTCCCACTTATCAATTGTTTCTATTGAAACTGACCCAGCCTCCACGCAGACTACTTTAATTGAAATTCCATGTCACACTTTGAATCAGTTCAGCCAACCCATATTTAGGTTGATGTTGGTATGACCTAGACTCTTCATCATCATCAAGTACCGGGCCTACTGGCGTAGGTGATCTTGTCTCTCCACAACTTTCGATCTCGACAGTTATTTATCATTTCTGTTGTTGACCTTCTGCCAAACCATTCTCTTAAGCTGTCTGGTATTTTTTGTCTTTGCTTCCCTCTATCTGGGAGCCGCAATAGCTCAGTGGTTAGTGAACTGGACTACAAAGGACAAGGGGTAGGGTTTGATCCCAACAGATGGCTTCCGGGTTCACCCAGCCTTAAAATGCGTACTGGATTTTTTTCTGGGAAAGTAAAACAGCACGGGCGTAATACCGATCACATTACCCCAAAAATCATGTGCTGAAGGTCTGTAAAATATAGGGTCACTAACACCATATTTCCCTAAATGCCACTTGGCGTAACGGGGGTACTTTACTTCCCTCTATCTCTTTGTCCCTCAATTTTCCCAGTTGTTACAATATATTCCAATTGTTCTCCTTTCATTACATGGCCAAAAAATGATGATTGTTTCTTCCTAATACTGGAAATTAGCTCTCTTTTTTTTAGGACTAGACTAGAGGTTTGCACTAGACTCTTACCCAACTCTTTTCCCTTTTCAATAAAGATGGGTCCTGAAATCAGGGTATTTTTGCTCCTTTCTTGATAGAACAATGTACAGAAGGGCAGTTTTTGTACAGTGTCTTTGTATTCTGTTTCCAAATTTTATTTCTTTTCTACACCAAACCACCACTTGTAAATGGTAACAATGTTGTTTCTGTCCTTCATGATTGTAAATAGTGTGTTTGAGAAACTATCATGTTCCCTGCATATTTCTGCTTTTCAATTTAACTTTTTGTCCACTTTCTCTATCAACATTACTTTTATTTCAAGTGATGTGCGCTTACACTTCTTGTCAGCACTGGAAGCCATAGCAATAACAGATTTAATGACTTGTGAATAGATTTGAATAAGCACTTAGAAGTGCGCCAATACTTATCTTTCATGATGAAAACCTTACCAGTCACTGACTAGTCTGTCCGATCAAAAAATCACAGTCATTTCTCCAACCACAGGAACAGCACATACTGTATTCTTTGTTTACCTAAACCATGCCTTTCTCATCCACTGTTGTGTGCAAGTAGGCCTTACAAGTCATTTCTAGCCTACATGGTCACTCAATTTACACATGGATGAGAAAAGTACACACTATAAACAGTTGTGTTTTTTTTTTGGCAAGGTAAATTTCACAAAATTTTAAAAAAAGAAGAAAAAAATCTAGGGAATTAAAAAATTGCCGTTATATAAGGATTCTCATTATAACTGATCTTGTTATAATTAGATTCCACTGTATTTTATTTTTTTGTTGGTGTTCACCTGATGATTTTATGTTGCTTGTTGGTATTCACCTGATGGTTGTATGTTTGTTTGTTATTGTTCACTTGATGATTACATGTTGTTCATTGGTATTTACAAGATGAATTTGTGTTCTTTATTGCTTTTCTCCCAACAATTATATGTTTTCTTTTTATTGGTTTTCAGATAATAATTTATGTTGTTCACCTGCCTGTTGATTCATCTAATGATTTCTGCCCTATCTTGTCACATTGAAAAAGGGTACAAAATTAGCTTCAAATGCTCTGTGTTAATGATTTACGACTTTGCTCGCTTGGGGGAGGTAGACAATGCTCTGTGTAGAAGTGATCCCTTAGACCCCCCAGCGGTAGTGATTTACTCTCCTTTTGACTCTGTGCTTATTGTTATTATGCAACTCATCATTTATAATAGAAATAAGAAAAAGAGCTCTTCAGTGTTATTTGGAGCCAGTCCTGACACATGGAAGTGAATACTGGACGAGAGGACAACAGACAAGAACATTTTTGAAGTCCACAGAAATGTGATTTTACAGAAGTATTTTGAGTCAGTGATTGAGTCAGTGTTCTGTAGTATCTACATGGTGGTCATTATCTTTTATATCTACCTTTCCCCTTTTTCCCATTGTTCTGGGCAGTACCCTGAAAGATGTCTGATGGTTACATAGTATAGTAGTATAGTATAGAGCCCCCGTCATGCCAAGTGTCGTATAGGGAATATGGTGTTAGTGACCATAAATTTTACAGACCTTCGGCACATGATTTTTGGGGTAATGTGGTCGGTATTACGCCCGTGCCACTTTACTTTCCCAGAGAAAAAGCTGGTACCCATTTAAGGCTGGGTGAACCCGGAAGCTGTCGGTTCGAACCCTACCCCTTGTCCTTTGTAGTCCAGTTCACTAACCACTGAGCTTTCGCGGCTTCCAGTCTTGTTACATGCTCAAACTATTTGATCTGTTGTTTCATAATATGATCCAGCACTTGTGTTACCCCCAACTCATTTCCTTATATCATCATCATTCTGTCTCTTCTTGACACATCTAACATTCTTCATAGCATCTCATCTCTCTTGTGATGATTTTTTCTATTTTCTTTGGCTGTTATGAAATTTTTTTTTTTTTTAAATCACCAAGGAGCTATACAGCCACATGATATGTTGATAATAATCATAGAATGGTGTATGTTGCTTGTAAATTTTGCCTGCACTGCCAAAATTATGAATACTTAAAAACTGGAAATTATTTTGCAAACACATTACCACTGGTAATGGGCATATTTGCAATACATTTTTTAATAACCATCAATAGTTAAAAAAAAAAAAAATTGAAAAAAATATAATGAAAATATGCTGATGCTCATACTTATTGAAAGAAAAAATATAGCACCAGTTGTATATGCTGTATGGAAGAAATAATTGTGCATGGGAATAGTAATAGTAATATAAATCTGGCAGTCTCTAAAGACAATGATTTTAGTGGTAGTGTAAGGGTTTTACCAGAAGTTGCTGTTTCTTCCTTTGTGAGTGTCTGAGAATTGGCAACTTATCTCAAGATGAGTTTACCTTTGATCAGTCTGGCATTTATTTCTACCCTCAGCTGAATCTGTCTAAGTGAGCTTCCCAGTCAGTTTGCAAAGAAATAAAATTGTTTTTAGTATACATGGGATGCTAAGATGTCAACTAGAGCATGGGCTGAAAGTGGTCAGTGACTCATAGCTGACTGTTTTTATCAGGTTCAGTGAACTAGAAGTGACCAAGAATGTACTCCACCTTGCTGTGGTGGCTTCAAAATTCTTATTTTGGTATCCCATTTAACCAGTCTGGTCAAGTGAGTCGTGATTGAAGAGGAAAGGCAAACCTGATTCTCTTAAAATTCAGGGATAAAGTCATATACGTTGGGTCAAAAAACACTGATAACATGGCTTGTTGTAATCCACAACACAATGGAACTACACCCATTTAATATCCTTATGGAAGCAATTGATGAAAAGGAGTAATTATTTGATGAAAAGGAGTAATTATTTGATGAACAAAAGCATACATGAAGATTTAAACTATTAAATTGAAGTATTATGTTGTGTTAGAAAAAATTTAGTTAATTTATGCAAATTATAGAGAAAATGAAGTAAGTTTGTTGACTATAATACTGCATTTGGCTTTGAAATCAATAATTGGAACAGATTCTCTTCATGCAGGTGAGAGTTCCTTGTTTGATTGACCAATATGCAAACTTTGTTTCTTTTATTGCTGTGTCAACCCCTATAATTTTAGCACTTTGTGTTAGTATATACTGACACTTCACTACATAAGATTGTTTTATATCATTTCTCTTCCATTGTGTCTTTGATATCTGAGCTGAAAGGTTATGTTTACCATTGATAGAAAATGTGTTGCTGTTCTTGGTATGTGTTTCTTGTATTCATCTTTTGTTACATTATCTTAGACAATGTTGTCTTATGTTAGGATCATCATTACTGCACTCTGGATGCTCCCATAGGTGCTCCAAACTTCTCAAAATCTTCATCAGCACACAGTGAAAAATTATGCCAGTTAGGTGTTGGTTGACCATTTCTTTCATTCATCCAGAATATCATTATGTTCTGTCAATGCCAATTTTCACCCCCCAGTACACGCAGTCTAGATAGCTATGGAGTTTCACTTATTGCAAGGTCCTTTGTTCTGCCCATCTCTTTGAGCTTTCTAATGACATCTGATAATTTTTTTTTCACCGGCAGTGTTTGAGGAGAACTTTTTGTTACTCATTCTTTCAGCATTGAAGTTATATTCTGCTTTCTTGATGTTTAGTCAATAACTGTGACTGTTTTCTTTTGTCCCAACTCCACAGCCCAGGTAGCCACCTGTAGCATTTGTTGAACCTTTTGTTATCTGTAGCTCCAGCACTCTTGCCACCCAGTGAGTCTCCATGACTTGTACACCATATTGCTGTTTCAGTTATGTTTTTTAATCACAGTAAACAATTTGTGGCCTTTGAAATGTGGATTTACAGAAGAATAGGTAGAATCGGATGGAAAGAAAAGAAAATAAACAATGAAGTTTTAAAACAACTAAAAATAACAAGAGAACTACTAAATACAATTAAGACAAGACAAATGAAATTTTTGGGTAACTTTAAAAGACACAATAGCCTACTAAAAGTAATATTGGAAGGGAAAATACAAGGTAAAAGAGGCAGAGGTAGACCAAGACTAACATGGACGAGCAACATCAAAAGATGGACAAGTCAATCTATGACAACCTGCACCATCAAAGCAAGAGACTGAGTGGAATGGCACTGCATGGTAGCCAACCTTCGTTGCGGAGACGGCACTCGATGATGATGATCAAACAATGTGTTGTGCTGTTTTGTGATTGTAACATTTGTTTTTCGTTTATTTTAATACAAACCTTTTGAGCTGTCAAACTTGGACAATTCTTCTGGTAGCATTGTTCCTGTCGACAAAGCTTTGGGACACAACCTCCTTGTACTACATCAAGATGGAGACACATCAGAGAAGCTGCTGTTATCAGATGTACTAATATGGACATTTAAAACTGAATGGATTACGGAAAACTATCATTTTGTTGTCTTTTATGAAAAAAAAAAAAAAGAGTTAAATTAGTGCTAGAGAGTCTTAAACATTTGCTTATTTATTACACATTCACAGACAAGTTCGAAGGGTTTTTGAGCAAAGAAAGCAACGATGGTTTGACCGGACAGAAGAACAAGTGATGAAGAAACCAGCATTAATTGTGTATACAAGTGGAACAACAGGAAAACCCAAGGTAGATTACTGTTTCTGCAATGCTTGACTTCTAGTATGGCTAGTTATTCTTTATTTCTCAATATTTTCTCCATTTCTGTCTGTTAAGATAGCCAATCTAATTATCTACTTTTATCAAATTCACTTCTTCAATTGTCTGTTTTATCAGTGAAAACTCATCTTGTCTAGCTTTGTGAAAGAGATAGACATTGATTGTTAATTTTTATTTATAGAAGTACTTTCATTTCAAATGAAAGTTTATGGTTAAAAAATTACCAATTACTTATTTTTAACATGATTCCATGTTGTAGACTGTTACTGTGCTAAAAGGTTCGAGATAAACCAATAAGTTGACAACACTTTTGATTCAAAGAAGTCTTTAAGAGATGGTAATTAAAATGTGTTGAGAAGAGAAATGACAAAGCATCCAAAAATATCATCTGTAATCAAGAGAAGGTGGTCATATGTTTGTCATGTGATAAGAAGAGACAAAAAGAGAATCTCAAAACAGGCCTTTAAATGGGAACCAGGGGGTAAAAGAAAAAGAGGCAGACCTAGAGAAACACTGAGGCAAGGAACAACCAACAGCAGGCATGAGCTCCCTCAGGAAGATTGTACAACTTGCCCAGAACAAAGACATGTGGTGAGATGCGGGTCCTGTCCAAGGTGTGATGCTTGATAACAATGATCACCAGACACAGAGAGTCTAGAATTTCTGCCCGATGTGTCACCTTTTGGCTCAAAAGGACAATGAATAGATGGAATTAAACTGGCTTTAGAATTTACTTTCCACCAAACAGAATAAAAGAAAACAATATTTGTTGTGGGGACAGTACACACATTCATGTGAATACCATAAATTTGACTTTTGTTGATCCTTGCATGAACATAGCTGTGTAATTTTAAATTCTCATCATTTCTCTTCTCTTGTATTCAGGTGGTGGTGATCATTCTAGATTTACTGATCTACTGTCAGGATGAAGTCTTTAATCTGCTCAGGTTGGGTCAATAATCTCAGAAATTGTTTCCCTTTTATAGCTATAAGACTCCTCACCCCTTTGATTTTAACTGATAGGAATCAACTCAACACTAAAGTGACAGATATTTTTTGTAAATAAATTGCCATACTTTTGTACCAACATGTTTTCTCTGATTTCATTTAGTAACTTTGGTGCAGCTGACATTCTCAGACTGTTATATGCTGCAAAGATTCTGAACTCTATCATCTATGTTCTCAGTATTTAGTTTGTTAGTTCCTCTTGGGCCAAATATGTACAAAATATGGCAGAGTAGGGCAGAAATGAAAAAGAAAAGTTCTTCATACTAAATGATTTATCGCTATTATCCTATCAGTCTTGTCTGACTTTGTACAGGACTTGAAAGGCATCTTATCTGGATCTGGATGAGCCTCTCAATCTCAGCAAAGAAGTTTCACATTTTCCATTTGAGGACTTGCTTTGTGATTCTCTTACTATCTTTCCTCATTACATGGTCAACACGTGCCCACATGTAGATGAGATTGTTGGTTGCATGGACATTACTTTTATTTCTTTCTATCTATTGACCTTGCGAGCCGTAGTCGGCCCCGAAGGGCGTAGACCAAGATACTCCTTCTCTTATCTGAATTTTTGTTCTAGCAGTTTTCAATTCTTTTAAAGATATTTTATCAAATCTCGTCATTTGTCTCTGTTCTGTGCAAGCAGCTCTATCTCATTGAGGGAGCCGAATCCTGCTGCTCTTGCCTCTCTCATCAATGTTCTTCTCAGTGTCTCTCTGGGTCTTCCTCTTTTCCTCTTACCTGTTGTTTCCCATATGAGGGCTTGCTTTGCTATTCGGTTATTATCTCTTCTCATCACATGTCCAACATATGACCATCATCTTTTCTTTATTACTGAAGATATTAGTGGTTGATTGGCGATTTCTCTAATTTCCTCATTTGTTTTGAATTCGTTCCACGCTATACCAAGTATTTTCCTTAGACATTTATTTTCGAATGAGTTCAACTTTGTTTCTATATCTCTTGTTGTTTTCCAGCTTTCACACGCACACGTAAGGGTTGATAGTACATTTGATTTGAATAACCTAAGTTTCATGTTTGTGCTGATGAGTTTTGATTTCCACAACTTTTCAAGGCTTCTGAAAGACATTGCTGCTTTAGCTATTCTGATTCTAATTTCTTTGCTTGTATCCCCTTCTCGATCAATGTGACTTCCAAGATAGGTAAAGTAATCGATCTTTTCTACTGGTTTGTTTTCCATGTATATTTTATCGTCTGTTGGAATTAAACTTTTCATGATTGATCTCAAGCTCAATTTTGCTGGCTATTGATGATAGTTCATTTATGTTTTCCTGCATCATTTTTATCTGGCTGCTGATGATTTATTTCTTTACTAGATTTTAATTCATTTGTTCAGTATGGGACACCCAAATAAAAATTGACCTCACCATGTGTCCTAGCATATTGTTGAAAGTAGCAAAACATTGTTATTCCATTTCTTGTGTTCATGCCATCAGACTTATATTTGTTAGACTTTTAAGATGTCCACCTATAGACAACAAGATTCTGGAATTGTTCACTTCGAATCTGTGGTTTCTTTGTGGCTTTACACTTTCAGGTCTCTGGGTAGTAAGATCTGATGTCTAGCCCTCTGAGTAGTAAGATCTGATGTCTAGCCCTCTGAGTAGTAAGATCTGATGTCTAGCCCTCTGAGTAGTAAGATCTGATGTCTAGCCCTCTGAGTAGTAAGATTTGATGTCTAGCCCTCTGAGTAGTAAGATCTGATGTCTAGCCCTCTGAGTAGTAAGATTTGATGTCTAGCCCTCTGAGTAGTAAGATCTGATGTCTAGCCCTCTGAGTAGTAAGATTTGATGTCTAGCCCTCTGAGTAGTAAGATTTGATGTCTAGCCCTCTGAGTAGTAAGATTTGATGTCTAGCCCTCTGAGTAGTAAGATTTGATGTCTAGCCCTCTGAGTAGTAAGATTTGATGTCTAGCCCTCTGAGTAGTAAGATTTGATGTCTAGCCCTCTGAGTAGTAAGATCTGATGTCTAGCCCTCTGAGTAGTAAGATCTGATGTCTAGCCCTCTGAGTAGTAAGATCTGATGTCTAGCCCTCTGAGTAGTAAGATTTGATGTCTAGCCCTCTGGGTAGTAAGATTTGATGTCTAGCCCTCTGAGTAGTAAGATCTGATGTCTAGCCCTCTGAGTAGTAAGATTTGATGTCTAGCCCTCTGGGTAGTAAGATCTGATGTCTAGCCCTCTTGGAAAATTGTTCCCTTGTGCATTCTACACACATTAAAAAACCTCTTGGCAATTGAAAATTGAAAAGAGTAGACCAGATGGCTGCTGACAAAAGAAAAATTAGTAGTAAAAATGTACCAAAAACATCAAAACTCTTGATGATTAAAAATGAGAATACCTCAGAAATCAAGAGAATATCTGCCTGTATGGTGAGGGACACATGGCTGCCAGTGTAAAAAAGTAGGAACATGTGATATACAAATTTCAATCCCTCAGGACTTTGCTTGAGATATAAGGCTGCTGTATGCAAATAACAAACAAATATGGTGGACCAAATAATGTAGATATCATAGCCCCACTGTAGACAACAATACAACATGCAGAACATTTTGTAAGAGTCAAGAAGTAACTTTTTGTTATCATTACCAAAATAACAATGTATATATTTCACTTTGATCTACAACAATTACTTAATGAAATAAACATGACAAGCAAAAAATATGGATTAGATATGAATATTAAAAAAACTAAAACTGTGATCATAAACAAAGAAAATACTCAAAATCTACAAGTGGATATTAAAATTGAAGGAAAAGACCTGGAGACAGTTCAGAGCTACAACTACCTTAGACATACTATAACCAGTGGTGGAAAATGTAAAACTGAAATAAACAAAAGAATAGGTGTGGCAAAAAGTAATTTTAATGCCATGAAAAATATACTAACATCAAAACAAATAACACCAGGGCTAAAACTAAGAATAGCAAAATGTTACATCTTCTGAACGTTCCTGTATGGTGCAGAAGCATAGAAAACAGAACAGAAAATTGAAGTCTTTGAATTGTGGATATAGAGAAGAATATGTAGAATTGGATGGAAAGAAAAGAAAAGAACAATGAAGTCTTAAAACGACTAAAAATGAAAAGATAACTACTAAATACAATTTAAACAATACAAATGAGATTTTGGGGATGTGTTAAAAGACACAACAGCCTACTAAAAGTAATCTTGGAATGGAAAATACAAGTTAAATATTATTAATTAATTTCAATTGTCCACAGGGTGTTGTCCTAACTCATGGGAATTTATCTTCTATGGTTTCTGGGATGAT
This sequence comes from Megaustenia siamemsis, assembly GCA_032433765.1. NCBI lineage: Eukaryota > Metazoa > Mollusca > Gastropoda > Stylommatophora > Ariophantidae > Megaustenia > Megaustenia siamemsis. The sequence goes on from JAVIAB010000106.1 coordinate 37,937,886, forward strand.
CAGGATCTGGGGATGGACATCCAGTGATGTTATTCTTCATGTTCTGCCATTGCATCATGTTCATGGCATTGCTAATGTACTACTGACCCCTTTGGCCTGTGGAGCCACATGTGTAATGGAGCCTAAATTTGATGCTGAAAGGGTAAATATTAATCTTGCTACATGTTTGTATTTGAACTTTTATTACCATATTTGAATCATTTGCATTCCAAGATAGGTCTACTGAAAAATCTAGGCTGAAAATGATCAGAAAATCATAATTGACTGTGTCAAGATCAGCAAATCAGAGATGCAGTTAATAAGTGAGACTCTGAAAACATCAGCATTTATAACCTCTCCCATCTGCTAAGATTAAATTCCTTTGGGACCTATATAGGTTGAGGCTGATTCTGCTAACTAATGTAATAATTAATGCAATAATGATTGTAAAATTTCATGCAATAATTTATGTAAACAAAATTGTTTTGTTTATTTCATTAATATTTTATGCAGTGTAAGCCAAAATGGAAAAACCAAAATTGTTCTACTTCCTTCAGGTTTGGCATCTACTTACATCCCCTGTTGTTCATCATTTGGATCGCAGCATTAACTTGTTCATGGCTGTACCAACTGTATATGCTAAACTAATCCAGTATTATAATGAACATATTGCCAAATCCAAAGCTTCTACTGCTGCAGAGTTTATTTATCACACAACTTCCACAAAAATCAGGTCAGACATTCAATATCCATTTTAATAAGATCATTCTCTAAACCACTTTACATTGGTCAGTTCAGCCCAAATAATTTGAACACTTTGTCACTGCATTTCAATTTTAAGTGCAACAGATGTTCAGCTTAATAGACATTAATTCATTTTATTCATGATACCATAAAGGTAGATTTGGATTGTTGGATGTGTCAGTTTGTGTGGGATTGATTTGCGTTATACATCCTTCTTATGGACTCGGTGGTCTGGAGGTAAGATGTCTGCTTCTGAACAGAGAGGTCCTAGGGTTCAAATCTGCCACAGGTGGTAAGAATTTTTCTGTTTAAATCGATGGGTTTGTCTTGTCTGTCTGAGGGCGGTGAGATTTGATGTCTAGCCCTCTTGGATGAAGGCAAAAAAAATAGAAGGTCCAATGCACACTCTGCACATGATAATAAACCTTTGGCAGTTAAAAATCGAAAGAGTATGCCAAATAATAATCACAGACTGAACAAAATTTGTTAAGATACAAAAATCTACCCAATTACCCCCACAAATTTCAGGGTCTTTACCGGAGCTTTGGAGCTCGTAAGTCTGTGCTGAAATCAACTTCATTGCTTTCACTAGAGTGTGGTGACAGTGCTGCAAGCTAGAGGAGTTGCTGAGGAAGAGATGTGAACACTATGGGGGTTATTTGATGTGCAAAGATGATGATCTGTTAACTAAAATTAAAACTAAAAGCATCATTCTTAAGAAAGAATTTGCAATTCACATTTTCATCATTAAGCCACAGCAAGAAAAATACACACAAAAATAAAAAATAATCTTGTGCTCAGATGTGGCTGGTGTTTCTAGTATGTTTTCATTAAATGTAAGCATTTTCCTCCCTATTCACAGACTTATGGTGAGTGGATCATCAGCTTTGCCTCAGCCTGTCAGGGAGCGGTGGATGGAATTAACTGGACATGATCTGTTGGAGAGATATGGAATGACTGAAACTGGCATGATTCTTTCTAATCCTCTGCATGGACCAAGAATTCCAGGCATATTTCTATTTTTATCACAAATTTCATTTTTTTGTTCAAACTTTTAATTACAGATTTATTTTACTTTGGATTTGATTTCTATTTATATTTTCTATTTTGAATTAGATTGTAGTGTTTATCAGATGGTTTTGTTTATCAAAAGTTACCATAATTTACCTTTAATTTGTCTTACAAACATATTATGCTATCATTGTGTCAGAAAATAAATCTAATTCAACACTAGTTAAAGAATTAGATATATAAAACTTACTTCTACATCTGGTGATAAAAGTATAGAATTTTATAATAGATAGAAATATTATAAAGTGTAATGACTTCTTATAAACCCAGTTAATAATGGTTGTAGTAATTTATAATATCTATCTATTGTCCTTTCGAGCCGAAGACGGCACATAGGGCAGAACCACAATCTCAAAAACAGAAACCTTGCGTGCCAAAAAGGCACATATTGCAGAGATCACTGTTTCTAAAATCGATGGCTCTGTTTCCATAACAATACTTTTTACAATGACAGCTTGTCAAGCCATCGATCAACCTCCTTTGTCGCCTCTTACGACATGCTTGGAAGGTCACAGTGTCACTATTCTTTACTCCCTCATAATGAGGCCCCGGTAACACACATTTATAATATACTGTATATATAAAATATAAGAATTCCCCACTAGATATTCATATGGAAACCATCTGGTAAAAGAAAACAAGGCAGATCCAGAAAATCGCTATGCAGAACATTTACTACGGAAAGCTTAACCATGGGACTAAGAAACAACCAAAAACTACTACAAGAACTAGCAGTAAATAGTCAATTGTGGGACTATGACTTCCGCCAAGGGAGGAACAGAAAATGATACAAAAATAAGGATATAAAAAGCAAGAGGAGCTTTTGTTGCACTGGGAAACACATGGAAGTCCAAAGAAATTTAGGTTAAATACAAAAATAAAAATGTTTAACTCCAATGTTAAGTCAGTCCTATTATATGGCTGTGAACATGGAGAACAACAAAATTGACAATCATGAAGATACAGACTTTCATTAATGGATACTTACGCAGAATGAAAAGATGGAAATGGCAGGAAATGGCAGGAGAAATTCACAAACATAGAATTATGGAAATGTACCAGTCAAATACCAGTGGATATAGAGATACAGCAAAGACGATGGCGCTGGATAGGACACACACTGTGGAAGCCAACTGAGAATATTACACAACAGGCCCTTTTTTGGAATCCCCAAGGGAAAAGACAAAGAGGAAGACCAAGGAATTTTTGGAAAAGACAGATAGAAGCAGAGATGAAGATGATGGGGAAGACATGGAATGATCTTAAAGGAATGGCAAAAAAACAGAATGACTTGGAAAGTGTTTGTTGAAGACCTATGCTCCACAGGGAGCTGAAAGGTTGAAGAAGAAGAAGAAGATGATGACTTCCGCCCTATGTGCTGTCTTCAACTTGAGAGGAAAATGAATGAACACATGTAATGGAGTGCAAATCAGTGCAATGTAATATAGTGTGGCCTCATTTAATGTAATGTAATATGGTGTGGTGTAGCATTACATAGTCATAACAAACTATTTTGTTGTATAACTATAGCCTCTATTTTATTAACAGAATCTGTTGGTACACCACTGCCTAATGTTGATGTTCGTGTTATCAAGCCAAATGTTTACAGTTCCAATGGATATGACATAATTGCAGAAGGTAACTCTAGACACACAATCATTGCTGAAGGTTAGTATTTATTATTAATTTCTTATATAACATCTAAGATTCTTCTTCCTCTTCTTCTATCCTTCCTCCTATGCCGTTAGCATCGAGCGGAGATGCAATCTGCGATTCTTTGCTCTTCTGTTGGCTTCTTTTGATGTTATCCCTCCTAGTGACTCTAGTATTCCTTTTATCCATCTCTTTCTCAGTCTTCCTCTTACTCTGGCATTTTTGTAACATTTGTTTATGACTCTTTGAGTCATTGTTAATTCTTTTTGTCTTGTCATGTGACCGGACCATTTTATCTGTTGTTTCTTTATGTATTCGATGGCTGGTTCAATTCTGAACCCTACATCTAAGATTGTTGCCTTAATTTTACGTATATTCTTTGCTGCAATGTGAGAAATTCCTTTTTCTTTTCTTTTTATTTTATTTATTAAAATTTCTTTTATCATAACCACGATTCTACTAAAATGTTATTAACACAAAAATTATTTACACAAGAAAAAAATAACAGGAATATTGGTAAATTGAGAACATTTTCATACACAATAACACTTTTCTAGGATTAGAAGAACAGTTTCAGGATGAATGATGAAGAGGAGTAGTCAGTAAAGTAAGTAAAGTACCCCCGTCATGCCAAGTGGCGGCGTATAGGGAATATGGTGTTCTTCTTCTTTTCTCTTTTCACTGATACCTAAAAGGTGTCGTGGTTTATATCATTGGTCGTTCTTGTGCTGCTCGAATTGTCTGAATTAGTGATTTCCCTTTGTTGTTACATGTCTCTGTCACTGCATTTATCCATCTTCTTCTGGGTCTTCCTTTTGGTCTTTTTCCATGCATTCTCGAGAAGAATGCCCTAGATATTGAGGATTCATTCTGACCAGGTGGCCAAACCATTTAAATTGTTGTTGTTCTGTATATTCTTGGCAGGGTTTTGTTCCTACTATTTTTCTTATGGTTTCATTTGGTATTCTATCTCTTCTTGTGTTGTTTGTTACTTTTCTCAAACAACGCATCTCACATGTATTGATCTTTCTTACATGTGATTTAGAAAGGGTCCATGTTTGACTTTCATAGCACAAAGTTGGTATGAAGATGCTATTTGTCATTTGTTGTTTAGCTGGCATAGAAATGTTTGGATGTCTTAGCAATGGTGAAAGCTGGTATGTGACAGCATTTGCTTTTTGTATTCTCATGTCAATTTCTCTGTCTACTTTTCCAACTTCTGTGAGCATTGTGCCTAAATACTTGAATTCCTCTACTTGTTTTATTTATTTATCTTTGATCTTGATGTTTAATGGGTGTCTTAATTTGCTTATTCTTATAGCCTCTGTTTTTGCTGTGTTAATTTTCATACTGTAGTTTGTGCAGCTTTTATCAAGGGATGTTAAATGCTGTTGTTATGGTGTTAGTGACCATAGGGAATATGGTGTTCTATCTATCTATCTATTGACCTTTCGAGCCGTAACCGGCCCATAGGGCGTAGACCAAGATACACCTTCTCCTATATGAATTTTTGTTCTAGCAGTTTTCTTTTAAAGATATTTTATCAAATCTCGCCATCTGTCTCTGTTCTGTGCAAGCAGTTCTATCTCATTGAGGGAGCCGATTCCTGCTGCTCTTGCCTCTCTCATCAATGTTCTTCTCAGTGTCTCCCTGGGTCTTCCTCTTTTTCTTTTACCTGTTGTTTCCCATATGAGGGCTTGCTTTGCTATTCGATTATTATCTCTTCTCATCACATGTCCAACGTATGACCATCGTCTTTTCTTTATTACTGAAGATATTAGTGGTTGATTGGCGATTTCTCTAATTTCCTCGTTTGTTTTGAATTCGTTCCATTCTATACCAAGTATTTTCCTTAGACATTTATTTTCGAATGCGTTCAGCTTTGTTTCTATATCTCTTGTTGTTTTCCAGCTTTCACACGCATACGTAAGGGTTGATAGTACATTTGATTTGAATAGCCTAAGTTTTGTGTTTGTGCTAATGAGTTTTGATTTCCACAACTTTTCAAGGCTTCTGAAAGACATTGCTGCTTTAGCCAGTCTGATTCTAATTTCTTTGCTCGTATCCCCTTCTCGATCAATGTGACTTCCAAGATAGATGAAGTGATCGATCTCTTCTACTGGTTTGTTTTCCATGTATATTTTGTCACTTGTTGGAATTAAACTTTTCATGACTTTAGTCTTTTCATGATTGACCTCAAGCCCAATTTTGCTGGCTATTGATGATAGTTCATTTGTGTTTTCCTGCATCGTTTTTATCTGATTGCTGATGAGAACTATGTCATCAGCAAAGTCCAGGTCCTCCAAATGGTCTCCTTGTATCCATTCGATGCCTTTATTACCAGTGCAGCATTTCTTCATTATGAAGTCCATAACAATTCCAAATAACAAGGGCGATAAAATACATCCTTGTTTAACCCCATATGGTGTTAGTGACCATAAATTTTACAGACCTTCGGCACATGTTTTTTGGGGTAATGTGGTCAGTATTACGCTCGTGCCGCTTTACTTTCCCAGAAAAAAATCCGGTACCCATTTAAGGCTGGGTGAACCCGGAAGCTATTGGTTGGGATCAAACCCTACCCCTTGCTCTTTGTAGTCCAGTTCACCAACCACTGAGCTATCGTGGCTCCGCTTGGGATAGAGAGTGAAAAGACTGAATGTTTTATGTGTAAAAATATTATTTCATCATCATTATCATGTGCCATACCGGTTGGCGTAGATGATCATGTCCCTCCACAATCTTCTATCTACAGTGCATCGTATCAGTTCTGTTGTTGACTGTTTTCCATGCCATGACACCAAGCTATCCAGTATTTTCTCTCTTTGTTGCCCGCGATCTCTCTTTCCTTTTATTTTGCCAGTTGTAACCAAGTATTCCAACTTTCCTCTTCTCATGATGTGCCCGAAAAATGTTGATTGCTTCTTTCTGATGTTTTTTAAGAGCTCCCTTTTTGTGAACTTACTCATTGGTCTTTTTAGCTGTCCAGGGAACTTTCAACATTCTTCTGAGAAATCCCATCTCTGTGGCCTCTAATGGTCTTTTCATTTGTTTGTCTACTGTCCATGATTCGCTTCCATAGGTCAGAATTGGTTCTATATAGCACCGATGAACTCGCTTTCTCATTTTTATTGACATAGATTTGTTGCATAAGATATTTTTCATTTTCTGAAATGCCATTTTGACCTGAGCTATTCTGCTTTTTATTTCTGTGGTGCATCTCCCATCTAATGTTATTATTGTGTCCAAGTATTTGAAACGTTGCACTTGTTTCAGATTTGTCTCGTTTATTTTTATACTGCATGATGGTGGTGATTGTTTCTTCGATATAACCATTACTTCTGTTTTCTTACTATTCAGACTGAGACCTTTCTTGTTGCTTTCTTTCACTATTATGTCTATCATTTCTTGTAGTTCATTCTCTGTCTCTGCTATTAAGACTGTGTCATCCGCATATCGCAAATTATTTATGTTGTGACCGTTGACTTCAATTCCTTTTTTGTCTACTATTGATCTCATAATATATTCGCTGTAAAGTGAAAACAAATCCGGTGACAGAACACAGCATTGTCTGACTCCTTGTTTTATATATTGGAATTGTCCTGTTTGGTTGTTAATTCGTATAGCTGCTGTTTGTTTGCTAGTACATGTTTTTTATGATTTGCAGATCCTTGCCATCAATATTTAATTTCTCCAGCATATTGATTATTTCCACATGTTTTACTTTGTCAAATGCTTTCGTGTAGTCTATAAAGCACATATATAGATCTTTCTTTATCTCTATAGATCTTTCTATCAATGTTCTTAAGGTGTATATTGCGTTATTGGTGCCCTTTCCTTCCACAAATCCACATTGTTCCTCACTTATTTCTGGTTTTATTTTGTTCCTTATACGTCTCATGATTATTCTTAGTAATATTTTAGTCATATGGCTCATGAGACTAATAGTGCGATGGTCTTCACAATCAGTGGCTCCTGACTTCTTCGGTATGGCTACAAAGATAGATTTTAGTAGATTTCGGGTATGTGTCCAGTGTTATATATGTCATTGAGTAATTTTGTTATGACTTGTACTCCCAGCTCTCCTAATGCATTTATCTCTTCGATTGTTATATTGTCAGGACCTGGAGCTTTGCCTCTTTTCATGTGTTGAATTGCTATTATTTCAGACAAGCAATAATGATTAAAAATTTATGAACTGATAATAATATTTGAAAGCAGTTTGAATATACTGTTACAAAGTGTTTCTAAAGCCTTTGTTTGTTCCTTATTTGTTATTTTCTTCATGCCTGTTTCTCCTTTTAGGCATTTTATAACCTTACTTATTTTATTGTTTTACTTCAGCTAAGGATTTAAGATTCTTGCCTAATTGGACTTTGACTTTTTGTGTGTGTCTAAAATAATATTTTAATGTGCATAAATTACTATGTTGTTTTTTTCACTTTAAGGTGAAAAAAATGAACATGGGGATCTGCTGGTTCGGGGGCCATCGGTATTCAAGGAATATTGGAACAAACCAGAAGCTACTGCAGAAGCTTTCACTAAAGATGGATGGTTTAAAACAGGTATGGTTGCTTTTATAGCAAAGCAAATACATTTATGACATTTCTAAGGAAGTCATTTATACCAAGAAGCTGTGCTGAGACTGCTATGATGGGCACTGCAGCTACCTTTCTTTGTTTGGGAGATGAGATATTAATTCGGATGATTCCACTGGCATGGGCGGTTGAGCAATTATGGATTTTAATTCGTTTCAAAGGAGGTTGGGGTTAAGGTCTTCATTAGAGTTTGTGCATCTGAGCTGTAGTCATCATCAGTACTTTCATTAGTATACAGCAAGAGTGCTTCATAATGGGGAATGTGCTGAGGAAGGGATCTGAGCACAAAGTCAATTATAACGAGGAGAACAGGTGGAAAGATGCTTGTTCTTCTCCAAATAAGGTGAACACAGGTTCGAATCTTAGTAGAGTCCATGGAGGTTAAAATAAAATCCCTGACCATTTAGTGACGCAGTATGCAAGAGGTCATTATTCTGGAGCCTCATAGAAAACTCCTGGCACAAATGTTAATAAAGTACTCAGTACAAAGGTACTTTTATCACAAAAGGGTGTTAGATAAGGAACATGAAAGTTTGTATGCTGTGCAGCAGTTTTGAATTTGAAATGTATTTGTTGAAAGCATGAAACCTTCTGTTCACTACAGGTTAATGATTTAGGAGGAGATTATTGCAGGAGCTACTGAGTTAGGTGCTCTGTGCACAACGTGAGCTGTGTGTTTCATCCGTTTTGATCATGTTGCAATATTCCAATTGTTTATGATGAATGATGATATCGTATGGCAGGGAACAGTTGGCTGTGTTCACTTTCTGTGCAGTTTCGCCTTATGTCTTTTGGTGTGTGCTGAGACTGCTACGATGGGGACTACAGCTACCTTTCTTTGTTTGGGAGATGAGTCAGTAATTCGAATGATTCCACTGGAACGGGCGGTTGAGCAATTATGAATTTCAATTCGTTTGTAGTGATACTGGGGCCTTCCATAACCAAAGAACCTAAGATTTAGGAGACCACATTACCAGTGAGAAAATTTGACAAAATCACCATGAACATTGATCACAGTGAAAGACAAAATAATAGAGTGAAATTAGTAGACATTTGGGTGATCATTCTCTAGAGAACCTACCCGACTTCTCACTTAATTCTGATATTCCTGTGGCAGTCCATTTTAATTTCTTGGAGCATTCTTGCACTGACAACATCCATGTTGCTGGCATGATACTGTGCTCCTTGGAGGAATAGAGTTGTTTTTCTTTAGAGAACTGCCTCATAACTCACCTTGGTTCTTTAAACCCAAGTGGGATTCACTGTGTTCATTCTTTTATTTAATTATACTTTATGCTCCTTTCTTTACATTTTATTTGCACATTATAGGCATATTTTCTATTCACAGTTTTAGAACCATCATTATTTTGTTTTCTGTTGTTAAATAATGTTAATTTTTGTGTGTACTTACAAGAGGGTCTTAGATACTGTGGCCACTGTTCACTCTTTAGTTTATTCTAATTTTTAAGCATTTATTCAATTTTATTTGCTTTTGTCCCAATTGAGGACCTTTCAATTGTACCACTGTTTACATCAACTAAAGTGCCAGTTTTAATTATGTTACGATGAATCTTTCTACACTTTCGTCACTTCCTTTTGTACCCATTCAAGTGTCAAGGGAGATAAACGTTCTAGTTCTTGCCCTTTTGGTGGCTTCAGTCTGGCCATCTTCCTCTGGATCTGTCACTTACTCTTCTCAATTCTCCTCTTTTAATGTATGCTTTGTTTAGTAAGGAATCACACTGCAAGAATTATAAATGGGTGAACCAGTTTATTTGCAGTTTCTTCTTGTATCTTATGATTGATTCAATGCCTACTCATTCTCTTATAATATCATTTCTGATTCTGTCTTTTCTGGTCACTCTAAGCACTTTTCTCTTGTCTCATCTTAAGATAGACATGTCAGCTAAAATATCTGTTTCAGCCAATGTGTCTGTTTTTAGAAATTATTTTTTTTTTAATGAAATTTTTTTTTAGGAGACACAGTAAAATTTTCCAATGGTGTGTATTATATTGTTGGTCGCACATCTGTTGATGTCATCAAAAGTGGAGGCTACAAGATCAGTGCCCTGCATGTTGAGCACAAGTTATTAAAGCACCCTGACATTGTCGACTGTGTAGTTGTTGGGGTGGCAGATATTACCTGGGGACAGAAGGTACCTTAACTGTGTGTAAATGTTAAACCTCATCTATAACATAATGTTCACTTGTCTCTGACAGTAACATGATTTTTTTTTTCCTCTGCTGTTCTGCTTATACTGTGAGGTATAGCAGATAGGAGTTCTGTAATTTTATGGGCATCACTGGTTGTTCAATCATCACTGGCAATTTGGATTCAGGAAAAACAGTGGGACAAAAGAAGCCATGCATGAGGACATTGATTGAAAACTACATAGAAGTAAACAAACCAATATATGCCTGCTTCATAGACTACACCAAAGCTTTTGATAGAATACACCATAATCAACTTATAGACTGCCTAAAAGATATAAATCTGGACAACATAGACATACATAAGGAGAACTCTACACCCATTGATATAAAAAGAGGAGTAAGACAAGGATGCATCCTATCACCAAGCTTGTTTAATCTATACACTGAGCAAATCTTGAAAACCATCACAGAGATGCCAGGCCTAAACATTAATGGAAAGATAATCAATAACCTAAGATATGCTGATGATACTGTACTACTTATAGAAAATCCTAAAGATCTACAACAATTGCTTAATGTAATAAACATGACAAGCAAAAAATATGGACTAGATATGAATGTCAAAAAGACTAAAACTATGATCATAAACAAAGAAAATTCTTAAGACCTACAATTAAATATCAAAGTTGAAGGAATACATCTGGAGACGGTTCAAAGCTACAACTACCTGGGACATACTATAACCAGTGATGGAAAATGTACATCTGAAATAAACAAAAGAATAGGTATGGCAAAAAGTAATTTTAATGCCATGAAAAATATACTAACATCAAAACAAATAAACCAGGGCTAAAACTAAGAATAGCAAAATGTTACATCTTCTCAATATTCCTGTATGGTGCAGAAACATGGACATTTGACAAGAAAACAGAACAGAAAATTGAAGACTTTGAAATGCGGATTTATAGAAGAATATGTAGAATTGGATGGAAAGAAAAGAAAACAAAACAAACAATGAAGTTTTAAAACAACTAAAAATGAAAAGAGAACTACTAAACACAATTAGAACAAGACAAATGACATTTTTGGGGCATGTTAAAAGACACAACAGCCTACTGAAATTAATATTGGAAGGGAAAATACAAGGTAAAAGAGGCAGAGGCAGACCAAGACTAACATGGACGAGTAACATCAAAAGATAGACACGTCAACCTATGACAATCTGCACCATCAAAGTAAGAGACAGAGTGAAGTGGCGCTCCATGGTAGCCAAACTTCAATGCGGAGACGGCACTCATTGATGATGATGATGATGATCCCTGGTTGTGCAGCTTGAGTTGTTGTCATCTTTAATTTATTTAAACCTAGATTATGATACCTATATGTAGATTCTCCCGTTTACAATACCGTAGTAAAAGTTACTACCACTTAAATGTAACATTTTGAGTTTGGAAAATCAAACTTTCTTTGAACTTTTGCTACACAGATGTGCGTTTATCCCTGATGAGATATGGGGATTGGATGCAGTAATCATTTCCTGATTTCCAGTTGATTTTTAGAATACAGACAGAGAAATAATTTATTTTAAAAATGAGCCGTGTTCAACTTGAAAAGAAGCCAATCTTAAACAGTTTTCATGAACATAAATGAAGAACCTTCTTGAAGTAGTTGCCGAAATAGGATAGACTCATTCAGGAGGAAATAAGAAACAAAATATGTGCATTGTCAGAAAAGACAGAACAGAGAGAGTTATATGGAAAATATGAGCCATAGCATGAGAGTTTAAACAAGCTCAGTAGACATGAGCAGACCAAGATTTGAACATGTCAACTTTGAACATGTCACTGTGGTCTCAGAGCACATCTACACAAGATAAGACTCTGTGACTTTGCAACATGCAACTGTGGAGCATCCTGACAAACTCCAGAGCATATTCTAGAGGACTGCAGCATTCTCAACACTGTAAGAACACAAATATGACCCACAGAAACAAGCTATGGGGAATCAGTGAAGATCTCAAACGCACCATCTTGTTCATGACCTATGATAGTCTAAACATCCAAATGTTGAGCAGTAGCTAATTGCTCAAGTAGCACAAAGCACGTTTTGAGGAATTTGCCTGAAACGAAACTTCCATCATATCTACAGGGTGTCTTACTCGCTATGAACTGTGGCTTTTCCTCATTAATTCTAACACTGTTAAAGATATTGCAACAAAATTGTAACACATTCGTTATGTGATAAAAGAAAAGGAATATTTCTGTAGTGTGTACGTGTGTGGCACTAATAGTTGTAACTCAGAATAGTGGGCTGCCAGGTATGTCTGACGCGCATCTATCATTTGGCTGAGTGTGCCTACACAATATTGTTGTTCATGAGGATTTATGTACACATGTGAGTCAACACAGGATACCTGGAAAATGTTTGGTTTTCTCAGGAGGACAGAGCGGAACGGTGCTCCATGGTAGCCAACCTTCGATGCGGAGACAGCACTCAATGATGATGATTATGATGATGATGAATTGTTTTAAACTAAACTTTCAAGGACATTAATATTTAATTTTTATTTCATCATATAAAACAGACTCTAAAAAATTACAATTTTATTTGTGGGAATTAAAACTGTTGATGTAAATAGCAAATTGTGCTGCCTTATCAGATAGATCTTTGAACAGGACTTATAAAAATGACCAAATGTAATCTTTCTCATTGGTTAATATTGTCATCTGTCTGTTCAACATCTTGTAGGCAAATATCTTAAAGTTACCTTTTTTTCTGTTTCCAGGTGGCAGCAGTGATTATTTTAAAACCAGACAAAACATTAGAACTTCAAGAACTTCGAGAATGGTGCAAAGCTCACCTACCCCCTTATGAGATTCCAACGGTTGTCATATGTGTTGATTCCATTCCGCGTAATGTTCTTGGCAAAGTAAATAAGAAAGAGATTGTTAACATTTTTTTCCCAGAGTCTGTCACTAAAAGATTGTGATTTGAGGCATTGTAATTTATAAATTAGCAGTGATCTCTGCAATATGTGCCACTTTGGCACGCAGGGGTTTCTGTTTTTGAGATTGTAGTTCTGCCCTATGTGCCGTCTTCGGCTCGAAAGGACAATAGATAGATAGATAGAATTTATAAATAGTCTTGATATTGTTAAACACACTATAATTGGAAAGTTTTTAATTAAAATATAATGGGTTGTTTTTGTCTGGCAGCAATCATAAAGACTGTGCAAATATTATCATTATTTCACCTTAAATATAATGTGCTATTTTATGTGGAATTCCAGTTGTTTACCTTAATATTGCTTATTACATCTTCTGTAATCATGTAATGATTTCTACTCTTCAACATCTGCCCTTAAATCTGCATAATTTGTGTTGTTTTATGGTTTAAAGTGAGCAGCCTTTTGACAGAAATCTTCCTAACTTCAGCTCTGCAGTTTTTGAGTACATGGTGGTTTTTTTTATCTCTCCTTTCGATCCCTACCCTATTGGCTTAATTATTTATTATATTTCCACATACAGCTGTGAGGTACATTACGATCTTAATCCGTTCTGATTCACTGATTTTATTCTTCTTTCTGTTATCCATCCAATGTTGCAATGAAGCATCGCGGGGGAAAGTATAATATAACCTGATGGCTGTAGATATTGTGTAGTTTGTTCTCTTTGGTCACTTCCCTTTTAGGTGTAGTGTCACTCTTTGGGCATATCTGGATGCTGTTACTGTTATGGTAAACATTTTTTGGTTCTTGCAAATCTTTAATTCTCTCTATCCACCTTTTTCTTGTCTACCTCTTGCTCTCTGTCCTGAGGTTTAGAAGCAGAAAGTTTTTGATGTTGATTGGTCTGGTTTCATTCTTACCACCTTACATTCTTTATTTGTTGTTTGTGTATGTGTGTGCATATATATATATGTGCATATATATTTATATGTTGTTTGTGTATGTGTGTGCATATATATATATATATATATTCATTTTCCTCTTGGGCTGAAGACAGCACATAGGGCAGAGGTCATAGTTTTCTATGACTGATGATTTGGTTGCAAGTTCTTATAGTTTTTGTTTGTTTTCTTAGTCCCGTAGTTTAGCCTCCCCTAGTAATTGTTCTGCATAGCAATTCTCTGCGTTTGCCTTGTTTTATTTTACCCGATGGTTTCCACATGAATACCTAGTGGGAAAGTTTTTCTTCATTTATTCTCAGCACATGACCAATGTATTTCCAATGCCTTCTTATAAAGCTCGACACATATTCTTGTTTAGATTCGTCTCTTATCTATTTGTATGAAATGTTTTCTTTCCAGCTTATATTTGAGATTCTATGAAGACATTTGTTTTCAAGTGCATTTAATTTCCTATCCAAAGTCTTGGTGGGTTTTCAACTTTCACACCCATATGTTAGGACTTGTTTCACACAGAAGTTAAACGATCTACGTTTTGTTCATTTACTGAGAACTTTGGATCTCCAGATGTTCATTTGTTTGTTGAAAGCATTTTATACTAGTGCAATGTATATCATGATTTCTGATGTTATGTCTCCATCTCCTTTTACTGCCAAGATAGGTAAAATATGTAACTTTTTGTAAAATTTCATTGTTAATTGTTATATCAGAGGCTATGTTGGTAATATCCAAGGTTTGCGGGGTAGAGTTCTGCCCTACCAAAGGAGGAGTGAGACATCTTCTTTCCTCTGCTAGTCTTCAGGGAAAATATCCAGGACTTTTGTTTTGGTTGTTTTGATCTGGAGGCCAATTTGACCAGAAATGTTTTGGAGTTGTTCTATTTTTTCTTGAGCATCAGTGCATTTTGAGCTCAAGAGTACCAAGTCATCTGCAAAGCCGAAATCTTCCAAGAGTTTATTTATCAATCCATTTAGTGTTTAATTGTCTGTCTTCTATGGATTTTCACATGGCCCAATCAATTGAAATTCCAAATACAGTCGAACCTGTCTAAGGCGACCATTCACGGGACTTTCAAAAACTAGTCCCATAGGACAGGTGGTCCTGCCTCACAGGTTTCACATAATAAATAGAGCGATAAAAAAAATTTTATCCTAAGCACTATGAAAACTAACCTGCAAATCAGCGTAATCCATGAGTAGAACATAGTGCACATGTCGGTCTACAATAGCCACTGGTTGGACACTTTTCATAAAACACGATAGTTAAACACACAAAAATATTTTGTCGAATCACTGATATTCGTTCTTCCAGCGTTAATGCTTTTGGTTTTACACTTTTGACACTGGCCATTTCCTATATTGTGTGTAACACTTTTAAAATCCACAAAAATAATTCACTGAGATACTGTACATGTACGTGAATACACTCTAAGCGGGCAATGACTAATTCTTTAGTTAATTCCTGTAATTTATACGGGCCACGCAATGGTCTACTCTGGTCTAGACGGAACCGCGAAGTGATGTCACTTCACGAATCATAGATCTGTGTCTGCCGTGTTTCTCACACCAGTATTGACTGATAAACGTAACACGTCCCACTGTAATCTGGGACTCACTAAATACGGGAAAACTTCGACACCTGTAGACACCTGTGTCGATCGTTTATGGCTCCCAGCGAGACGGAGAAGGACTGGCTGGTCAGTGTATCGTTATCTCGGATTACCCGCGTGTCGTAAACGGGATAAATAACATTGGCGGCGGTTAATTAGCCTGGTCTCTGGTCGCGTCATACGGTGAGCGCCGTAATCAGTGTTAGCATATAGTAAAAAACTCGGGGAAATTGTAGACCCGGTCCTATAACCAGGGAAACGCTTTAAACAGGTGGTCCTAAGACCAGGTTCGACTGTAAAAGCAGTGACATGACAAATGCTTATTTTCCTCCTGTTTCTACTGAGAACTGCCAACTTCTGTTCTCACACAGCAGATTGTATCTGCATAAAAGGCTGTTATAATATTCACATAATTTATCATAAATCCATAAATGTTAAAGATTTTCTATAGTGTAGGTCAGTGTAAAACATCTAATTCCTTTTGGAAATCCACAAAGTTATTGAGCAAAAATTGAAATTCTAATGTTGTAAGAATGATGGTTCTGAGGGTGAAAGTGTGATGCTGTCTGAATCCTGCTTGCTTTTCTCTAAGTTTTTTATCTTCTGACTTCTTCAATCTGTCAAGTATCATGCTGCTGAAGAGTTGACCAGGTATAGATATGAATGTGATTCCTCGCCAGTTGAGACAATCTAGTAAATCTTTTCTCTTTTTTTTAAGGGGGCTTCACAATCACGCCATTTTTCCATTGTTGTGGTGGTGATTCATTGCCCCACACGTTATTGAGCAGTGATATGAATGAAGGTGTTGTCATCTGCCACTTTCAGCATTTCTGCTGAGATATCACCATCTCTTGATGCCTTGTTATTTTTTTAGTTTCTTGATGGATTGTCTGAATTCAGTGAGTAAAAATCACAAGACACGTTTAACATAACACACAGAACAAAGTAATTTCTTCATTGAGATGTGAGACGTTTAATGTTTGTGATCTTTTTAATATTTCTTTGAAATGTTCTATCCACCTTTGTTTCTGTTTTTTTCTCTGATAACAAGATTTTGCCTTTCTTGTCTTTGATAGGGATGTTAGTTGTAGGTGGATGATTGTTTCATTATAGAGTTTATAGCTTTGCTGTTCACTGTCTTTGCTACTTTTGCAGCTTCTGAGGCTAGATTGTTAATAAAATTGTGTTTGTCTTTTCATGCCCTGGCCTTTACTTATTTTCTAGTTGATTATATGCTTATTGACTATAGGCACAGATTAGTTTTTATATTTTCTTTGATTTTCACATTGAGTATTCCATCTATCCTTGTGTTGTTTGTTATCTTTCTCAAGTATCTCATTTCACATATTGTAATCTTCTGTGTCTTCTGTTCAATGGATTGGTAACATAAGGTTGGTATGAAAATGCTGTTTATCATTCGTTTCTTAGCTGTTAATGATACGTTTGGATATTTTCAAAGTGGAGCCAGTTGATAACTGATAATGTTTGCTCTCTGTACTCTTGTTTTTATAATTAGTCTAATTTTGTTGCCAGCAGCCAATTATGAGCTGCTACCTGTTTTTATCTTATTCACTATCTAGCTTTGTCAGCCTCAGTTACATCACCATTTCCAATGACCTCTTCTGTTAAAGCACGACACATATTCTGTTTCGCCTCTTATCTTATCTTAAATGTATTCTCTCCAACTTATGTTTGAGATTCTTCTGAGACATTTGTTTTCAAAAGCATTCAATTCCCTATCTATCTGGACTGGGTGGATTTACTAGCATGGTGGTGACAGTTAAAAAAAAATATTAGTACTAACATCATATCTCTGTAAGTCGTAGAGGTAGCAGAGCATGATATGACTCTTTCTTATAATTTTTCTTTTTTTAATATCTTTAGGAGATCATTTGTGGTGTTTTTAAGTGCTGATCTTTTTTTTTTTCTGTTCATTACAATATAACAATATAATCAATCGGACATAGATCTTATGCTGGGCACACAAGGAACTCTTGGCAGCTGAAAATTTAAAACAGAAGGCTGCATTTATGCTGTCCAGTCAAAATAAAATAATAATAATTGCTACTCAATCTTCTGTAATTAAATGTCTGCCATGTAAGAGCCTTGGTGGCTGAGTGGTTGGACTGCTTGCTTCCTGAACAGAAGGATGGGGTCAAGGTAAAGAAATGCTCATAAATGCATAAAATTGCGAAGCTGCAATGAATCTAATTGTGAGGAGAAATGGAAAAAAAATAGATATAGAAAAAAATTGTAACTTTTTTTTTAATTTTAAATACATATTTGTATGTGTGTTGTATGTTTGTTCCTTCTGAAGACCTATTGAGCTGAAACATCGTTCTGGTTTTTGTTGTCCACTTGATACAGGAAGCTTTAATCATACCGTTTTTTTTTTTCGCTTCTCCTTGATCGGAAGGATCCAAGTGTGATTCCCAGAAGGAAGTGGCAGATTTTTTTTTTCGGCCTGACAAAGCTCAGGGGTTCTCCCAGCCTCTAAAAGTTGGTTCCAGAGATTTTTCAGGAAACTAAATGTCGCCTGGCATGATACCGACCACATCACGCAGAGATTTTTCAGGAAACTAAATGTGGCCTGGCATGATACCGACCACATCACGCAGAGATTTTTCAGGAAACTAAATGTGGCCTGGCATGATACCGACCACATCACGCAGAAGAAATATGACCACTAACACCATATTTTCTATATGTCTAGCAAGACTTGGAAGGGATCATATGACAGGAAAAATAATCTGAATAGGCAGACTCCTCAACAGTATAATACATTAAATCTAATCTAAAATGGCTAAACTTCAGCAAGTTATTGGATCAGTAGCAAACAAACATCTATTAAAGGTAAACGCAGACACATATTCTGGTGATATGTCAGTGTGATGTGTTTTCTGTTTTCAATATTAAACCACAATGTTTATTGAAATACTGTATTTACATGACATCGTATCATATTATTTTATGTGCAAAATTGAATTGCTGTTATAATTTGTATGTAATCTTGGTCTGTTGGACACAGACACTCTGGGCATTACCTCATTTGTGTCAATGTATTTGGAAAATAAATGTACATGTTAGCTACATAGCTTACTTTGTCTTCTTTATTTTCTCTGGCACATGAAGCCATCACTAGAGATTTCCACTGTTGTCTACCTTGAGCCAGCCTTTCTATGCCATGTCTCTTTTTAGTCTTTCTTTTATCCTCTTGCAATATGGATTCTGGCAAAGGACTACTCTAGGCATAGCTGAAGGAGAAGTAAAGGCATCAAGATGCATAGAGATGTGAAGTTGCTGTAAAGCTGATGATGATAATGATAATTTTTAAACAAAAAAAAAAAAAAGGCATAGCTGACTGAACATTCTAAGAACATGGCTTATTAAGCAAAATTTTCTCTTTAGGACCTCTGTAGTTATATCATTTCTGCAGGTTCTCTTCTGAAGATCTTTTTTGGAGACAAAGTTAGGCATAAAAGCAAACAAGTATGTGTTACTGCTTTGTCTGTTTCTGTCTCACAGAAAATAACCACTTGTTCATTGATGATTTAATGTAGGACTGACGGTTGTTATTTTGTTTGCAAAATTTGAATAAATATATTTTCTTGAAGTCTGTGTTGTTGTGTCTATTAAAGCTAAAACCTGCATAATTAGGGGTGAGGCAGGGATGCATTCTCTCTCCATGCCTGTTCAACATCTGTGCTGAGAACATCATGAGAAATCTCAGAAACGCTGACAAATTTGTGAAGTTTGACCCTTTCACAATAAATGGCAACATAATTCCAGAACTCAGAAATGCTGATGACACAGTTTTCTTCTCTAACAGTGCAGAAGGATTGCTGTTGTTTGTTTGCATTCACCACCTTTATATCTCTAGCAAAGTCCTGAGGGACTGAATTTTGCACGAATATCCCTTTTTTGTATTTTTCACACTGGCAGCCATGTGCTCAGGTGTCCCCCTCCATACAGGTAGATATTCTCTGACTTCAGCGGTACTCTCATATTTTTATCGTCTAAAGTTTTAATATTTTGGGAAGATTTTTCCTATTAATTTTGCCCTGGCAACAGCCATTTTAAATGGCCTACTCTTTTCAAATTTCGACCGCCAAGGATTCTTTAATGAGCACAGAATGCACATAGGACCGCCTGTTATTTGCAGTTTTCCGAGAGGCTTGACATCAGATCTCACTACCCAGAGACCAGGGGAGGGTAAAGCCATGGATTTTATTTTATTTTATTAATTTTTTTCCCACCACCTGTGGTGGGAATCGAACCCTGGATCTTGTCTAGATGTCGACGTCTTACTTCTAGACCACCCAGCTCCAGCCACCCCTGCCCGCAGAAGGATTAAAAGAGACAATTGAGTGTGTTAAAAAACAGTGAAGAAAGAGCAAAACCTATATTTAAACATACAGAAAACTAAGATAATGTCCTTTAACAAAAAAAATTTAAAAAAAAGGTAAGTACTCCCTTCACGCCAAGAGGCGTTTAGAGAATATGGTGTTAGTGACCATACATTTTACAGACCTTCGGCACATGATTTTTGGGGTAATGTGGTTGGTATTACGCCCGTCGTGCTGCTTTACTTTCCCAGAAAAAAATCCGGTACCCATTAAAGGCTGGGTAAACCTGGAAGCCGTCGGTTGGGATCGAACCCTACCTCTTGTCCTTTGTAGTCCAGTTCACTAACCACTGAGCTATCGCTGCTCCCCTTTGACAAAAGGCCAACCCAAAAGCATCATCAAATTAAACGCCATGAAGAACATGTGGCACAATACCAGCAAAGCAGTAAATTTAAATTACTAAGAACATGTATCTTCCTGATAGCAACATACAGTTCTGAATCATCGACAATCTTGCAAACAGAAAGGAAGAAAATCTATTAATTCGAAACAAAATGCAACAGAAAAATCCTTAAGATATCTTGGATAATGAAAAGAGCAATGAAGACATATTAAAATATTTAAACTTTAAAACAAACTGGCTTAAAAACACCACTCTACGGAGGAAATTATAACTATGGCCACATCATAAGACTCAGACAGCTGGAAAGAACAATAATGGAATCCATGGTTCCTGGGCGATGCATCTGGGGCAGACCAAGAAGAAGGTGGTTTAAAGACATCAAGATCTTGAACATGACAACAGAAGAAGTGGGAGATCTGGCTATAGACAGAAATTCTTTCTGACGAGCTGTGGTGAATGCAACCTCCTGCAAGTACTTGCGACCTGGTGATGAATATCTACATTGGTCCAGATTCCAAAATTCAAGTTGCTATTAATTGTTTTTCTGATTAATTGTTTTTCTGATATTTGGCTGTTTGACTAACAGTCACAGTTGGTATACTACTGCTGTAGTTTTCTGCCGTCATACTTAAATTTTCTCTGACAATTCTGTTCTCTGTGAAAATGCTCTCCATAGACCAGAATTCTGAGATCTGTTGAATTTTGTAACATTGACATACATGTTAATAAGCCAGGTGATCTAATTAACTTCATAATTTCCGTACTGTATATGCTAATTATTTATATATATATAATTATTCTCCCTATCAATAAATATCCAGAAGACTGTGGTGCTTCAACAAGGTGTAGCCAGCCCTGCAGCTAAATCATTAAATAACATACCCCTTGAACCTGTGAGAAAGTTCACCTATCTCAGTTCTATGGTCACAATGTCTCCCTTGAAGAAGAAATAAATTCCCAAATCGGAATGGCAGCTTCCACATTTGGTAAACTTAAAGATAGAGCATGGACCAATGAAGCAGAGTATAGCAGTGAGAAGTTGTATGAAAATAAGTAGGGAGTAGGGTATAAACAAAGGGGAGATAAAGGAGGGATGAGTGATATAGAATCACGTGAAAGTTCAAAGAGTGAACACTTCGTGGAGCACAAGATTTTGAAAACGAGGCAGACAGGTCAGGGTTGCCAATTTGGCTTTTTTTAGGCCAAATTCCACAAATCTGGCTTTTTTGGTTTTTGTTTGGCCTAAAGAAATTCTTTGGCTTTTTTGGGTTTTTTGGCTTATTCCTGGCTTTTTTTTTCTAAACCAGTAGTAAAAAAAAAGTATAAACCACAATTTCAGTAAAAGTTCTTTAAAAATATAATTATTTTGCTCCAAAAATGCATCAAATCATCTGACTTTAATAAGAATTTGGCGCACTTTTGCAAATTACTTTCACTTTCAGAATCCATAGGTCTTAATTCTTAATGTTTCATTCTAGGAATATTCTTCAAAATAGTTCATTTTCAAAATTGAAACAAAACGAACGTGTCGTGACTAGTCGTGAGTCGTGAGTCGTCGTACAGGAGTGTACCTAGGACGTGCGCTTAACAAGTCGACTAATTATTTACATTACTCTACGCTGTGTTTGATAAAGATATTACTTGTGTTACTCATGGCTTCTTCATCAAAGAAATGGAAAGCATCTTATGATAGCAATCGTAAGTACAATAGTATTTGGGAAGAAACATACCCATGGCTCATGAAAGCTTCGGATGGATCAGAGGCAGCATATTGTAAACTCTGCCGGTGTACGATTGTACCAAAAAGAGGAAACATCTCAAATCATGAGAAATCATCTAAGCACATGATGAGAGTTCCATCAAATAGTCAGACACAACTTAGTGTCACTCAAAGTCCTAGACAAAATAACGATAAAGTTAAAACAGCAGAGCTCCAAATTGCTGTAAGCATGACCTGCCACTGTGCAATTCGCACAATTGACCATCTGAGTGAAATTATGACAGCACATGGCCAGGGCAGTACATTAGGAAACATCAAATGCACAGAACTAAATGTTCATGCTTAATAAAAAATATAATATCGCCAGCACTAAAAACGGATCTCATCCATGACTTTCAGGACAAGAAATACGCCATCATTTTAGATGAATCTACAGATGTCTCCACACAAAAATACTTGTGTATCTTAATTCGGTTTTTCAGTGAAAGAAAACAGGAAATTCTAACAGGGTATCTTGGGCTAATTCCCGTGCAAGAAGCAACAGGAGAAAACATATTTAATTTGATTGATGGTGAAATAAAAAAATGTGGCCAGAGTCTCACAAATTGCATTGGATTTGCATCAGATGGAGCGTCAAACATGGTTGGCTGTAACAACTCAGTGTGGTCTAGATTAAGAAATGTATCTCCTTCATGTGTACAGCTGAAATGTATTTGTCATTCTTTGGCACTTTGCATTTATTATGCAGTAGCTAAGCTACCGTCAAATATAGGATTTTTACTATCAGAAATACCGCAATGGTTTTCCCACAGTAGCCTAAGACGAGAAGCCTACAAAGAATTATTTACAGTGATGAATACACCTACAGAATATGAGTCAACCAGAACTGCTCCACTGCCTTTTGAGAAACCATCAGCTACTCGATGGCTTGTGCGAGGAAAAGTTATGTTTAATATTCTGATGAATTGGGAAGAGCTAAAGGCTTATTTCATGAGTACTGAATTAGCCCAGTCAAAGTTTGACACAAAATACAACGCACGATTGTTAAAGGACATGATGTTAGATTATAACAATTACTTGTTCTTTGTTTTCGCAACACCCGTTGTGCAGGAATTTGAAAGACTCAATGGCCTTTTTCAACAAACTAAAGCTGATCCTCATGAACTGTGTCAAGAATTATTTTTACAAAAGGCAAGTCTTCAGAACAGATTGTATGATACAAATGGACAAAGAAAGGATATAAATCAAGTTGATTTTGGTATCAAATTTTTAACAGAATGTAATACGTTCCTACAAAAGAACAACAACACTGACGCTCATCACGAAATTAAAAATGTCAAAGAAAGATGTATGTGTATGCTAGAGGAAGCTCTCAATCAAATAACATGTAGACTTCCTTCGGCGAGTAATATATTTCAAAATCTATCAAAGCTGAGTCCACGGATTATTTTAAATCAAGCTTCGAGAGCAACGTTTTCAGACTTACCCTTCTTACACCTAGCAGGAAGTAACATCAGCACTATTGAAGAACAATACAGAAAAATTATATTGATTGATTGGAAAGAAGATACCATGTTTAAGAAAGATGGACTTCCTACTGACAGTGAACAGTTTTGGATTGGCATACATCAGCATCAGTCATTCAAAGAGTTAGCCAACTTTGCCCTAACTTGTCTGATCACCCCATGCAGCAATGTCATAGTTGAAAGAATTTTCTCCATTGTAACGTCAGTGAAGACAAAAGCAAGGAATAAGATGCAACTGCATTTGCTTGACTCTATTGTCAGGATTAGAGCAGAACTGTTGCTTTCAAACAAATGTTGTAAAGACTTCATCCCATCAGCAAAAATGCTCAAAGAATTTACATCAGAGAATTTGTATGCTGTAGAATCAGGTAGCTCTGATGCGGATGACGTTAATAATCTTGATCTGGAGAGTTTCATGTGATGTGAGTATAGCAGAAATGTTTGGCCTTTTTTTGGCTTTTTAATTGACTATTTGGCCTAATTTGGCTTTTTTTCAACACTTTTTGGCCTAAAATCCAAAAATATATCTGGCAACCCTGAACTTATAGGCTGAGAGAAAGCCATACAAGTGACATTAATTAGAAGTTAGTAGTGCTGTTCGTGGGAAGCAACTTGATAAGTTGGCTGTCCACAAGTAATAGGTGTACTTAGGTCAGGTAGTACAATTCGTGATTATTGGATGAATGGACTTGAACGGGTGGTTGACTGGCTATCAGGAGTGGTTAGTACATGAATAAACCAAGTCATGTGTATTATCAATGGTGTTCATTCATGCTTTATCTTGTAGCCGTGTTGTTGTCCTAGCGATGAACGGACACTGGATGTCGTGAGCAACAGAAGTCACAACGCAGAGTCGATGAAGAACCGTTCAATGGCCAAGGGCAGGCAGAGCTGAACGAGCTTCCTGCCGATACATTCCAACTGTAAGCAGAGTGAGGGCTCAGGTTTCAACGAACCTTCACGATGGTATCAGAGTTCTAGTACAGTGCATACCGAATGGGCACATTGGCCCGTTACATGCTGATCTCCAGAGCTTCTTGTCAAGGCGAAGAGCAGGCAGATTTGAACAAGCTCCTGCTGATACATTCAAACTGCAAAACAAAGTAACTAACTTTAATGTCTTACGAGCCAAACTCCCATCGATCATGGCAACACTTAGGATTCGTAGACTAAGGTGGCTGGGCCATGTAAGAAGAATGGCAAACAATCGTATTCCCAAACAAATATTGTATGGAGAACTTAAGGACGGAAAGAGGGCAGACCAGTGATGAGATATAGTATGTTTGCAGGGCTTCCTTGAGGAAATTTTCTATAAGTGAAAGGAACTGGGAAAATGTGGCTGCGGATCGTAGCACATGTGTAATAAAAGGGGGGGGGGGGTTGATAGGAAAGGATGAATATGTGTAACAACTGAGTGAATGAATGAGTGAGAAAAATGTGGAAAATGCACGTGGAGAGAATGGGGAAATTAGCTTGAAATCAGCTATGGTGGACTAATGTATTCTCGACCAAAATGGCAGCTTATTTATATTCGAGCCATGGACTAAGCAATGTTTACTTTGAACACCACGATATCTGTTATTGCAGCGAGTTGGAAGATTTTTGAAAATGTATTCAAGGGTTTGAACATAAATGTTTGTTCACAGTTCGTTAACCTTCGCTGTAGATAAAGTCTTTATTTGATGGCTTCGTTTGTGACCTTGGTAGCTAAGGACCTAACTTGTGCAAACGGATGGCATTGGCAGGGATCATTTTGAATCTATGAAGTGGGCTCATTTTGTGTTTAACTCAAAAGCATATGTGCTTTTTAACCAAAGACCTTTTTCTTTGGGGACTCAAGGAAGATATCCCCGATGGAAGAATAAATTGTACTATTAGTCCCATAAATGATTCGCTTCCAGAGGTTTATGATGTAAACAAAGCAGTTTTGTCATTGCAAGTGAATAATGTCCACACCTATAATTAGTCAGGATTGTGTAGCAGCAGCAGCTTTATAGCGAACACAGAAAACATCATAGGATTGTGCTGTTCTGAAACAGCTATGCCATGCTACCCTAGAATTGCCCTTAATGGGATTACTGTGACCACAAACCACTCTCCATGTGTGTGCCACATATTTACACCCCAGAAAGAAATACTGAATATAACAACCTCATATGCCGTCTGTGATATTAATGACCACGGACCAGGAGCCTCATGTATAATTGATACAACTGGTGCACCAAGCACTTCATCAGCAGAGCCAGATCTATGGAATGTTAATCTGACATTGTTCGTGAATGATGTCCAAGTTAATGTGGCAGCAGCTACAAGACGGGAGCAGAGAACATCATCAAGTTCTGCTGCTATAAAGGAGACTTGCCTTGCTATCCCAGAATTGCCTTAAATGGGATCACTGTAGTTGAAAACTTCTCCTCTTGTGTAAACTACACATTCACATCTAAGAGCGAATCAGTGAAGGTCACAAAATCATATTCTCTCTGTGGTTTTACTAACTACAGGTCAGGTGGCTTCTGTTGGATTGGAAATGATAACTTACCACCACTGTGTGTCTATGTGTTTGGAATTGGAGTCATCAACGATGGCCTAACATCATCAAGTGCTACGACGATCATCATTTTCGGGAGGACGCGAACTTCCATGGTATATGGTGGACAGGCGGCAGGAACCATTGAAGGCTATGTCTTAAAAGTGTTCCTTCTTGCAGTTTCCTCATATTCCAAGACCGGCTTGTTGCAGGAGCTACTGAGTTTAGTGCTCTGTGCACAACGTGAGCTGTGTGTCTCATCCGTTTTTATTCTGTTTCGATATCCCGCTTGTTTACGATGAATGATGATATCGTATGACAGGGAACAGTTGGCTGTGTTCACTTTCTGCGCGGTTTCGCCTTATGTCTTTTGGCGTGTGCTGAGACTGCTACGATGGGGACTACAGTTACCTTTCTTTGTTTGGGAGATGAGTTAGTAATTCGGATGATTCCACTGGCACGGGCGGTTGAGCAATTATGGATTTTAATTCGTTTTCAGTGATACAGAGGCCTTCCATAACTAATAACCAATGTATTCTCGAGATTTTAAGAGAGTTCGAGAGTACTGAGTGGCGATAGACAAAGCATATAGGTGAATGACAAGCGGAGAGGGTGAGATTTGCTCATACGTCAGCCTGGTAGCAGGTTGTCCGAAGGCGGTGGCCAGCTGGCCTACCAGCCTTCGAAGATGTGGTTGTGGCTTGTTTTGTCAATCTTTTCTTGATTGCGAGCAAGGAACTCGTCATTTGATGTTAAGCTACTTTCAAACTGCTTGGTTACCCGATTATTATGAGACTGTGAATTGGCCATAGACTGACTATCGTTGTCAATGTGATTCTGTTGAAGTCTTCTCTTGAGGGTGAGCAATGCGCTCACTAAGGTTGTGGCTTTGGTGAAGAGCTGATTAAGTGACCAACCCACGAAGGTTGACAGTGGGGCAGTATCATTCTGGGATTAACATTGAATTCCTGTCCCTTGAACTGTGTATGATTCCGGGAGTACGAGAGAAAGGTCGACTTATTAGTGAATTGTTATGAACAAGGGATCTTACTGAGCAATTCGGAGCGAGCGAAGGGCTTGCTGAGGATGATGTCATAATGCCTGAAACTGAACCTTTGTATTAATATTTATGTGTGAGCCAGTGTTGACTTGTGGATGTACTATAATAAACATGCCAGTCCGTCTGTTTAATTGGAGCGAGCGAAGGCGCTTGAATATGTTAAAGCTGTGATTGTGCAAAATGAACATTGTCAGAGTAGTGAGTGTGTAAGGTAATCTTCATTTGTGTCTGCTCGAGTAGACGATGGGACATGTTTAACCAGAAATAAAAGCGAGGCCTATTTTATGAACATATTGTCTTGTTACTTGGATTGAGTCAGTGTGATGATCAACTCGGGTGTGGCGATGACCGAACAACGGTTGGCGGAGCAGACCATAGGTTGGAGGTCTGCATGAACTATCGTTAAGATACAGCGCTAACTACTACCAGAAGGGGAATGCTAAGGCAGGCCGGCCATAGTGTCCAGAACCAGTCCTAAACAGCGGGTCCGGTGGTGATCCGGGAAGCCAGGATTTCAGAAATCGACGCTAATCATAAAGTGGGCGTCAGCTGTGTGGATGCCAACAGACCCACAACAAATCAACTAAACAACACAGCGCGTCAGAATCTAAGAAGGGGCGAACCAAAGGGCTACAGTTAGTACTGTGACCCGTGGCAGTCCATTTCGCAGTACAAAAATATAAGAAAGAATCTTGCGACATATGGAGAGTAAAAATAAAAAATGGCACAGCAATTTTCGAGACAGTGCTAATATCAAATTCAAAAGACAAAAGGCGCAAGAGAAAAGAGACAAGGCCAGGTACCGCAAATACACCTTGCTCGTTCTGTGGATGG